>OX457032.1:36451190-36647330 GCA_949752745.1 Protula sp. h YS-2021 | reverse complement strand
AAGACGTCAGAATGACGTCGGGTCGATGTCGTGACCCGACGTTTCCGACGTCGGACTGACGTGCCGGTTTTGGTTGTATATGAAATGGAACCGACGTCGGGTTTTCAACGTCAGAATGACGTCGGGTTCCGACCTAAATCCGACGTCGGAATTACGTCGGTTTTAGGTTGTATATACACTTGGAACCGAGGTAGGATTCCGACCTGAAACTGACTAGAGTTATATAATTAATAGATAACTAATCATTCAACTGCTGTTGAATGTCGGGTTTTAGGGAAATAGGTCAGAATATGGTTGTGAAATCGTTGCGACCAAAATCCAACCTTTTTTCAACAAAAAAAAAAAAAAAGTCAGTTGTTTGCTGGGTGTTGTCTAGCAACGCCGTGCAGCCATCGACAGTCCAGCTGATTGGCGGCTTGCAGAATGCCTGCCCTACAGCGAGCTGACCAAGACCGCTACGTATCTAGATAATATACACCGAACTAGTCTAGCAATTATTAACCACAGTAAATACCAATATTAGGCCGCATAATAGAATTTATATTTTAATATGTGTGTGAATGGAAATTTTCCTAAAAAACAGGAAGGCGGTAAGGAGGGGGGGTGCTTGGGGGGGAGTTGTAGGGTAACCCTACAACTCCCCCCATCCCCCCGTCCTTACCGAATATAAGGCGATGGTTGGAAAAGGGTTGCAGAACAGGATTTGTACCACATCACAAATTTTCGTGTAATTTTACCAGCCATTTCATGCGTGAAGTTTATAGGAGTTGTAATTCCAGTCCCATCCCATGACACACACCCCCACCGGATAAGTCAAAACACACGCTCATTTGAGTGAGTGAGTGAGTGAGTGAGTGAGTGGGAGGGTGAGCAATAGAGGGAAAGTGAGAGATAGATATATAGATAGATACATAGAGAGAGAGAGAGAGAGAGAGAGAGAGAGAGAGAGAGAGAGAGAGAGAGAGAGAGAGAGAGAGAGAAAAGAGAAATGTTTAATTGTATTATAATCTGTCTCCTTGTATTTCAGGTAACCATGGTGACGACAATGCGAGCTGTTGGACTGCTAGTTGCCTTGACGATTTTGGCTATGGCAGAAACAGGTAAGCGGGCAATACCACATAAGCGAAATCACACTCCCAGTATTCCGATGGGGAGGGGGGGGGGCGAAGGGGGAGGGGGGTCAACTGGGATAAACCGCGAACAACGAGCATATCTATTACAAAACAAAAATGAAAGCATTGCATTACTGAATATCTATTTTTTGTGATATTCATTTGCTCACGAGCAAAAACAGTGCCCGATTGAGCGTCATCTGTTAGCATATTTAATTCAGTCACTCCCAGGCCTGATCCAGGCGATCGTACATTGACGCTCACAATGACGGGTGATCGTACATTCTTTTAATCTTTACCAGGAGCCGCTATAGAGTGCTACTACTGCGTTTCCGGGCAGCCCGGATGCGACGACCCTTTCGATGACCACGGCAGCGGCGTGGAGACTGTTGACCAGTGTGACTACTGCCTCAAAACGAAAAGCGAAAGCTCAGGTGAAGCACATTGCTTTAAGTCAACATTTTCGAAACCAGTCAACAATCTCTTCAGGTTGACTAAAAATAAGTTAACATATGCATTGTTACATGATGTCGTTTTGATTACAAATAAGATAGATATGTATACAATTCTGTGCTTCCGTCAACATAAAGAAATTGTTAACTTCGGAATTGACCAATCAGTTCACGTAAACTATGTAACAATGCTGTTTTGTGGTTCTTGTTTACGAGTAATGAGATTATCCATTTTCGGTGCCGCACTCACCACCCCCCAACCCGAATGTTAAATTTGTGACGTCATCTGTACGTTACTATGGTTTTACCGAGTTAATGGAATTTTAGAGAATCCGTTCAATTAGGACAATTTATGGAAAATTTAAAAAACTTTAAAATGCAGTTTTAGTAAAATAGTGTGTGGATTATTGATACAACTCACAATAGCAAACTGCTAACTGTGTCATTAAACTTAATAGGCAAGGTACTTCGTGAATTTGGCAACAAAACAACTTTCGAAGCATCTCAGAACACATCAGACTAGGACTACCACAGACCCAAACTGCCTAGGACTACCTCAGATCACAACAGGCTAAGACTACCTCAGACCACATATGACTAGGACTACCTCAGACCACAGCAGACCAGGGCTATCTCAGATCACATCAGATTAGGACTACCTCAGACCACAACAGGCTAGGACTATCTCAGACCACAACAGGCTTGGGCTATCTCAGACCACAGCAGACTAGGACTATCTCAGACCACAGCAGACTAGGACCATCTCAGACCACATTAAACTACTTCAATCTCAGAGCATACCAGACTAAGGCTCTCTCACATGAGACTGGGGCCGTCCCGGACCACTTGGGACTAGGACTACCTTAGACCAACTCAGACTAGGAGTATCTCAGACCATATAAGGACAGGATTTCCTCATACCGCATAAGATCACAAAAGACTAGGATTTTCTGAGATCACAAAAGACTAGGATTTTCTGAGACCACAAAAGACTAGGACTATCTGAGATCACAATAGACTAGGATTTTCTGAGATCACAAAAGACTAGGACTGTCTGAGATCACAAAAGACTAGGATTATCTAAGAGTGTTTATCTTATAGTGTTTCAAATAAAACAACAGGATTCTATACAGACTTCGTAGATACACTGAATATTTCAGGAATTTTTATTTTTAAAGTTCACTGTTTGGCAGATGCACTGTAACTGGTGTTCATCATGTACGTAAGCTCTCTCTAACCTGCCCCCCCCCCACATCCCCACACCCCCACCCCACGCCTCCACACCCCACCCCTCTCTACTCCCATACTTGTCTCCATGAATGAGAATATAGCTGGTTAAAATTAACTACAGTATACTAAATACTAAACACACTCTTATTCACATACACTCTGCCTCTTTCTTACTCTCTGTCTGTCTGTCTCTCTCTCTGTCTGTCTGTCTGTCTGTCTGTCTCTCTCTCTCTCTCTCTCTCTCTCTCATACACTGTACGCCTTTTCTTCCTCTTAGTATCCCCCTCTCTCTGTCACTCTCGCTGTTTCTCTCTTCCGCTCTCTTATTCTTTTAATTCCTCTCTGTCTGTCTGTCTGTCTGTCTTTAAAGCTAAATATATATATAAAAAAAAACAAAAAAAAAAACAAAAAAAAAAAAAAACAGCATTTGCGTTGCAGGAGTGCAAAGCATAGCCCGCACATGCGCAACTGGGTCGATGCCCAAGGACGGCTGCGACAAGACGAGCAGCGGCGGGGTGACCACGTCATCGTGCTACTGTGACGCACAACTCTGTAACGGTGCCTCCACTACTGTGACGTCATCGTTCCTCGTGTTTGGCGTCATGGCAACGCTGCTGTTTAGCATTTCTATGAACTGAGTACCAAAAGAAATAAATAAATGAATAAACAAATAACTAGATAAAATGCCAAATATAAATAAAAGACATAAATAAATAAATAAATGATGCCAAATTAAAATCAACGGCATTTTTAGATGGTTATAATAAAAATATAAAAGGTACTCCGGATCTCAGCTCTGGAGCTCAGTAACTATTTTAAAATGCAGAAAGGACGCGAAATGCATTGTATTAATGAGCACACTCTGCACATGGAGTTATCCAAGCTAGCCACATGCTCACGGTTCTTATGGCGCTATCACAACCATTCTACGGCAACACTGCAATGAAAACTGAAATGCATGTATAAAGTGTAGCAAGGTGGATAAAAGTCTTTTCATTTTATAAAGATGATCAATTTACAGAATATGTTCATTACCAAAAAAAAAAAAAGAAAAAAAAGAAAAGGTTCTTCAAAGCGTAATTTCATAACACACTTCAAAAGCCACATTAGAATCAACCCAGCATTGTATTCGTTGTTCGTTTCTAAATGGTTGGGCGGGGGGGGGGGGGGGGGAGAAGGTCGAGGGGGAGTTAAGGGGTGGTTTGATTGCAAAAAGAAAGGTTTTTCATGTTCAGGTTTTATTTTCAACATACAAAAAAATCAGGTTTTTGTGTTTGAATTAGAAGCAAAGTTTGCACCAATTGAAAATCATATACAGTGGCAACAGAGTGAAATCCAAGATGGCGGTCACTTTGACCCTGACATTGGATCAAGGTTAAAATAACAAACAACATGCCCTTCCCAGTATTATAGGTTATGTTTATACCAAATATAACAGGAAACGGATAATCAGGGGTGAGAGCTACAGCCGGCGATGGACGGACGGAGAAACAAACAGACGGACACATAACCCTATAGTCCTCCTCATTGGTCCTTAAGGTCCTGGTTGGGAGCTAAGTAACAATAGATCTGAATAGACACTAAACAATGCGGAGGTTATCATCTGACGCAAATATCAATTACTAAACCTTGGGTGTGACAGAAAGCCGCTCTTTGACCTTAATGTTGTTAGTAATACGTCTTTTTGTGTTGTCAAGTATTTTTCAAAGAATCTTATAACTTAAAGCTTAATTTAGCCTGTCAAGTATCCCAGTGCTCAGATCTCGCTTGTCAAGTATCCTAGTGCTCAGATCTCGCCTGTCAAGTATCCTGGTGCTCAGATCTCGCCTGTCAAGTATCCCAGTGCTCAGATCTCGCTTGTCAAGTATCCTAGTGCTCAGATCTCGCCTGTCAAGTATCCTAGTGCTCAGATCTCGCCTGTCAAGTATCCCAGTGCTCAGATCTTGCCTTGGCCAGTTTAGCGTGTAATGAATGTGGTGTCAATGTGAAAATTTACACAGATAACACGTTTAATTTACACATAGAATAACCACAAGAATAACAGAATCACTACAAATGTTTTGAAACATTTCCTGATAATTTTTAAAAAAGTGCTGGTCCATTTTTGGGCGATTTTAAAAATAATAAACAAGACAACATTGCATATATGTATATATATACTAACTGTGCAAAGTTCTAAAAGCCTTGGGCTTTCGGCTTGTGAGAACTTATTTGAATAAAACTCCAATATCGAAGTAAAATGTGTAATTATTTTTTTGCAAAGTGTCGACCCGTCAATCTTAAGCCGATTTCAAAAATAATAAAAGGCTGCACATCTGCACGACACATTTTCACTGTGTAATGTTTCTACTTGGTCCTATAATTTCTGGCAATTTGTCTAGAGAAAACCTCTGAGCATCTATACAAAGTATGTATTATTTTATGAATTTTTGTCAAAGTGCTGCTGAGCTATTTTTTTTGCATATTTCACAAATAATATAATGCTGCACATCTGCAACATATATCTCTTGCATATTTCTTACGTAAAGTTTCAAAAGGCTAATGCTTAAAGTAACTATGCGTATGTCTAGACAGGATTGAAAAGTGTCGCAGCCACAGCTATCCATTTTTGACCAAGTTCCCATTCGTCAATTTATTTTCTGTCAATACAAGACGTTGCACACCTGCAATATTGATATTGGAGCTATGTCAGTTTCATAAGACTGCACCTCAATATTTCTGAGAGCTTTCTGTACAAAACCCTGATGAAAATAGTGAATTTTATCATTTTGTGTGGATTCGTAAATTTGTGTTTGTGGGAAGTGTCAAAAACTGGCCTTAGTGATTCTGAGTGCTTGTCTGGACAAAAATTTCATCCAGTTTTGACAACTGTCCATCCGAGAGAGATAGAGAGAGAGAGAAAGAGAAAGATAGAGAGAGAGAGAGAGAGAGAGAGAGAGAGAGAGAGAGAGAGAGAGAGAGAGAGAGAGAGAGAGAGAGGGAGGGAGAGAAAGAGAGACACAGATATAGAGAGAGCAATCACACTGGATTTAATAAAATCTGTTCATAACTCCAAGAAGAATCGTGTTCATAAGACCTACCCGTATAACAATGTCGAAGGTAAATAGTTAAGTAAACCGACAACCTTGAATAATGACTCAAGGTCAAAAGCTTTATTAAAATCTCTTTGCGAACTTTGTGGAATCCTATTTACAAAACCGGTCTCTAGGACACATCAAAGTACAACAGTGACCTAGAACGGCCACTTAAGGTCACCAACATTTTCGCTTTTCTTGGTTAATTAAATCTCTATCTTTACCTCCATGAGGTACAATTAAAAACTCAGTCTAATCCTGAAGCAAGAATGTCCAGGGACATTGCGACCAGCCGAGATCTAGTAAATCACCTGTCAATAGGCTTGCATGGTCGCCAAAAAGTGCTTGTCATATTGTTAAACCCGGTTGATGAAAATTTGTATAAATTTATAAGAGAATCCGGTCAAATTGTGGGAGAAGAAGCGTTTTGAAAATTGGCCACTAAATATTTTTAAATGCCCGCCATATAGCCAATTTCTGGCGGATCGCCAGAAAAGTAACTTTTCAAAAGAGGACCGTCTAATAAACATTTATGAAAAATTTGAAGGCAATCCAATCAAAATCGTGGAACAAGGGATTTGCAGTGTGCCAGGCGTAATTCACGTTAAAAATGTTTAAAAAGGGGCTGAAAACGCATACCAGAGGCCCAAAAAAGTGCTAAGAAACGCATACTTATATATGATATCAAAATTTAAAAGTGCCACTGTAATAAATATGCAAGGCATAGAAACAGAATTAAATGCATATACAACCACTGGTGAAAGGTATTTGGTATTGTTGTTTTTCTAACGAGCGCTTAAAATGTTATAATTCATGGTGCACAGGTGTCGAAAATCTCCAGCAAAAGTCTTCTTCCCAGAAGCTGTTCCATATAAACAACACAACTTTGTTCAATAAATGTTCAAAAAGTCCCCTGCGAAACGTATTAAAACGTATGTTTTTCACAAAGTCCAAAAAGTGTAATACGTAAAAAATGTATGGTCAAGCAGCACTGAAAATTGCCCCCCCCTCTCGCCACCTCTAGATAATTTTTGGTAGATCACTAGAAACGTAACTTTCCAAGAGGCGGCAGGCATTTGAGGGCATTCCGATCAAAATTGTGGAAGGAAGCAAGAAACCAATTCTACCAATTCAAATTGTACGAACAAGGAAATTTCCCGGCAAAATTTAGCTTCAAAAGACGAGATGGCAAAGAGCTAGCTAGATAATTAATTTAGCAACGGACCCGAACATAGACATAAATACATAAAAAGATTTGTTTGCGAGAAAAAACGGGTGACAGATCTTGTGTATATCTGGTAGACTGAATAGTCTACGAGAGATAACTTCAAACTTATTGAAGTTGTATCCACACACGCGAACTGGTAGGGCATAAACAATTATTTCAACAGTGCGCATGCTTATTTAATCTACGGTGATGCGCCGGTTCTTCTTTTAGACCAGTGCGCATGTTTATTTAATTTGATTTGATGCGCAGTTAGCATTTTGGACCAGTGCAAATGTTTGGCTAACGTGCATTGATGAGCGGTTTTTATTTGCTTATTTAACCTGCGTCGATGCGCGGTTCGCATTTCGGATCAATGCGCATGTTTACTTAACTTGCGCTGATGCGGGGTGCTTATTTTAGATCAGTGCGCATGTTTTTAAACTTCCATCGATGTGTGGTTCGCATTTCGGACCAGTGCGCATTTTTATGTAAATTGCGTTGATGCGCTGTGCTGATTTTAGATCAGTGCGCATGTTTATTTAAAAAATTCCACCACAATCAAAAATTCCCAAATTGTGTCAAAAGCACATGCCGCATGTCCAACCCACCTAAGGTTACCTGCAGGAGGTAATTTTCAAGAGAGGCCTGCCTAAAGAACAATTGTACAAATTTGGAAAGGAATCCGATCAAAATTGTGAGACAAAAATTAGACTATAAACAAAATAATCACAAACGTCATGAAGACCACACATTTCACTCTGCCAGCAGTTGTTTTCGTTATTTGCCATTGTTTTGGGACGGACAGAGAGATCGAAGCGACATCCACACGATGGGTAAAGCACATGTGGCCAATGGCAAAAATGTTGAGAATTTTTTCACCAGTTCGCACAAAGGACTGGTCGATTCTCTCGACTATTGTTTTGTATGTTTTTCTGTTTTAAATCTGATATTTTTTCTTACACTTAGTGAATTGTAATCACCTTTTCAATGTATCATTGCGCTCTTCACTCACACTGGCAAAATAATAAAAATGGGGCTTATTAATTGCAATTAATTACAAGCGTCATTGCGGTACCCGACACTGACCAAGTAATGTACAAACAGATTCAGTATTATATAATAGCTAGAAAACTATTATGAATTTAAACTAAATTACTGCATTTAAACTAATTAATTAACGAACAATATTAAGCGAAACACTTTATTGATTAAATGCAAGCAATACAAGATTAGCCATAAAAGACCCACTCTTGAAAAAAAAATAAGCGAAATCTTCTTTAAAAAATCAATTCTTTTCCAAAAGTGAGACATGCAGTTCTACACTCAAATATGATAGCACGTGAACAAATTTTAGTCATTAGGATTGTGAACGGGTAATGGCCAAAATGTTGAGAATTTTTTCACCAGTTCGCACAAAGGACTATCGAATTGGCGAACACCCCTACCCACCCCCTGCGGTACAAAATTGTGATGTCACCCACTGACTATCCGGATGGCAAAGAACGGTCTTCAATTTCGCCCCCAACATTCTCCTCTCTTCCCCTCATACATAAATTGTGATGTTACTAACTGACCATCCCATCTTTTTTGCACACACAGGTCTCACACCCTCCTCCCTCCGCCATAAAATTGCAAAGTTACCCATTGACCACTCCCTACCCCCTTCGGATTCGTATATATGTTACACCGGATCTGTCAAAACAACTTTACTTAACATCATAAAATGTCTTCAACATTAAGATATTACCAACTGACTATAAAACGTTTCCCCACTTTTTACCAAGTACTTTTTTTTACAGTCTTTTTCCATGTGAATGAATGTGCTAGCTTCAGGTTAAGAGCCTACCTGGACAGGGGCCTTGGGCTACGAGTTTTTACACTGCATGAATTTAAGATATTTTGATACTAAAAACAGTACCTGGTGATTTTCATTTTCCTTGCCAATGCTTCCACGTGTAGGGAAGCCGCATATATATATATATATATATATATATATATATATATATATATATATATATATATATATATATATATATATATATATATATATATATATATATATATATATATATATATATATATATATATATATATAAAGCTAAAAAGGAAATAGCAAAAAAATGATGGGTTTTACAAAACACATCCTCAACATTTTATCTATCCATTCATCTGTAGAAAGTAACGAGATCAAGCCTAAATCATAGAGTACCTATCACAACAACATAGACTACACTTTTCCTCGGTCAAAGTTTAGCTGACTGCTTTGGCTTAATCACGAAATTAACAACTGCCCTAT
This sequence comes from Protula sp. h YS-2021, assembly GCA_949752745.1. Classification (NCBI taxonomy): domain Eukaryota; kingdom Metazoa; phylum Annelida; class Polychaeta; order Sabellida; family Serpulidae; genus Protula; species Protula sp. h YS-2021. The sequence goes on along the minus strand of OX457032.1, from coordinate 36,637,959 downwards.
CAGAAAGCTTTGCTTCGACAAATTCGGCGTTGCTAAGCGACGCCTTGTTGGACACCGGGATGTAGGCATAGCTCAATCCCGTGCTCCTCCGCATCATGGCAATGAATTCCAGCAACACCCAGATGTGGATGCCGCGGCCGCGGTGCTCCTCCAGCGTGTACCCGCTCATAGCCGCACAATCGATGTCGACGAGTAACCACGACACTAGCGCGTCGCCATCACAACCGGTGTGTCCTCCTCCGTCGTTTCCTCGTCGGCGCTCGTACACGCCCAGAGTCGGGATGCCGGCGTCCTTGAGGTAGCGCAGCGCCGCGCCCATGTCCTCGCCATAGTGCTCTCTGCCGTAGCGCCAGTGACGGCACACGGTGTCTACATCCGCATTGCTGCTGAATGGGGCCAGGTAGTAGTCGTCTAATAAACGCCTGAAAATAGCAGCACATCATCATCATAATCATCGTCATCATCATCATAATCATCGTCATCATCATCATAATCATCATCATCATAATCATCATAATCATCATCATCATCATCATCATCATCACCATCACCACTACCATCATTATCACCACCACTACCATTATCATCACCGTTATCATTAGTGTAAGAAATATCACTGCTTGAATTCAGTTCAATATATTTGACACGGGGTGAACATTATTTTCGTGCCCGACCCCAACACACACGTGCGTTTTAATTGGTTGATTTGTCGTGTTGTGTTCATTTGTCCGTGCTTACCGATTACCCAAGTATATAAACCGCACCATTCGGCATTCGGCCGCGAAAAGTCAATAATCTTGTACCTGTGCTATTTTACTGTTTGCTTCTGTTCTCCTGTTCTCCTGTTTTTTGTTCATGTTCATGTTAAGCCGTTGAAAATTGAAAGAAAATAAACGGCGTTACAAAATGGAATTTTTTTTGGGTTTGATCCTCTACATTTAGTACAAAATTATTCAATATTCTAAATTATAATGCCAGACTGAAAAGCTGAAAATGAATAACGAAAAAATGAGCATTGCGCAGGTAAAAGAGGTACTGGTAGGAAATGGTTTGCCAACTAAAGGGAATAAGGCGGAGTTTGTAAAGCGGCTCCAGGATTATTACGAAAACGCAGGAGTTGGAGGTAGCAGGTTAAATCTGAGGTACGGTCTAAATTACTACTCCCAGTCGAAGATACGGTAAAGCCAAGTGACAGTGCTTCTCAGGCTGGTTCCTCAAGTAGTGTTCGTTCTGTTCGTACTCGTCCCTCCGCAAAAAGCTGCTGCAATAGCAAAACACCTAAGTTGTGCGAGGAAGAGCAGCGTTTGAGAGCTCAGTTGAAAAAAGCACCAGCTTAAGTCCGAGATAACTGCTGTTGAAACAGAAGAGCAAATCCTCGCAATGTACGACAAATCCTGGTTACAATGAATTTCGAAGTGCGATTCCAAACCCCCTACAGCTGAAGAATTTAAATCGCAGTTAGCACGTTGCACAAACACCATTCCTTTTACCCAGCAAATGATTGACGTGTAATCCTTGCCTAATTCTGAGCTCCTTATCTTTGATGGGGACTCGATGAACTTCCACATGTTATGAACTGTTTCCACAGTAGCGTAGATTCTACCCAAATGAATGATGTTTCTAAACTGAACAAACGTTTTGAACTATATAAAGGCAGAGCACTAAACGTTCTAAAACCATGTGCATGTATGCTGCCTGCAGTTGGCTATCGAAAGGCCAAAGAGTTATTGACAGTCCGTTTTGGAAATTATTGCGTGATATCTGAAACATGGATAGCGAAGATCACCTCAGGCCCTCCGATCAAGTCCGATAATGTGTAAATGCTTTAAGTTTTTTAAGATGACGTTTGCAGCTGTACTGAAACGCTACGAACAATGCAGTACTTGAATGAGGTCGATGCGCGAGTATGCCTGGTAAAGTTGGTGAAGAGGCTGCCAAAGTACCTTCAAAGTCACTGCAGGAAGAAAACCATAGAGCGTCATGAAGTTCGTGGACAATATCCAGGTATTGATGCATTTTTGGATTTCCTTACCCTTGTGACTCGTAAAATTAGTGATCCAGTTTTTGGCATAGGCACTAAACTAAAGCGTAAAAAAGGCAAATTACACCCAAACAAGTCCTTTAGTTTTCAAGTCGGTGCAAACAAGGCCAAGACACCCGATCAGCCAAGTCAAAAATGCTTCCTGTGTGGCGACTCGCATTATCGGAGCCAGTGTGAGAAATTCAAGAAGTTGCCCGCTTCTTAGAGACTGAAGTTTGTTAGAGAAAAGAAAATTTGTTTCAATTGTTTGAATGGTTCTCATTACGTTTCAAAGGAATGCACGTTCTCCAATACGTGTCGTGTAGACGGCTGTTCCAGGAAGTACTCATGCCTGCTTCACAATGAGCTCAAGAAAGACAACACGCAAAGAAATTCGACAGCGAGTTCGACGTTGACTTCGGCCAGTGAGTCAAATTCAGTCCCTGATGCACCGAATAACTCTAGCAGTGCACCCGTATCTTGCAGCACGCTGGAACCAGAGAAGGCTAAGATGTCTCTTTCTATCGCTCCTGTATACGTGACGGCACAAGGTCAAAGATTGGGAGTAAAGACGTTTGCCTTGGTTGACACCAGAAGTAACTGCACATTCTGCTCCACAAAAACAACTGCATGCAGAAGGTAAACCGACCGCAATAATGCTTACAACACTGAACAAGCAGAAGAAGTAGAATGCTGTAGAAGAAGTTTGTTTGATTGCATCAAATACGCAAAAGAACCGCGGTGGTAATGAAACGGTTACTCCTTCTAAACTGTGTGTGTGATGAACGATTTCCCGTTGCTTGTATCAAGTGTTATTTGCAAAGATGATATTAGTCAATTTAGTCATTTGAATGACTTACCGATACGCAGTTCTGGTAGTGAAAGTGTGTCATTGCTGATTGGTCAAGACAAACTAGATGGATTAGTTCCATTTGAGGTGCGTCTAGGTCAGCCCGGCGAACCATACGCAGTACGAACACAACTCGGTTGGACAGTAAAAGATCCTATACGAAGTCAAGAACAATCGATCTCGAGTTGAACAACCAAGTCGAGAAATTCTGGAAAATTGATAGTTTTGGAACAAAAGATAAATGCAATGAAATGTCTTTAGACGATAGGCGAGTTGTGAAGCTCTGGGATACTTCCGCATACATTGAAAATAATCACTATCAACTTGACATACCATTCAAGCAGGACAAATCGAATTTACCTGACAATCAAATCCTCGCAGAAAAACACCTTGGATATGTAGGCCAGCTCTTGAGGAAAGATGATGCGATGTATTCCAAGTACACTGTAGGCATCCACAATTTACTGGAGAAGGGGTATGCTGAAAAGGTGGAGGAAGATGAGTCGGTAACTCCGGTCAAGCTTGGTATATACCGCATCATTCCGTATTCAACCCTAAGAAGCCAGAGAAGCTAAAATTGTATTTGACTGTGCAGTGTTATTCCAAAACACTTCCCCTAATAAAGAAGTGTTGCAAGACCAGGATCTGACGAACACCTCAATTGGTGTATTGCTAAGTTCCGCGAAAACACGATTGGTGTTATGACGGACATGGAAACGATGTTTCACTAGGCTGAAGTTCCACCAAAACATAGATGTACCTTGCGATTCCTATGGTGGAACAGCGATGATCAGGATGCAGCCGTCAATACTGACCGAATGACAGTCCATCTGTACTGTGGTGTTTGGAGCGTGTTCAACTACGCACTAAAGTGAATTTTCGCTCTCAGTTTGACTCAAGCGTGATTGACGCATTCATGAAGAGCTTCTGCGTTGATTACCTGCTGCATTCTTTTGATTCAGTGAGCGAAGGAAAAACATTGGCAACTGAGCTTCGACGCTTGCTATCGCTGCGCGGATTCAATTTGACCAAGTGGGTGAGCAGCAGCAGTGATGTTTTTAATTCCATTCCAGTTAATAATAGAGGAAAACAAATTCAATATCTGGATATGGATCTGGATAAGTGATGTCCCACCTGTGCTCTCGCAGTCAAATGGTTCGAAGTACGCGACGTGTTTCGTATCAAGATGACTACGAGAGAGCCAGTCCTCACACGACGAGGTCTGCTCAGTGAAGTAAATGCAGTATATGACCCACTAGGATTTGCTTACCCATTTCTATTGATGGCAAAGAAACTGTTGCAGACTGAATGTGGGCTCCAGAAAGGCAGGGATGATGCACTCGAAGAAAACGCAGTGAAGAAATTCACCAGTTGGTTGGAGTCGCTGCCGCTGCTGCAGGAAATCAAGATGCGTGGTCAATGTCAGTAAGCCGGATGTCAGGATACAGTTGCATAATTTCTGTGACGCAAGTGAAGAGGCGTATGGGACGGTGACGTTTCTTCGCATCGTTGACACTACAGGCCCGGTATGTTGCTCATTTCTCTTTGGCAAATCACGATTGGCACCACTGAAACTAATCAGTATTCAGAGGCTTGAACTATGTGCAGCAGTAACAGCTATTCGTGTGAACAGCAGGATGCAGCGTGAAATGAAGCTACCAGTGCAAGAAGTGTTCCTCTGGATAGACAGTAGTATTGTGCTATATCAAAAATACTACTCGTAGATTTCAGACATTTGTAGCCAACCAGCTTACAGTGATCCATGACGGTTCGAGAAGCGATCAGTGGCTTCATATCAACTCGCGTAACAAACCCGCAGATGCTGCCTGTCGAGGTCTTCCGCCATGTGAAATTAGCAAAAACTGGCTGACTGGGCCTGCATTTTTGTACGCAGACGAATCTGACTGGCCAGAATCGAAGATCGTTTTGTCGACGATCAAGGATTCCGACATCGAGGTATTCTGACTGGCGTTGACTACAGAAAGCAGTAGCATGGATATTACGATTCATACACTAGCTGAAAAACAAAACAAACGTTGCTAATGTGTTGTCTCCAAATGAGCTGAAACTCGCCAAAAAAAACGCATTGTGTTGTATGTCCAGACGAAGTCTTTCAGACAGGAAATGAACGATTTGTTGTCGCAACGCAGGGCCAAAAGGAGCAGTACGTTGGACTAAAGTGAACCTTTTGTGGATGACGAAGGGTTACTGCACGTCGCTTGCAAAACGTCGTGGTTGCTGTCGAGATGAAACATCAGCTGATTCTACCGCGAGATTGCCACCTGTTTCTATTAATAGTTAGATATCATCATGAAGTTAAAGCCATGCATAGCGGCACCGAATACGTCCTGTCGATACTTCGCACAAGATTCTGGATAACTAAATTCAGACAACTCATTTTCGCAAAGTGATTCGCAATTGTGTGGCATGCAAACGATTGTATGGCCAGCCGATGCATCCGCGAATGTCAGATCTGCCAAGTGAAAGGGTTACGCTAAATAAGCCTCGTGTGTGGGAATCGATTACTTCGGGCCATTTGTTGTGAAAGGGGCCTCGCGCAGGTGAAGCGATACCGTTGCATTTTCACGTGCCTTGTTATTCACATCGAAGTGTTGCATTCGCTTGATGCAGATTCTTTTTTAAACGTACTGCAAAGATTCACTTCTAGAAGAGGTATACCTGACATCATCCGCAGAGACAACGGTACAAACTTTGTTGGTCGCTCTAGAGCCCTGTTCGAGGCCACGCATCGATTGAATACAGCCATATTCTACACAAACATTTATTTCACAAAGAGATTCAGTGGATATTGAATCCCCTTGTGCATCACACATTGTCGGCGTATGGGAAAGTCAGATAAGAACAGTGCGCTCTGTAATGAACGCTGTTATTCGAAAACAGGTTCTTGGTGATGAACGCCTTTCAACATTGTTTTGAGAGGTGGATTCCATTGTAAATAACAGACCCATGACCAGATGCTCCGAAAGCTGTGACATCCCTAACGCCAAATTATCTGCTTCTGCTACAACGAAAAACTACCAGCTGATTTCTTTGACAAACACGATGCTTGCCGCCGAGGGTGGCGGCACGTGCAGCATCTGGCAAACATGTTTTGCAACCGATGGGTACACGAATATCTGTCTACAACTCGACAACGCCAAAAGTAGTTCAATACTACGTGCGAATTACGCGAAAATGACATCGTACTTGTGTTTGAGGAGGAAACGCCACGAAATATCTGGCCTATTGCCCGAGTTTTACAAGTTGTCAGAACCACAGATGGTCTCGTTAGATGAGCCATAAATAAACGTCCCATAACTAAACCTTGTTTATTAGAAGATTGTAAATTGATTAATTATTATTTACAAGTGATTAAGATTTTTTGCAAATTTGTGAAAATTGTAAAACAAACTTGCTTCGGTAACAGGCTACGCATCTTGCAGTCAGCTGACACGATGTCCACAAACACGATTGAACATTTATTTTATGCATAAAATACCCATTTGTGGCCGTAACTTTGTTTAATAACTTCACTCTGTAATGCGTTTCTTTATTATCCTATTTATATATCTTTTCATTATGGAATTCTATAATTTCATTTCATTTTTCATCTCTATCGTGAAAAAAGCTGTCATTTCGAATCACATGTTCTCTTTTCAAAGTTCACTCAATAAATGACCTGAGTGCAGTCCATTGCGTAAATGCCCAATGCCCAATTTGCAAATACATGGTCAGTTTCTGTGGATCACACCGTTTCAATACCTATAGGCTTATGCTGTACTTGTATGGTTTACTTGTGTATTCACATGTATCATTGGCTTCCAATAAACAAACTTCCGGCACAAAAGTTCTATGAAAAAACCTTTTTTTAATCCAGCTACAGAAATAAAGCAAAATGTGTGTTTGTTTCAAGCCGATTTGTGGAGCTTTGTGCTTGTCGCATGCTTGCTATATCATACATAGTAATGCAGGGGAATATTACTGCCTTGATTTTTATCCTCACCTCACGTATTATTGTTCGGATTATTTAACCGATTTTTGTTTTGATTATTGTTTCGATTATTGAATAGATTGTGTGATTGTATACGCTTTCGAATTTACTTGTGCCACTTTATCATATTCCGTAATGTCGGGAAAACTATTGCATTCAGATATACCCTGTCCGTCACAGAATTATTGGTTGGATTATTGAAACGCTTTGCTGCATAAATTGTGTGAATATATGCGCTGCTAAATTCATTTGTGTTCATCGTGGTGAATTTTGAGCATTCATGGGGCCGCTGTAAGAACTATCACTGCTTGAATTCAGTTCAGTAGGTTTGACACGGGGTGAACATTATTCTCGTCCCCCACCCCCTACACACACGTGCGTTATAATTGATTGCTTTGTCGTGTTGTGTTCATTTGTCCGTGCTTGCAATCACCCCAGTATATAAACCGCTGTTTTTGCCCCATTCAGCATTCGGCCGCGGAAAGTCAATTATCTTGTACCTGTGCTATTTTACTGTTTGGTTCTGTTCTCCTGTTCTCCTGTTCTACTGTTTGTTTCTTCATGTTCATGCTTAGCCATTAAAAATTGAAAGAAAATAAACAGCGTTACAAAATGGAATGGCCGAATCATTTTTGGATTTGATTCTCTACAATTACCATAATCACTGCCATCCTCACCGTTATAATTACCACAGCCATCATAATCATCACAATCATCACCACCACCATTATCACCACCACCACCACCACCATTATTACCACCACGACCACCACGACCACCATCACGACCACGACCACGACCACGACCACGACCACGACCACGACCACGACCACGACCACGACCACCACCACCACCACCACCACCACCACCACCACCACCACCACCACCACCACCACCACCACCACCACCACCACCACCACCACCACCACCACCACCACCACCACCACCACCACCACCACCACCACCACCACCACCACCACCACCACCACCACCACCACCACCACCACGACCACCACCACCACCACCACCACCACGACCACCACCACCACCACCACCACCACCACCACCACCACCACCACCACCACCACCACCACCACCACCACCACCACCACCACCACCACCACCACCACCACCACCACCACCCCACTACCACCACCACCAAGGCAACCACCACCACATTGTGACCAGCCGAGACCTGGTGAATCTATAAATAAGCTTGTGTGGTTGCCAAAAAGTTGTAGTCACATTGTACAAGATCGTCCAAGGACAAAGTCCCAGCTTACAAAAAGAGATAAACCAAATCCCGCGTGTATGAGCAAGGGAATTTCCCTGGAAAATCGGCTTCAAAAGACGCGATGGCAGAGAGCTAGGTAAATAATTAATTGAGCAACGGACCCGTACATAGATCGATAAATACAAATTAAGATTTGTTTCCCAGAAAAACGTTTATTTAGCTTGCGTTGATGTGCAGTTCGCAAAGCAAATCAGTGCGCATGATTATATTGCATGCTCTGTTGCGCGGTTCGCATTTCAGACGAGTGCGCATGTTTATTTAACTTGCGTCGATCAGCGGTCCGTATTTCGGATCAATGCGCATGTTTACTTGACTTGGCTTGGCAAATGGCCAAAAAAGTAATTTTTCAAGAGAGGCGTACCTAGAGAAGAATCGTACAAAACTGGATTGGAATTCAAACAAACTTGTTCGAGAAGAAACATTTTCGAAATTAAACGCCAATAAATTAAAAGATGTCTTCTATTTAGCCAAGTTTTCTAGAGAGCCCAAACTAGGGAAAATTTCTACAAAAATTAAAAAAAATCTAATCAAAATTATGGGAGAAGAAGCATCTTGAAAGTTGGTAACGAAAAAATTACAAATGTCCCGTATATGGCCAATTTTGGCGGATCGCCAAGAAAAGCAATTTCTCAAGAGAGGCGTAGCTAGGAAACATTGGTAAGAAATTAGAAAGGAATTCAATCAAATTGTGGAAGAAGAAGTAATTCGGAAATTAAACACAAAAAATTATAAAGTGCCCCCATTTGACCAATTTTGGGCGGATCGCCAAAAAAGTAATATTTCAAGAGAAGTCTACTTAAAGAACATTCGTACAAAATTTGAAGAAAATTTGATCAAAATTTTGTGAATAGAAGCATTTTAAAAATTGGCAACCATATAATTGTAAATGCCTCACATTTGGCAAAGTTTTGGTTGATCACAAAAAAACGTAACTTTTCAAGAGAGGCCTGTCTAAAGAACAATTGTTGGAAGGGAATCAAAATTGTGGGAGAAGAAGTATTTTGAAAATGAGACACTAATAAATAAAAAATGCCTCCACCCATATTTCGTGACCAATAAAAATACTTTTTCAAGAGAGGCCCATGTTACAAGCATTCGTAAAAATTTGAAGACAATCTGATCAAAATTGTTCTAGCAGAAGCACTTCGAAAATTGAAAACAAAATATTTTAAATGGCTCCCATTGAGCCAATTTTTGGCGGACCGCCAAAAAGTAATTTTTCAAGAGAGGCCTGATTAGAGAACAACATCTTAAAATTAAAAAGGAATCCGATCAAAATTGTGGAAAAAGTATTTTGCAAATTAGACACCATAAACTTAAAAAGTGCCCACTATTTGGCCAGTTGCAAGTGAATCGCCGGAATATGTAATTTTTGCTATAGAGGCGTATCAAAACAGCAATCGCACACAGTTTGAAGAAAACCTGATCAAAACTGTGAGAGAAGAAGTATTTTGAAAACTGGCAATCGAACAATTTTAAACCCCCGTATTTATCCAATTTTGCTGGATCGCCAAAAAATTTAAGAGAGGCTATTACGTACAAAATCTGATAGGTATACTATCAAAACTGAAGGAGAAGAAGCATTTTAAGTAAAAGTTTACAGACGTACATACGTACATACAGACGACGGATACCCCTCTATTGATATGATAAGACGTAGACCAGCCCGACGTAGTCTAAAAACAGTTTGATGTTTCATCTTACGTCTTATACTTCTGCAGTAAGTGCGGCATTGTCTTGTATTCTGCCAATAGTCTGGGCTCTTGTGACGTGATCGCCAATTCCCTGCTAAGTCTTTGGGCTGCCCGCTGATACTCGTCCAGGCAGTCCAGCGGTATGCCGACGAATCTGGCACGGACGTCATAGGGCAGGAATCCCGGCGCGGAGAGCATGTCACACACGGACTTACACTGGCCATACACACCGACGCGGTACATGGGAAGGGCCTGAAAAACGAGACCCCAACCCAACACAACAATGAAATACCTTCTGAACAATTTAAATTAATACAATCATTTTTTTAATTGCATGACATTTCGTAAAAGGTGACATTTTTCTTCTTAAATAAAGTAACCATCTTCATAAACAGTCAACAAGGCGTTCAGGCCAGGATGAAAAAAGAGCCTTGTTTCTCATCCCAATTTTGAAGCAAACTTATATACATAAAAGTATAGATAAGCTGGTTTTTACAACGAGTTTATTTAGGTTACTAAGCGGCACATAAGCACATTTGGTTAGTGGGAGCACTTGACGCGGCGAAACTGTGACTTCGCTTTTTAAAATTTATAACAGTTTATTTCAAGGAGGTATTTCAAATAATGGGTATTCCTGTGGCTGGTTTGAAGATCGAGGTGGAGTTAGGCAGGAGGCAGCTTAAGGCAGCCAATAGACTAAATATTGATGAAATTACGAGATGGCATGATCCCAGTGGATAAATACCGAGACACGGGTATACACGAGATAACAGGATCCAAGTAAATTAATACCGAGATACGGGCATACACGAGATGATAGGATCCCAGTGGATAAATAACGACTAACATACAAAGCTGGAGCCTGTTGGATATCTGATAGACAAATTATGACTAGGTTTGAGTCTACTGAATAGCTGAGAGATTCTTATTAGATCAGAGCCTACTGGACACCTGACAGATAAATTCTGACTAGGTTAGAGTCTAATGGATACCTGATAGATAAATACAGACTAGGTTTGAGCCTACTGGATATCTGATGGAAAAATTATGACAAGGTTTGAGCCTATTGGATACCTGATAGAAAAATTCTGACTATGTTAGAGTCTGATGGATACATGATAGATAAATACAGACTATGTTTGAGCCTACTGGATGTCTGATAGTTATATTTTGACTAGGCTAGAGCCTATTGGATACCTGATAGATAAATTATGACCAAGCTAGAGCTTGGTAGATACCTGATACATAAATTCTGACTAGTCTACAGCCCACTGGATACCTGATAGATAAAGTCTGACTGGGGTGGAACCCTGCTGAATATCTGACCTTGTAAGTGTCATCCTTAGGCTTCGTTACGGCGGCTTCAAAGGAAGGCCAAGCGTCGACGAATACGTCATAGGGGCTCTTCCTAGATACAATGTTTTCTAAGTAGCCTTGAATCTGGAACTGAACCATGCGAGAGAAATATAATAATAAACGAAAAAGGGATGACCATGTTGGGAGTAACAGCCAGCAAATGATGGAGAGTCAGACAGATGGACAGCACTTGAAACAGGGTCTAAAGCCCAGATTCTAAGGGTGAGGGATAAAAAATGTAAAAGGACTAAACTTCTGGGCCTGGAGATGTCTCAGGCCCAAATGTCATGCATTCATAAAGCACAACAACATTTTATTTGATAGCTCAACCTGTCATCTTTTTTCAACGTTGTGTTAAATTTATGAAGCACATTTTTCCCTTCCATTAACACTTGGTATTCGAAGGCTTGAAAAAGAGTATACTGAAGTTGTACGGGACAAATGTTTCGGGAAAAACAACAAGTCAATATGTAACTTACCTTAAACGGTGTGTCATGGGCGCGCAGTTTAGCCAGCAGCTCTCTCACTGCAGTTGTAGTCTTCAAAAGCTGCATCGGTGCCAATTTAAAAAGGCTGAACTGCTATCAGAGGTGAAGATCTTGAGAACAGAAATACAAGGCTGAAGAACATTAGAAAGAGTGCTTCTTTTGAGGGTATGCAAAAACATTTCTTTCAGCTTAGGTAAACCTTTTTTGTATGTGGTTATTTTAGATGTATATTTAATCGTTAACGCGAATTTGGAAGAAAAGGAGCAAGATTTTAAATTATGTGTGAGTCTTAGCCAATCAGAGGCCTTAAAGTACTACCTTTTTAGCTTGTTTTGAGTGGTCTTTTCGCATTTTGGTGTTTCAAACGTATCATCTCGCCTTTTGGAACTTTCAGTAACTTTTGTGTGTTTTTTTCTTAATTATTGTACAGTTTGACTTTTTTGGAAAGCAGTGCCGAAATGATTACGTTTGTTCGATTGGTTGAACTTTGTCACGTGATTTAGTATTTATACTCCCAGGACGTTTCCATCCCATCTTTATTTCCATTGGTCGAACTTTTAGGCGGGAATCATCGTGATTGGCCAACTTCCGGCACCGTCACGTGACAACATAGATGGCATATAAGCTGCGTGATTAAGGGAGTAGCAGTTGGTTTCTGGGAAGCATAGAGACCACACGTCAGGTGTGAATGGGATTGGTGCAAAATGTGGCTTTTCGATGGTGCACTTTAAAAAGAAGCCTTTGAATAAATTTTAGTTACGGATAAGTTGATAGCGTAGAGTCAATTTGAAAAACATGTTATGTTTAATAAAGAAGGTGCATATAGTTGGCTTGAATAATGCAATAAAATGACAAGCGCTGAGTCTGTTCTTTTGGACGTGTTATTTAGTGATGTTACACATATCATAGAGACCAATGACCAGTTGAAATACAAATAAGGACACATTTGATGCTCTTATAACATTAATTACGTAATCGCTCCATCTCTAAGTCACAAGACACCTCAAGCGTCAAATCCATATAAAAGCACAATTAACCAAATAGTGACAGGTGTAGACTTATAGCAGCTTGGATAATCTAGTACTTCAGCGGCGGTGATTTGTCCTGTAATTTCTCAACTATTTTTCACTCATCCAGTGTTGACTAGAGATCGCACAGATAGTGCGGCCTTTTCGCTTAATTTTTTTTTGATTTATTGCTTTTCAAGTTCTTTTTCGGCTCCAAATCCAAGATCAACACGATTAGCGGTTTTCTTGCTTAAGTTCAACCCAAAACTTTTTTGATGACAACTCTTGTCATAATTTCCTGTACTAATTGTTTCAAATCTGTGCTGATGAACGGTACCATAAGATTATCCGTTTGGTAGATTTGTAGATAAGGCGTAACTTGCCTTAAAGTGAAAGGAAATATTGAATCTTGACGAGAAGTAAAGGATCCTGCAGCCATTTTACCACGATTGCGTGCGGTTTACAGGTAGTTTTGTAACATTTTTCTCTTCTACGGCTCTTTAATACTTCCTGAGATTCGAAATTACCCTTAACATTTGTTCTGCAACCTTTGTGTTTTCTACCCAACTGCAAAATTTCTTTGGAAATTCTTCACTTTCAGTTACTTTCGAGTAATCCTCCCGGCGATCTGGACTAGCCTTGAATAGCCAGTAAGCGTTTCTCAATCTCCCATTCCGTTTTATTATCGCATCTCCAAAGAAGGCGTCACGGATAACATGTAGGCTGGAGATACCCATGTCTACTAATTTGTTGTCATCTTTAGTAAGTCGGTCTTTAAGCAACTCATAAAATTTCCAGTTCACGAAAATATAAAAACTTGATCATAAACAATTATATCAGATTTTTCAGACATAACATCAATTCTACAACAGAGAAATTATTCAAGTAATTTTTTAAATTTTGTACATTTACTTGAAATCACAACAAAACCCGAAATTTAAAGCATGCAAAGCAACAACTGGAATGCTTCCGCTTGTTTGTACAACAAAATATTAGCTATTAAGTCGTTACTCATATTGTCACATAATTCTTGTAAGTTTTCACCACATTTAAAAATAGTTGTATCATCTGCAAAAAGTATAAATTTTATAAATTATAATATAAAATATTAATAACATTACATATGTCATTTATATATAAACAAATAATTTGAGTCCAAGCACAGAGCTTGTGGGGCGTCACATAAGATTTCACGAGGCGAAGAGCGACAGTTGTCTGGTTGAACATACTGCTTTCTATTGGCCAAGTAACTCTTAAGCTACTCATTTAGAAGTCAAGGCACGCACCTCGTGTACAGGCGGAGTCGTGCCACGCGCCTTGTGCACTGGCGGAGTCGTGCCACGCGCCTTGTGTACAGGTGGAGTCACGCCACGCGCTTTCTGTACAAGCAGAGTCACTCTACGCACTTTCTGTGCAGGAAGAGTATATTGAAACTTCACACTGAACAGCTTCGTAGCATCCAGTCAGGACGCAAGCTACACACTTGACCAAAATTTGCCACAGTTAAATGGTTAGTGAAATCATTAAAAACCAACAATATACTGGATAATTAACAAACTTTCCTTTCAGCAGCAGTGAAATGAATTTAAAATTAATTATATAGAACTATCATTATTTTGGCTAAAATATAATCACGTAAAGTGATTTGCAAGTATATTGGTTTATGAAATGTGTCCTATTCCTGTCTAGTAACCCCTCTTTTCCTTTTCCTAAAACATAGAACCTTGTAAGAATAATAAATCAGCTGTTCAGTCTCTTACACTTGCGTGTACTGAATAGCGAAGGTCAATAATTAGGTGCACGGCCCTATGGCTATCATTCAAGTACGTGTACACTTGTACGTTCTTTAAAAGAACATAATTATAACATTTATAATCTATTCATTTCCGATGTTACTTTAAAATAAACCCATAGTTTATATATATATATATATATATATTATATATCTATTTGAGACCCGTTCAAAGTTAAAATTCAGTCTTTTCTCACCTTTGAAATCAAACCGTCGTTATAACATATCCTTAAGAACACATTGAAATCGGTTAGACCTTTCTCATCTGTCGTGCACCAGAAAGGACCTATTAAGTAAAGATAAAAAAGTGTTTTCGTTGACAGAGCTCCAAGCTAGATATGACTTGCGTGTCAATTTTTTACTGTACAATGGTCTTAAAATATCTATCGGCAAATGGTTAAAACACAGAGAAAACAATAGATACATTACAGATAATTATAAAGTGGATTGCTTTTAAGATACGTGACTCGTTAATCAACATAAAGAAAGCTTAGTGTAAAGATTACTACATGGTTTTGATAAATAAAATTGTAGAGCCTCCGGTGAGTATTGTGTTCTGGGTGAATGCAGGTATGCTAGAAGAATCACGGATTCTACGTGGCTTGCTACTTTGCAGAAAATGTACTAAAGCAATCTTTTGGCCCTGCAATTGAAACTCATTCATAATATAATACCAACTAACAAGAAGAAAAAGGACTGGAAAATTTTAGAATCCGATGCATGTAAGTACTGTAACACCCCGGATACGATAATACACTTCTTTTGGGCTTGGACTGTCAAAAAGCCAGAGAAATTATAAGAAGATACTTAAGCATATTGAAGCTAAATTCTTTTAATTTTGAGAAATGTGGTTTTTTAATTGTAAAAGATAATATTACAGAGGATAACCTCTCTTTGTTAATAAAATACCATATATATCAGTTTAGAATCAATGAGGAAAATTTTCACTAGAACGTGTTTATTAGAAACGCAAAATTACGATATTACGCAGACATGCAAACATTACCTGAAGATAAATTAAAATTAAAATGGACCTATTTTGGCGAAGTGTTTTCAAACTTAGAAGCGGATTTGATATATTGATAGATGGCCGTGACTCATTTATAAGTTGTTATGTTTGTTTGTTTCCGTCATAATCGTGATTTTTGATAAGCAAAGTTATTGTTAGAAAACGTCGCGTTTGTGAAAGATGCATATATATATTGTATTGTAAGTGCTCCTTATAGTTTATGCCCACGCAGCGCATACTCAAATATGGCTGTGCACAATAAAATTCCCCCCAAAAAAACTCTCAAAACCATACCTTATATAGCACTTTAAACTTTATAATAAACCAAATAGTTCCATATTATAAAACTTTGTATGAGCCTGTTTCACTTCATGTGTGAGCCCTTGTGATTTTTTATGCATGTTTGGCTGTATCATAGCAGTAGTTTAAAGAATTGTTTAAAACTGTTTCGCTTTTTGAGAGAGCGCTGTGGTGACTTCCTCGCATATTGTTTGTAAAGCCTGTATTAGTGGTACTTAAAACATTCTATGAAGGTGCTTCGCTTCATGTGGAAGCGTTGTGTGATTTTCTCAGGTATCTTTTCCATCAGTTTGGCTACTTTACAGTGGTACTTTGACAGATTCTATGAAGGTGCTTCGCTTCATGTGCGACCCATGTTGTGATTTTTCTCGTCTGTTAGTCAAGTTTACTTTGTTAAACGATTGTAATTGAAAAAAAATATTATGTGCCTTTAAAGGTGACTTTAAATATGCAAATGCGTTTACAGGTGGAAATGCTCTTCTTCTTTTTTCCTTTTTGAATTCATTTTTTCATATAAAAATAATTTAGGGATTGAGCAACAAAGTTAGTTGTGGTTGAAGTTAATTACGTCTTATTGGTAATCTGCGTCTTTCATTCGATAAATTAACATTAGTTTGATTTTAAACAAACGGTTTAGATTTTGGCTTTGCATATCATTGGTTTACTGTCTCGCCTCTAGCAAAGGCACAGGAATTTTACATATTAAGTAAATTTAATTTGTGAACCACACAAGAGCAACACTTTTTCAGTATTGGTAAAAGTAGTTGAATTTAATATTCGGTGACATAAATTTGATTATTTATTCAGCGTGTTAGAATGATTAATTGTTGGCGTTTTAATTATTCGTCAAATTTTTAGCTTGAAATTTTATTTCAGGAATTTTTTCGTATTGGCTATTAAGGCTCGGTTTCTAAATTTAGTCTGTTTATAATTGCATTATTTATGTTTTTCAATTCATTTTTTGGTATGTGGTATGAAGTTTGCAGATAATTTAACATGGATGCCTGGGTCTGTCATCCAGATGGTTTAGATTGTTGACTACCGCGTCTGGCAGGATGTCACATTCATCAGTTAATGAGCTTAAGGGACACGCGTGATCATTGAAGAAGTACATGCGGACTGCAGACAGCGTATTATCGGATTCGAATGACAGCAGCTGTCTCCAAGTGTCCCCCGAGAATTTTTGGGCCGAGTTAGAAATCTTTCTTGCTCATTATGAGGAAGTAATTGAAGTCGGTGGTGACGAGGCCGACCAAGGTATGATAAGGTTCTTTGATTTAATAGAAGCCTCTAAGGTTCTTCGATTCAATATAAGCCACAGCAGAGACTTTTTTGAAAGAACTAAACTCCAAAATAAGGAGCTTGACAGACGAAATCAGTAAAGAACGAAAATGTCAAGGCAAAACAGGTACTAGTAAGTCTCAATGCAGGTCTAGAGGAACCAGTCATGCGGAGGAGCTAAAACAATAGGAGGAAGTACCCGCTGCATCAAGTGTCAAGAGTTTATCGATAAACATGGTACATCGGGTTCGAGATCAGGCTTTCACAGCCCTACGGATTCAGATACGAATCAGCTTCTCAAGGCTCTGTGCAGTTAAATGTCTCTTGCTCGTTTGCATGTGCCTGTACCAGGAGATGTCTTGGAGTACCAGAGTTAACAGGAAAAAGATGAAGAGCACTTACATTATTTACGGTGATACTTAGGCGGTGAAGCCAAGAGTTGCGCCCATTGTTATTTTCTTTTGGGGTCAGCATCAGCATCAGACGCAATGCGTGATCTCGACCGACGATACATTAACAGCACCGTTTTAGGGGATAAAATGTGTGACTAACTTGAGGAATTCCCCAAGATTGCACCGAAGGACAACCTGGGATTCCAAAATTTGATGACTATTTTAAGCAATGTGCATCGTGCTTGAACGCTAGAGAGATAATCACAAAAGAGGACGGCCCATATGCGGTCAGAGAAGAGACGGTCAGAGAAGATATCCAAAGACAATGTCTACCAGACACACATGTAGACCGCGCCCTAGGAGTTGGTGCACACTGTATGATGTGCTTAAACTCAAGTTTTCACTCATTTAACATCCAAGAACCAGACGTGGGTTACTTGCCACTGTTGCTTTGTGTATGATCCGCTTGGGTTTATTGTGCCATTTACTCTCATAGGCAAACAAATTCTACAAAGCCTTTGTCTGTCTGGGACAACGTGGGACGAAGACATGCGAAGAACTAAACGACAAGTGGAATTCTTGGTTGTATAGCGCTTCAACGTTACATACTATTGAGATTCCGCACTGTTTAATCCACAAGGTTTATCCATATCTAGGGTAGAACTTCATCATTTCAGCGACGCATCAACTCTTGTTGTTGCATTTTTTGTCTCTCGTAGACAACAATGGGTTCGTGCAAATTTAATTGGTTATTGCTAAGTCAACGGTTAGCCGGATCAATCCTGTAACAGTACCAAGGCTAGAGTTGTCTGCAGCGTGTTAGCCGTAAAATATCAAAGCATTTCGAAACAGAACTTAAGTACCCAAATGTAAGACACTAATTTTTGGTCTGGCAGCAAAGGTATCCTGAGCTATATAGCAAATACGACAAAGCGATTTTATGTGTTTGTTTCGAACAGAATCGGCGACATTCATTCACAAACATCGACTGACCAGATGTTTTTTGTGCCTGGAAGGTTGAACGTTGCAGACTTAGCATCTCATGGTGCTCAAGTCGAAGAACTTTCACAATCAAAGTGGTTCAATGGTCCTGACTTGAGAGACCGTGAGATACAAACATTTAATAACGCGCGTCCAGAAGTCAGCGACACCGATCCCGAGTTAAAAAAACAAAACACATTGTCTCGTAGTTAATGTTCTGAAAATATTTAAAGTAGAGAGATTTACTCACGTTTCCTCTTAGTCGCGCTTGAAGAGAATCGTAGCTTTGATTCTTGCTTCGAAACGTGCTCTTTCAACCCGAAGATATAGTGGTATCGCGGCAAGAAGTCGTTACAAAACTAATTGAGTCAATATCTGCTATTGAGAAGCGTCGAAACGGAAATCGTTTATGTGACACAGCGATATTCGTTCAAGGATGAAAAAGTTAGCTCTCTAAGTCAAAACCTCTGAAATTAAACAGCTGCGTTCGCAAACTAGATTGTATTATTTTTGAAGAACGGTTTACTCAAAGTGGGTGGAAGACTGAGACATTCTACCATAACAGAAGAAAATGCTCACGCTGTCGTTTTGACAAGGATTCACACATCAGTAAACTTATAACAGGCTTCCCTCATGAGAAGGTCTCGCATCAAGGAAGGGGAATGACACTCAACAGGATAGGAACTAGTGGGTACTGGATAATTGGCTGTGGGCCAGCAGTTGCCTGACACATTTTCAAGTGCGTAGTGTGGCGACGATTAGGAGCTGCCCCTGAGCAACAGAAGACGGCCGATTTACCAACCGATCGAACTCAACCTGCTCCTCCTCTTACACCGCGATGTAGACTTATTCGGACCATTCATCATTCGCGAAAATAGGAAGGAACTCAAACGCTTTTTACATGCCTCTCCCCAAGAGCGGTATACATAGAGGGTGTGAATCTATTAACAACAACTTCTTTCATCAATGCCTTGCGCCAATTCATTTTACTACGAAGACCTATTTCCCTGTTTCGGTGTGATTGTGATACAAACTTTATTGGAGCAAATCGTCGATATGCTGTTTGACCGAAATGACTTTGAGAAATAGACATTTGGGTCAAACAGTTTCTCATGGAATATGCGGTTTTCGAATTTCAAACTAACCCACTTACGGCCAGCCATATGTCAGGCGCTTCGGCACGACTGATCAGATCAGTTACGCGATGAGAATCTACGAACATTCCTAACCGAACCTTCTGCAATCATCAACCTGAAGACCCCTCTCATTAGAAAATATTTTAGATCCACAGAAACAGGTCCCATGACCATCTTCTAAGTGTACGCTCCGGATTGTTTAGATCAGCTACAACAAAAAATCAATGGCCTTCCACAAAACGAAGCTTTTATTATCAACGGTGATTTTAATGCAAAAGTTGGAAATAATCAAGCAGACAATTGGCCAGACGTTGTTGGAAAGTACGGATTAGAGACGTCAAATGACCGAGGGTTACAGCTGCTTCAATTTTGTGCCATCAATTCATTAGTAGTAACTAACACCATGTTTCCACATTCAGAAAAAAGACGAGCTACCTGGATATTCTCAGATTTTAAAACAACGAACGAAACAGACTACATTATAGTTCAGAAAAAGTGGAAAGGTCACATGAAAAACAGCCATGCATATCACTCTGCAGATATGGGTTAGGATCACTTCTTGCTCATACTGTATAAAATCGAAATCACCAAGAAAGACAAGCCGCATACCGAAACGCTTCGATGTAGAAAAGCTAGAAGCTCCGTTATTTTCCCATGCTCTAGAAATAAAAATCAGCGGATTGTTTGAACCACTGATCAGTTTAGAAACAAACAGCATTGAGGAGATCTATGATAAGTTCAAACATGCAACAAATAAGGCAACAGAAGAAGTCGTTGCTATAAGAAGAGAAGTGAAGTGCATGGTTTTCCGACGGAAGTAGAAAGAAAATGTGAGCAAAGGCGTGAGGCTAGGAAGCAATTACTTAACAAGCCTAACTGTAATATATAGAAAGAAGAATACAACAAACTCATTCGAGAGGTGTAAAGAGCCGTAGAAAAGCTAAAAACAGAGAGTTAAAATCAAAAAAGAGCAAATAGAGGAAGTTTTCAGGCAGCATAAAACACATAACGAAGGAGTGCAGCGAAAGATAAGTCGGGCAATATACATACCAAACAAGAGGAAGTGCTAAGCTGTTGGAAAGAACACTTCAAGAATCACCTGAATACTGCCTTCCCACACGATCAGTCAGCTCTGACAGAAATTTCAGAATCAATAAACCAAGACCAGGAATCACTACCAGTTACGCAAGAAGAAATAGAACAAGCAATCAAAAGGGACTCAATTATGCGTACAGTTTTTAGATCAATGCCAATAGCTTTCATCATCTTCTACAAAGCTTTTCTGCATACGGTGTCAAATGCCGCTTAAAATCCATGAAATTAAAATGAATGTGTTTTTTTTGGCTTTTTTAATAATCTGTCTCGTGATAAAAATAGCGTCTACAGTACCTCTTGTTGGTCTAAATCCGAATTGGCTTGCCTTTGTGACTTTCTCCGTTTGATCTTTCCCTGGTATTGACAGCAAAGATATAGCTCTGTAGTTCTCTGGGTTAAGTTTGTCGTCCTTTTTGTGTATCGGTGTCACTAACATCCTTCACCAGTCTTGTGGGGTCTTCTCCTCTCTTCATATTAAGTTAAACATTTTTTCAAGCATATCGATCATAGGTTTTCTTGATGCTTTAAGCATTTCTGCTGTGATGGCATCTATTCCAGGTGCTTTACGAGCGAGCAACATGATGGGAGCAAGGGGCGACCATCGCCTGTGCCAATAATGGAAGTGGAATGGAATATATATATATATATATATATATATATATATATATATATATATATATATATATATATATATATATATATATATATATATATATATATATATATATATATATATATATATATATATTGTACAAAATAGGCATTATCGAGACCGCATTAAAATTTTGACTTTACAACTAATATTATATATCCAAAGATTATTTGTTTTTTATTTTATGCTTGATTTTAAATTTTAAATATTGACTTTCAATCAAAATTACCCAAAAATTCAAATAAAGTCATAACAAAATTAAGAAATATGCAAATATATGTGGTTCCGCTAATGCCATATATATAATATATATGATTGATCCCGATTATGCCTAAAACAGCCTTATATATATTAAAGACTGGCCAATCAACTGAATAACGACATCAGATGTGCACCAAATCTAACGGTCGCGATATTCGTACACTCAGAGCCTCAGCACTGCGAACTGCTTAACACAATTCGTGGAGCTTGAGGCAATGCTCGCAGTAACACAACATGCACGCGTTCTTCATGATCGGCATCACCAAGTACAGATATTCATCTCCAAAACTGAAGGTAAAATATCTATTATGTAACAAATGGGCCGTAAAGAAATAATAAAAACTAAACAACGAAGGGTGCGTCGTTTTCGAATACATATCGCTCTCCTGTTATTTGTAATCATATTTTCTATAATATGCTGCACATTTAGAATACACTATTAGTATCTTATTTAACATCTGTACTGTATTAACTGTATTTATTTCTTTAAAAAAAGTAAACTTTGAATTGTTACTTAAATTTAAATAGAGTTAGACTTTAACTGCAAATTTATTTACTGGCGTACTTTAAAACAGCACGAGTCAGCAGTCTCCCAAATGTTATTTTTAAATGTAATATTGTTTCTTTAGTTTTAATGAACAATGTTTTTCTGAGAGAACTGCGGTTCCGTGACGTCTTCACAATACCAGTCGTTGAAAATTTTGGAAACCTGACATTAAAAAATGTTGGTACGCTTCTATGGATAGTCAGCTCTTAGTACCTGTACCTGTGCCAACTATGTTTTGAAATAGATGATGACTCTTTTTCTCAACATGACTAATTTTCTTCGTGTGATAGAAAAACTGGGGGACAGCTTTATTGAAACTGAAAATGGATTTATCTACGGAAGCCGGCTATTGGGCGGCAAGCCAGAAAGAAACCCAACCTCCAAGTACTATACACCATTTATAAGCTACACAGAGGAACGCTTTCCTTTTTATGTTTGTCGGCATATATGATTAGCTCCAGTGCTTTACAGCATTTGTTAACCGGCGTTAGGGATGACCGGACACCCCTAGTCACAATGGAGGATGCATATATAAGCGGTATCGTATGTCAAATAGCTAATGTTAGTTTAATTTTTGATAATAATTTTAACCAAGTTTATAGAAATGGCACAAATGACGTATGTATGAATTGTTCCCATTTGGTGACTATCCGAACCCCTCAAGGCAACACAAATTATTCTCAAACAACAAAACCAAGTGAGGGCTTAATATAATTAAGATAGCTCTTGGATAAGCCTGCAAATATACTAAGAAGGTAGTCCAAGCAAATGTTACAATGATTTTTCAACACTTTGACTTTGGTATCTTTTCGACAGGCAGAGCTACACACCAGTAATAAGCTTTCACCCGGTACCAAATTTCAGTATGCCTAAAAGGTACTGCAAAAAGTAACGAATTTATAAAACAAACGATACGTTTTGAGTTTTTTGCCGTAGCACTGGGGTATCACATCAATATACCGAATTTGAATCGACTTGGAACCATACTGCAAAGATACGACAGCATTGAATCGGTATACTGCAGAGCAGTACCGAATCGACAGACCAGTATTAAATAGGCATACTGCAATACCAGTATACTGAATTTGAAACGATTTAGAACCATACCGCACAGAAACCGGCATGACTGATTAGATACTAACTAAAAATACAAGTACCCAGTAGCAATGAGTGATGTACTGAAAGTAATGTAAATCGCAAAAAAATTTATTTGTAATCCCAAAATATTACTGTTTGCCACCATAGCATTTTTTAACAGAGCTCATTCCTAATATACCTGTATTATTCATTTGCAACTATCATTTAAATGGATGTGTAACCCTAAAGTCTAAGTTTGTTATGTTTCCGTTTTGCATGGTTATAAACATGCATCCATCTTGGCTAAATAAATAACAGATTTACAACAGTTTGGCTCTCCTCATCCTCTGCTTAATTCTGCCTAATTGTTGAACTCTATGAAATGTCAAAATGTGCGGGAATTACAAAAATGCGTACATTTTTTTTTGAAAAAAAAAAGTTATTATGAAACACCTGACCTCTGATGAGATTGGTTCTGTTATTATAAACACAGGGCGGATGGATATTTTAAAAAGTAGTTCCGCTCTTGTCATGACTACTATTTTCGTGGAATTCCCAGTGGGTCTGCGGAGTAAAAACGTGTTATAGACAACAACCCGAACCGCGGTAGAGGTTGGCCGTTGGACATCAACAACCACCCGAACCGCGGTAGAGGTTGGCCGTTGGACAACTGCGGAAGGCTTTGTAAACAGCCAACCTCAATGACGGTTGGGTCTGTTTAAACAGAATCTACCCACTCTGTGTTTATACACAATCGACAGTTCTCGGAGGTCAGCTGTTTTATAACGTGGATTGAAATATTAAAACCCCCTTTTTCGTCTCCGAGTGACATATGAGCGCATACTTCATTGTGGAGTGACATATGAGCGCATATTTCATTGTGGAGTGACATATGAGCGCATGTGAGCGCAGGGTGAGAGTAGTAGGAAAATAAGGGTTCTGGAACAGGAAGGGACGTCATCAGACCCCCCTCCCCCTCCCCCTCGACTGTCAGAGGTGAGGACCCCCCTACCCCCTACCCCCTACCCCTCCTACCCCCCCTACCCCCTACCCCCCTTACCCACCTACCCCCCTACCCCCCTCCCCCTACCCCCCCCCCCCCGGCTAAGAAAATTTTGCGATTTCAGCATAGTTATATTTTTCAGACGATTCTGAACAACTTCGGTTTTGAGGACCCCCCCTCTTACTTAAAATTGCGATAACTTTCGTTATAGTTGACCGATTTGTATCAAAATTTCACTGTTTGATTCAGTTTTATGTAAACTTTTGTTATAAAGTAATCATAGGCTAGTTGCGCAGCTGGATGTATGCATATTTATAGCATGTAGCCATTTTAACTTAAAACTGGGATAACTTTTGTTATACTTGACCGATTTACCTGAAAATTTCGCTGTTTGATTCAGTTTTCTATCTAGTTTTGACATAGTCATGGGCTATTTGCACAGCTGGCTGTATGCATATTTATAGCATGTAGCCATTTTCACTTTAAACTGGGATAACTTTTGTTATACTTGACCGATTTACCTGGAAATTTCGCTGTTTGATTCAGTTTTCTATCTAGTTTTGACATAGTCATGGGCTATTTGCACAGCTGGCTGTATGCATATTTATAGCATGTAGCCATTTTAACTTTAAACTGGGATAACTTTTGTTATACTTGACCGATTTACATGAAAATTTCACAATTTTGTTCAGTTATTTCTTGTGTTATTTCGCGGATGAATACCATTTTGGCTTGACCGCTAGATGTCTCTGCTGTACAGCTCTACAACTGTATGTGAGACATTCTGTTGAGTAAGCAATTTTAACGAGTTTGAACAAGTTACACACCATATTTTGATTGCATCGAAGTAGTATAAAAGCAGACCTTTTTGTTCTGCTTGGAAAAAACTTGGACAAACTTTTAGTTTTTGGTTTTTATGACTCTATGACATTATGTGACAACATGTGACTGTGACATTATGTAATCTATGACATTATGTGACTCTCTGTGACTTTTTTTAACATAATAGCCATATTTCTATTTCTATTTTCACTATTATTATTATGCTAATATTTAATTAGTCATATTTCAATGGTTTTATTACAATTAGCACACGCACACACTACATAGGAATAAGTACATGAAAGGTCTCAGAGTGTGGGGAAACCAATCAATAAATTTCAGAGTGCACTCGTTCAGAGCGTGGGAACGATCAATAATTTGAGAAGGAATGGGATTTTCCCTACGTCAAGTCCAATGTTATGTTTTATGTTATAGTAGTTGGAAAATGGTGCAAACTTTAGCAAATGTAGTTTTTGACAACATATGATATATAAAATAAGTTTTAGCATTTTACCATGGTACTTATTCAAATATTCTAAAGTTATAGTGGTGCAGAAATGGTGGTTCTAGACCAACTTTAACAAATTTAGTTTTTCACGTTTCATACAATTCTACCACTTGGTTGGTGGGTTGATTGTTGGAAAATGGGAAGTGAAAATGTGCATAGTTATGTAGGAAAACTGCGCCCATTCAAACATGTGTTCAAATGGCAAGCCCATTTAAAAGACGTGTTCGAATGGCAAGCCCATTTAAAAGACGTGTTCGAATGGCAAGCCCATTCAAAACACGTGTTCGAATAATTTTTGGAAGATATTAGGTCGTGGTATTGTTCAACAAATTGTTCAACATGTTCAACATGTTCAACAAATTGTTCAACATGTTCAACATGTTGTTCAACATGTTCAACATGTTGTTCAACATGTTCAACATGTTGTTCAACATGTTCAACATGTTGTTCAACATGTTGTTCAACATGTTCAACATGTTGTTCAACATGTTCAACATGTTCAACATGTTGTTGTTCAACAAATTGTTCAACATGTTGTTGTTCAACATGTTCAACATGTTGTTGTTCAATAAGTTGTTGTATATTGTATTGTATTGTTCTTTAGATCCCTTTCAACTGCTATGGTCATATCGGGATCCCCCTGCCACATTATACTGAAATGGGGCATTCCAGCCCTCCTTCTAACCCTTACATGTGGAGTGCCTCACAGGGTAGTAAGGAGGAGTTCCAATTGTAAAAGTCTTAGGTATGACCCGACCGGGGTTTGAACCCACGATCTTCCAGTCTCGAGGCGGACACTCTAACCACGAGGCTGGTGGCAATACCATCTATGACAATGCCTGTAGAAAAGTCTGAGACAATGCCTGCAGAAAATTTTATGGTAAAGCCTGAGACAATACCTACAGCAAAGTCTAAGGCAATGCCCATGGTAAAGTCTAAGGCGAAGTCATGTCAGCAGCGTCAAAAGCGACCACATCTCAGAAAGAGAAAAAGAGATGAGTTACCAGCTATGACGCCGCCGTGTAAAAAGCGAAAAATTAAGACAGAGCCTAAAATGAAGCGAGAACCAGAGTGTAAAGCTGCAACCACCATGAAGAAGATGGGTGTAGACGATTTACCGGTTATGATACCTATTAATGGAGAAATATATATTAAATTGGGGAAATATCAACAGAAAGTGATGGTTAACATTCGTGAATATATTACGGATCATACATCTGGGAGGTTACATCCTACCAAGAAGGGAATTTTGTTGTCATTGAACGATTGGCACATGCTGAAGAAGCAAATGATGTCAGTGGATCTCATGCTTCAGCAAATGGATTTGTATAAATGCAGTGACTGTCAGAAGATTGTTGAGTAGACAGCGAGATGACTGTATTTTAACTGCATGACGAGCTTAGTGAATGCTATGATTTCATCACCCTCAGTGTAGAAGATTGGACAAGAACTTGAAACTTAGCTTTGACTCATATGGACATATACATTTGATATGTAGTTCAAATAAAATTGTCTTCATATGTAGGCTATGAAATTAACATGATGTATGTTAATGTGAAGTTTTTGTGAATCTGCACATGTATTAACATAATATGTATTTGAAATAGTTTTGTTTGTATCATAATTGTACATATTTGCGATATTCAATAAAAACAGATATGATGCTTTTCAACTTTTTTATTTTTCTCATACAATACTTGAATATAATACATAATAATACAAAATTAACTATAACACCTAATATATGATATATGGTTTACGGGTCAATTAAAACCACGTCAGGAACCTTGCGACTTTATATGTTGCAAAGCAAGACATATATTAATACACAACGCTTAAGCGAATAAAATATTACAACATTTATAAAGTCTTTATCATAAAGTTTAGTCAAATAAGTCTATTTTTCTTCATCTGTTTCACTCTGCTCACTCTCCATGTCACTTTCTTCATCACTGCTGTCATACTCCTCTTCCTTATCTAGTAGCTCTTCAAAGAATGCATTGTTTTTCCTTATAGCAGCCTTTAGTGCCTTTGAATACTTGTAATCTTTTTCATCCACAAAGTAATTAAAGTCCTTTAAAATCTTTTGATAATGTTGGCTTTCTTCTAGACGCTGGGTATATTTGAATAGTCTCATAAACAGTTGTTTAAGTCCATGTTTATAAATGGGTCGAAGGTCATAGCTTGCTATTTCATGCGGATCTTCAAGTCCTTGTTCTTCATATTCTGAAACCTTTTCTTGAAATTTGTCATCATAGGCATCGTAGACTTCTTGAACCATATCATACCAGACAGAGTCTATTTCTGACTCACTTTCAGAGTCTGTTTATGACTCACTTTCAGAGTCTGTTTCTGACTCACTTTCAGAACTCCTGTCATCGGCATCCTCACCACACTGCTCCATATGTTTGAGCAAAGCTTCTTCGCTGTTGTATAATGCACCACATTCTGCACAAGCATGTGCATTCTTTTCAGCCATGTTAACGCTTTCACTTTCCATAGAAGACTCATCGAAAGTTTCCGTGAAAGGTAGTTTTACAGGGTTCTCCATATCCGATTCTTCATCCACTTCTGACGTGTGAGCAACCTTTAAGTGTCTTTTAAGACTTTGTGGCCAGTTGTAAGATTTTGAACAAATGTTGCATTGATACATCCTTTCGGTTCAACCTACACTATTCAAATGATGAGAAAGTCTTTAAACATAGCTTTATATACAACAACTTGTTGAACAACAACACGTTGAACATGTTGAACAACTTGTTGAACAACAACATGTTGAACATGTTGAACAACAACATGTTGAACATGTTGAACAACATGTTGAACATGTTGAACAACATTCGAACACGTCTTTTAAATGGGCTTGCCATTCGAACACATGTTTGAATGGGGGCAGTTTTCCTACATAACTATGCACATTTTCACTTCCCATTTTCCAGCAATCAACCCACCAACCAAGTGGTAGAATTGTATGAAACGTGAAAAACTAAATTTGTTAAAGTTGGTCTAGAACCACCATTTCTGCACCACTATAACTTTAGAATATTTGAATAAGTACCATGGTAAAATGCTAAAACTTATTTTATATATCATATGTTGTCAAAAACTACATTTGCTAAAGTTTGCACCATTTTCCAACTACTATAACATAAAACATAACATTGGACTTAACGTAGGGAAAATCCCATTCCTTCTCAAATTATTGATCGTTCCCACGCTCTGAACGAGTGCACTCTGAAATTTATTGATTGGTTTCCCCACACTCTGAGACCTTTCATGTACTTATTCCTATGCTGTGTGTGCGTGTGCTAATTGTAATAAAACCATGGAAATATGACTAATTAAATATTAGCATAATAATAATAGTGAAAATAGACATAGAAATACGGCTATTATGTTAAAAAAAGGCACAGAGAGTCACATAATGTCATAGATTACATAATGTCACAGTCACATGTTGTCACATAATGTCATAGAGTCATAAAAACCAAAAACTAAAAGTTTGTCCAAGTTTTTCCAAGCAGAACAAAAAGGTCTGCTTTTATACTACTTCGATGCAATCAAAATATGGTGTGTAATTTGTTCAAACTCGTTAAAATTGCTGACTCAACAGAATGTCTCACATACAGTTGTAGAGCTGAGACATCTAGCGGTCAAGCCAAAATGGTATTCATCCGCGAAATAACACAAGAAATAATTGAACAAAATGGTGAAATTTTCATGTAAATCGGTCAAGTATAACAAAAGTTATCCCAGTTTAAAGTTAAAATGGCTACATGCTATAAATATGCATACAGCCAGCTGTGCAAATAGCCCATGACTATGTCAAAACTAGATAAAAAACTGAATCAAACAGCGAAATTTCCAGGTAAATCGGTCAAGTATAACAAAAGTTATCCCAGTTTTAAGTTAAAATGGCTACATGCTATAAATATGCATACAGCCAGCTGTGCAAATAGCCCATGACTATGTCAAAACTAGATGAAAAACTGAATCAAACAGCGAAATTTCCAGGTAAATCGGTCAAGTATAACAAAAGTTATCCCAGTTTTAAGTTAAAATGGCTACATGCTATAAATATGCATACATCCAGCTGCGCAACTAGCCTATGATTACTTTATAACAAAAGTTTACATAAAACAGTGAAATTTTGATACAAATCGGTCAACTATAACGAAAGTTATCGCAATTTTAAGTAAGAGGGGGGTCCTCAAAACCGAAGTTGTTCAGAATCGTCTGAAAAATATAACTATGCTGAAATCGCAAAATTTTCTTAGCCGGGGGGGAGTAGGGGTAGGGGGGTAGGGGGGGTAGGGGGGTCCTCACCTCTGACAGTCGACCCCTAGGGGGGAGGGGGGGAGGGGGAGGGGGGTCTGATGACGTCACTTCCTGTTCCAGAACCATTATTTTCCTACTACTGGTGAGCGATAGAGGGAAAGTGAGAGATAGATATATATATAGATAGATAGATAGATAGATAGATAGAGAGAGAGAGAGAGAGAGAGAGAGAGAGAGAGAGAGAGAGAGAGAGAGACAGCCACAGAAAAAAGAAATTATTAATTGTATTATAATCTGTCTCCTTGTATTTCAGGTAACCATGGTGATGACAATGCGATCCGTTGGACTACTCTTTGCCTTGACAATTTTGGCTATGGCGGAAAGAGGTAAGCGGACAATACCACATAAGCGAAATCCCACTCCCAGTACCCGATAAGGGGGGGGGGGGGGGCGAAGGGGAAGGGGAGGGGGCAGATCAACTGGGATAAACCGCAAACAATGCGCATATCTTTATTACAAAACAAAAAATGAAAGTATTGCATTGCTGAATATATATATTTTTTATGATATTCATTTGCTCACGAGCTTAAACAGTGCCCGATTGAGCGTCAGTTATATTTCTTGAATCAACTTATGCATCATCTGTTAGCATATTTAATTCAGTCACTCCCTCCCCCACCCCTACAGCCCACCGCGAAGAGAGTGATGGTGAGAAGCTCGGTATTGTGATTAGGTTTATTTAAGACTTTCCATGTGTGTGCTGAGGGGGTGGAGGAGGGGGTGGGCGAGGGTGGGCAGGTGATCGTACATTGTTTTTATCTCTGCTAGGAGCCGCTATAGAGTGCTACCAATCAGTACCCGGGCAGCCCGGCTGCGAAGGTCCCCTCTATGCACACAGCACGTGACGGCGATGGGGTGTGAGGTGGGGGAGGGTGGGCACCTGATTGTACGTTCTTTGTTTTTATCTTTGCTAGGAGCCGCTATAGAGTGCTACTACTGCGTGTCCGGGCAGCCCGGTTGTGACGACCCTTTCGATGCCCACGGCAGCGGTGTGGAGACTGTTGACCAGTGTGACTACTGCCTGAAAACGAAAAGCGAAAGCTCAGGTAAAGCACATTGCTTTAAGTCAACATTTTCGAAACCAGTCAACAATATCTTCATGTGGACTGAAACGTCAATGTATCCATTGTTACATGACGTCGTTTTGATTACAAATAACAATAGATATGTATAGAATTCTGTGCTTTCGTCAATATTTAGAAACTGTTGACTTCGAAATTAACCAATCAGACCACGTAAGTTATGAAGCAATGCTGTTTTGTGGTTCTTGTTTGTGAGTAATGGAGTCATCCATTTTCGGTACCCCACTCCCCCCTACCCGAATGTTAACTTTGTGACGTCATCTGTAAGTGCAGTGGTTTTACCAAGTTAATGAATTTTAGAGAATCCGTTAAATTAGGACATTTTATGAAAAATTTAATATACTTTAAAATGCAGTTTTCGTAAAAAAAGCGTGTCGATTATTGATATAACTCACAATGCTAAACTGCAAACTGAGTCATTAAACTTAATAGACAAGGTACTTCGTGAATTTGGCAACAAAAGAACTTCCGGAGTATCTCAGACCACATGAGACTAGGACTACCTCAGACCACATCAGACTAGGACTACCTCAGACCACAGCAGGCTACGACTACCAGACCACATCAGACCAGGACCATCTTAGACCACATGAAACTACTTCTGTGTCAGAGCATACCAGACTAAGGCTCCCTCACACCACATGAGGCTGGGGCCATCTCAGACCACCTCAGACTAGGAGTATCTCAGACCAAATAAGGACGGGATTTCCTCATACAGCATAAGACTAGGACTATCTGAGATCACAGAAGACTAGGACTATATCACTCTACATGAAACTAGGACTATCTCTGATCACAGAAGACTAGGACCATCTCACTCTACATGAGACTAGGACTATCTCTGATCACAGAAGACTAGGACCATCTCACTCTACATGAGACTAGGACTATCTCTGATCACAGAAGACTAGGACTATCTCACTCTACATGAGACTAGGACTATCTCACTCTACATGAGACTAGGACTATCTCTGATCACAGAAGACTAGGACTATCTCACTCTACATGAGACTAGGACTATCTCACTCTACATGAGACTAGGACTATCTCTGATCACAGAAGACTAGGACTATCTCACTCTACATGAGACTTGGACTATCTCACTCTACATGAGACTAGGACTATCTCTGATCACAGAAGACTAGGACTATCTCACTCTACATGAGACTAAGACTATCTCACTCTACATGAGACTAGGACTATCTCTGATCACAGAAGACTAGGACTATCTCACTCTACATGAGACTAGGACTATCTCACTCTACATGAGACTAGGACTGTCTCTTATCACATCAAACTAGGATTATCTCAGAGTGTTTATCTTAGTGTTTCAAATAAAACAACAGGATTATATACAGACTTCATAAATACACTGAATAATTCAGGGATTTTTATTTTTAAAGTTCGCTGTTTGGCAGATGCACTGTAACTGGTGTTCATCATGTGCGTAAGCTCTCTCTAACCTGCCCACCCCTACACCCCACAACCCCACGCCCCCACGCCCCCACACCCCCCACTCCATCCCTCTCTACTCCCATACTTGTCTCCATGAATGAGAATATAGCTGGTTAAAATTAACTACAGTATACTAAATAATAAAAACACTCTTATTCACATACACTCTGCCTCTCTCTCTCTCTCTCTCTCTCTCTCTCTCTCTCTCTCTCTCTCTCTTACTCTGTACGCCTTTTCTGCCCCTTATATATCCCTCTCTCTCTATCACTCTCACTGTTTCTCTCTTCCGCTCTTTTTTTCTCTTAATTCCTCTCTGTCTGTCTGTCTTTAAAGCTAAACATAACAAAAGAAAAAAAACAAAAAAAAAAAAAACAAAAAAAAAAACAAAAAAAAAACAGCATTTCCGTTGCAGGAGTGCAAAGCATAGCGCGCACATGTGCAAATGGGTCGATGCCCAAGGACGGCTGCGACAAGACGAGCAGCGGCGGGGTGACCACGTCATCGTGCCACTGTGACGCACAACTCTGTAACGGTGCCTCCACTATTGTGACGTCATCGTTCCTCGTGTCTGGCGTCATGGCAACGCTGCTGCTTAGCATTCTATGAACTGAGCACCAAAATAAATAAATATATGTACAAATAAATAATTAAATAAAAAGCCAAATAGAAATCAAAACATAAATAAATAAATAAATAAATAATGCCAAATTAAAATCAACGGGCATTTCTAGATGATTATAATAAAAATATAAAAGGTATTCCGGATCTCATCTCTGGAGCTCAGTAACTGTTTTAATTTAAAATGCAGAAAGGACGTCACCTGCTTTGTATTGCTGAGCACACTCTTCACATGGAATAAGCCAAGCTAGACTCATGCTCATGGTTCTTATAGCGGTATCATAACCATTCTACGGCAACACTGCAATGAAAACTGAAATGCGCATTAAAAATCTGACAAGGATAAGAAAACAGGTTTTTCATTTTATAAAGCTGAACAATTTATAGAATTGTTCATTACTAAAAAAAGTTCTTCAAGGTGTAATTTCCGAACACACTTCAAAAGGCATGAGAATAAACCGAGCATTGTATGGGCGATTTCAAATATAATAAATAAAACAACATTGCATATATGTGCAAAGCTCTAAAACCCTTGGCCTAACAGTTTCTGAGAATTTGTCTGGACAAAACTCCAATATCGAAATAAAATGTGTAATTATTTCTCATTTTTTTACAAAGTACTGACCCGTCAATCTTAAGCCGATTTAAAAAATAATTAAAGGCTGCACATCTGCACGACATATTTTCACTGTGACATGTTTCAACTTGGTCCTATAGTCTCTAGCAATTTGTCTAGAGAAAACCTCTGAGCATCTATGCAAAGTGTATAATATTTTATCAATTTTTGTCAAAGTGCTGCTGAGCCAATTTTTTTTTGCCTATTTCGCAAATAATACAATGTTGTACATCTGCAATATATATCTCTTGCATATTTCTAACGTAAAGTTTTAAAAGGCTAATGCTTAAAGCCGCTATGCAGTTGTCTAGATAGAACTGCGGAGTGTCGCTGCAACAGCTATCCATTTTGATCAAGTTTTAATTCGTCAATTTTATGTCACTACAAGACGTTGCACACCTGTAATATTGATATTGCAGCTGTGCAGTTTCATAAGACTGGACCTCAATGTTTCTGTGATTTTTCTGGCCAAAACTCGAGTCTAGATGGAAAACAGTGATTTTTGTATTTTTTTTTCATTTTGGACAAAGTATCGATTCGAAAAATTGTAGGCCAATATAATACGACGTTCTACATCTAACTATGTGTGCATGTGTGTTTGTGTAAAGTGTCTAAATACTATGGAGTATGGATTTTGAGTACTTATCTGGACCAAAATTGCATCCAACTGCCGATCCCTCAATTTAATTATTATTATTTTGTTCTTTTTTATTTGAACTGTGATGACCACGCAATGATGCTTTGATGTCGCTAATAATATTATTGCTTTCGTCTTTTCGTCATTACATATTGGAAAAGATAGTCAATCAAGTCAAGTGGCTATGCGCACCAGTAGAATTTCATTTACCATACTTTTCTTGCAATCCATTTCATATTTGTTTCGATTTAAATGGGCGCGGCCATCTTAAGGTCGTTGCCGTTTTGCTTCAAGCTGTCCATACTCAATTGTTTGGCACCGATGTACCCACGTGACTGCAGAACGCCGACAGACAAAACGCCGATGGACACGACAGGGGACAAAACACCGCTAGGACTAAACGCCAGTAGGACATAACGTTGACAGAACTACATTATTTTGTGTATTTTACAAATAAAATTAATTGGTGATTTTTAATGCACTTTATTACAACTACAATTCATTACGTTCAATATATCTTTTATCGCATGATCACAGCTACATGTCAATTGCGATTTATTAAAATCAATCACTCTTTTATCGCATAATCACAGCTACATGCCAATTGCAATTTACTAACATCACTCACTCTTTTATCTCATGATCACAACTACATATCAATTGCAATTTACGTAGATCAATTACCCTTTTAACATATGATCTCAACTAGATATCAATTGCAGTTCACTAAATTCAACCACTCTTTTATCGCATGATAACAGCTACATATCAAGTGCAGTTCACTACGATCAATCTACAGTTAATTACATTGGAATATTGTACGCAATTCCTCGAAGGAAATCCATGGTGGCACGGTTTGGGTTGGCTGCCACGATGGTGGCAAAGCTGTGGGTATTGTCTCGGTACAAGCGTCTCGATGGGTCAGCCTCCAGTCTTGCCATCTGTTCAGCAATCAATACATTGTTGAGAGCCTTTTCACGTTTGAGTATGTGAAAAAATCGCCAGATGTTTGGGTGGTGGGCTGTGACGGACGAGAGAAGTTTTTTTGTGAAAACCTTCACAAATGTTATTTGTTCTGGGAATGTTCTGTGCAACTTTATCGTGACTGTTCCATGTACCATGTGAGTAGCGACGCGTCGCTCTGTTGCGGTGGCGAGGTCGACCAACGTATGTGCCCCCGAAAGTAATCTACCACGGGAGTGATCCGCTCGGGAGCTGCTTTCTGGAGCATCTCAAATGCCTGTACGGCATCGTCATGTGGTACAAAGGCAGTAGCAGTACAAACATCCTGATCTCTTGGTCGCATGCGTAGTCATTCTGCAAACCCCCAGACTGGACCTTCCTGTAAATGCTCTAAGACAGGTGATAGAAGCAACCCTTGATCGTAGCATCAATAAAGGCATCTTTGGCAGAACACATGGCAGACTGGTCAAAATAACTAAATAACGTGTCTCATGCAGTTGAGGCGAAGTTACAGTCACTGTAACTGTTCAAAATAACGATATAACGTGTCTCATGCAGTTGAGGCGAAGTTATAGTCACGCTGTGACAGGATTCATCATACAAAGTGTTCCAAGTGTTCCAAGTTCGCCAAAGTTTCAGTAACTGAAAAGAATGTGTTCTTGCTACAACGGAAGTTATGCAGAGGGTGCCCTCAAACTGGCCATATATATCAGAAGTGTAAAGCCAAGGAAAAATATTCCGATTGTTATCGGCGTCACCTGACGTGCCTGCGTCTAATCTTCACGCAGAGGCTCCGTCGTTTATCCCTTCTAGGAGGCTTCTAACATCAAACCGCTCTGAGTGGACGTTAGAGTTGCAGGTCAATGGCATAGAGGCCGAAGTTCATGGCAGTGTTGCTATCTAGTTGCAGTCGGAGTTTTATGATTGTACCAGTTTACCTGTCACACGTAGATGATCCTTATAACGAGAGCTTTACTTGATACGCAGTCAGATACGTCTATTCAGTCTGCCTATTCAGTCTTTTACTGGGTTACAGCTGCTAAAGAGCCCTCATATCTAGAGAGATAATCACAACAGAGGAAGGTGGATATGCCTAACACACGGACATAGTTGGTGGGGCAGGTTGGGGCATAGTTGGAACAATCGACGATTCAAGTACCAGCACAGAAGGATATTGTCACCGTGCATACGCGTACGAAGTCACATTGCACATAACGAATTGAGTTTTCTTTCTGACGACAACAAAAGAAGTTATTGCTCCTAGACAAGTTATCAAATTACTCGAGACTTTAAAGATGTTCCGCAAGGTACAGGCTTATCATGTGAAGTTAAGAAATTTGTCGACATAATGTGATTAAATATTCACCTTCATTATCAATCATTATGTCATGCCACTTCCCTTTCGTGGGGGTGAAGAAAAACAGCTTGTGAACAATTGTTCTGCTGCATAGAAAGGACTGCAAGGCCTAAAGGCCAAGCTAAACAAGGATCAGAAGCTCAAGGCAGAATACACTGCATTCATAGCTGAAATGGTAGCCAACAAAAAATACACTGAAAGGGTTCATGAATCGGAACTCAATGAGGTCCATTGGTGTTTACCTCATCAATGGAAAAAAACTAAGAATAGTATTCGATTGTAGCGCCAGATTTAAAGACAAGTCTATCAGTGATTGTCTGTTCTCAGGATCAGTCCTGACCAACTCGCTATTAGGAGTTTTACTGCGCTTTCGAAAGGTATGTGTGGCCTTTAGTTGCGATCGGCGGAAAGTGTTTTACCAATTCGCAACTACATATCCTTCCCTTGATGGGAGGATGGCGTCACATCAAAGGAGCGACATTCACAAGTTCGTGGGTTCGTGAAAGTTTCATTAGTTATGGCTAAGTCAAGGGATAGCCCAATCAGTCCTGTAACAGTATCAAGGCTAGAATTGTCTGCTGCGGTCTTAGCCGTGAAAATATCGAAGCATCTCGAAGCAGAGCTTAAGTACCCAAATGTAAAACACTATTTTTGGCGTAACAGCAAAGTCATCCTAGGCTATATAGCAAATACGACAAAGTGATTTCATGTGTTTGTGTCGGACCGAATCGGCGACATTCATTCACAAATATTGACTGACCAATAGTTCTTTGTGCCTGAAAGGTTGAACGTTGCAGATTTAGTATCTCGTGGTGCCCAAGTCGAAGAACTTTTACAGTCAAAGTGGTTCAATGGTCCTGACTTCCTGAGAGACCGTGAGATACCAACATTTGATAACGTGCGCCTAGAAGTCAGCAACACTGATCCCGAGTTAAAGAAAACACATTGTCTCGCAGTTAGTGTTCTGAAAACATTTGAAGTAGAGGGGTTTACTCACGTGTCCTCTTGGTCGCGCTTGAAGAGAATCGTAGCTTTGATTCTTGCTTGGAAACGTTCTCTTTTCACCCGAAGATATACTGGTATCGCGACAAGAAGTCGTAAAAACGTCACTAATTGAGTCAATATCTGCTATTGACCTGAGACGCGTCGAAACGGAAATATTCGTTCAAGGATGAAATAAGTTCGCTCTGAGCCAAAACCTCTGAAGCTAAACAGGTGTGATTGTTTTTTTGGTTTACTCAAAGTAGTTGGAAAACTGAAACATTCTACCATAACAGAAGAAAATGCTCACCCTGTCGTTTTGACAAGGATTCACACATCAGTAAACTTATGACAGGCTTCCATCATGAAAAAGTCTCACATCAAGGAAGGGGGATGACACTCAACAGGATAGGAACTGGTGGGTACTGGATAATTGGCTGTGGGCCAGAAGTTGCCTGACATATTTTCAAGTGCGTAAGGGTCGACGATTGTGTATATACATTACTCTATACATGAGTGTGTATATACATTACTTCATGCATGATACACGTCATCCACACTATCTGCATGATCTACATTGATGTCTGATGCTTCTCCTTGACAACAAGCACTTACACACCTTATTTTTACAGGAATATTATTTTTATTGTCATTTTCTTTACAACAACACCGTAACTCCTTAAGCTTTCCATCCTTCTGGAAACTGCCTTTGTTGGCACTGTTTTATCTTCATATGTTGGCTTTTTGCCAGAAACAGTTTTTGGAATATTAGCGTCTACAATTTCCCCCAATAAACTGCTTCCAGCCTCGTGGTGGTTTTTGTTGTTCTTTTCTTCTTGTAGCAACCAATGTTTCTATCAGTAACTCAATAATGTTGGAATTTTCAATTGCATCTCCAGTTTTCAACACAAGTCCATTTTTATCTGTCCATCTCGTACTATGTTTCTTAAATTCTGCCAGAAGTTTCAAATGATATATAGGTCGAAAATGGCTTAGAAATGTTAATTGTTGTAACTTCTCTGACTTTTCTACATCATGTGATACAGCAAACTATCGTTGTTGTGAGTGAATTGTTCTTAAATGACGACCAAGAAGCTGAGACATTCCCTAGCAGTTTCAGGAGTTCGTTTCTTTTTTTAAAGTTTATTCACTTAAGCTTTAATATCATCATTTGAAGGTTAACTTGATAATAGTTTCCTATATTCTGATTCAGGAATAGGGACCGTTTTCAATGCATGCTTCATTTTACTAATATTTGAGCTAATAATGGAAGTGCAATTTCTGAAGTGTTTCAATAAGTCCGCCCTTTGATTAATCAACTTCTTTTTACGCTTATGGGAAATTTTCTTACCAGAGAGTTGTCGAATGGTGTGTTGTTCACGCTTTAATTTTTGTTACATATGTGACTTCAATGGTAAATGTCCATGCAATATATTCAAACACATTTCACATAAAATGCCTGATTCATCTTTTGTAGCTACCTTCAGTAAGGATTTACGTCGTTTATCACTTACTACGTGCTAATAAATGAAGAAATGCTTGAATTCGTCTAGACATGTTGACGTTCAATACCAAACTGTTGTAGTACATGTTCATAGATTATTTTATTTACATAAACATAATGTGTATCATTTGGTGGAATACTAATCTGTTGATTCTCCCTTGGATTCTTAAAAAGAATAACGCAATGTATATTTAAACTAATATGACGCATTGGTAGTAGGGAAACGGGGGTTCTGGCCCAGGAAGTGACGTCATTGTGTCTGGACCGGAAGTGACGTCATTGTGTCTGGACCGGAAGTGACGTCATCTATCTGGACCGGAATTGACGTAATGGACCGGAAGTGACGTCATAGACGTAGCCATGGTAACGTGACGTAGTCATGGTAACGAAGCATAGCCACGGTAACGTGACGTAGCCATGTAGGCGTAACCCTGATAACAAAGTGTGGACCTCCCCCCCCCTAGGCCGCACTCGGGACAGACCCTATGGTAAAAGTGTGGACCTCCCCCCCTAGGCGGCATTCGGGACAGACGCTATAGTAAAAAAGTGTGGACCCCCTCCCCAGGACATATGTACCGACCCCCCCCCCCCTAGGCGAGCAACATTTTGTGAAGTCGGCATAAGTTACACACCACAATTTGATCACATCAGAGTGGTATATAAGAGATGAGTGGTAAACAATGTGGGGACGGTAACAAGAGACATCATGAACAACACACCAGCTATCAGCATTGATGACTTAACAGCGTTTCAGGCGGATGAATCTGTTTACATCATGGTAAACATGGATGATGAAACTCAAGCCGCTGATTTTACATATGCTTTGGAGGAGGCATTAGGCTTTCCATCTCAGATCACTCCAGTGAAGCTAGATGCAGCAATCACATTTATGTGGAACAACCGCAAAGTAACACTGACCCAACAATACTGCAAGACGCTTTTTGGGATGTTGTACATCACAATCTTGATGTGATTGAACTACATTCAAGATTTCTTAGAGAATGTCATAAAATTGGAATAGAAGATCCTGACTTTGACTTTGATTCTGCGTTCTATTCTGCTCGCACTGATGTGGAAGTATATTTCACCGTGGTTGACTATTTGAGAGATTGCTGCAAAAAAGAGGAAACCGAACAGCTTTCTCAGGTAACTTTAACTTTAACAACAACCTTTAACATCTTTGTAACAGCATAGTGAATTGTTTATCAAAAACATAACAATGTTTTTCTTACTAGCAAATTTAGTTTTATGTGAGTGGTTTCAACATAAACAAAGAAAGAATATGATAGAAGAGGCAGCAAATATATTAAAAGATATTTTATTACAGGAAGAAACCGACATGTCAGAATAAAAACAACAGAAACAAAGTCAACATGGAGAATCATGTACTATTTAGCGGTCACAAGGACGTTCTTTCAAACATGTTTCCAACACGACTTGAAAAGTATGGACATGTGTTCAACTCAAGTGAAGCGTTGTATCAATATGAGAAAGCTGTTTTTCACCACCGCCCAGATATTGCTTCAGCCATTGCTTCATGTAGAAATGGATATGAAGCAAAACGTATTGCTAAAGTGATAAAGCCATGTCCTTTATGGCATACAGTGAAGAGAAGCAAAATGCAAGATGTTTTACAAGTCAAATTGAATCAGTGTGTATTGTTTCGCAACAAGTTGAAAGAATGTAAAGACAAAACTTTAGTTGAAGCAACGCATGATCATTGGTTGGGAGCTGGTGTGAAACAATTGTCATCGCCTTCATATCCTGGTCAGAATATTACGGGAAAGTTGTTAGAAATGTTGTGTGAGGGTTAGAGACTTTTCAGACTTGATGTTTTTAACAAATATATGAACATATAAAGGATGGATGTAGAAACATGTTTCAAGAACAAGTTTGTGGACTATATGATAAGTGAACTAGCACGTTTTGGAACTGTTGAACAACAACTGGAACATATCAACATCTATTGGGAACATGCTCATTCCATGCTGAACTTGGCAAACTTGCGTAAGGAGTGAAGACTCAAACATTGTTGGAGCTGAAGAGTTTGATGTGGAAGCAGTGTATGCTCGATTTGATCCAAGACTGTTTGATGAAGTGAGAGAGCGCTGTATGCTGCAGTATAATTGCAGACATTACATTGAGACAATATATTGTTCAAAAAGTCTATTGTGAAGAAATGTTATTAGCTGTAAAAAAGTTTGCATGTTTAGTATGTCCTGCTTGTCGACATGAAGATTGTCAAAAACATACTTATCATTTTGCATGTGTCTATACATATTGGAATGAAGCTAAATATTACATACATTTAGATAAAGTGTTAGAGAATGCAAATCAACGTTGTGAGAGATATGGTGTAGATACTATTACATTCGATGAACTTAGTAGTTGGTTAGTGTTCATTGAAGACCAATGGTCTCCAGTTATTCATACCATTGTATCAATACTCGATTTGTAAAAACTTGTTAGTTATAAATACATGTTAGTTAAGTGATGTTGATTGAGTTATAAAATAAAAAGCGTTCTTTTGAAAAGTGTTTTTTCACTGATCATGTCGACGTGGAAAGACTATTTGACCAATATTTACTTCAAACCTGGACAGCCTGGGGCATTTGCTGGTCCTTACAAACTTTATCACATCTTAAGAAAACATAATCAACCAGTCACACATTCACAAGTGAAGAAATGGCTGCAGGATCAAGATGCATTCAGTTTACTACAACCTGTAAAATACAGGTTCAAAAGACAACGTGTGATTACACGTGGCATTGATGATATGTGGGATATTGATTTGGCTGATGTGGGAAACATAGCTCCCTATAATGATGACACACGCTTTTTACTCATTGTCATTGATGTGTTTTCCAAATATTTATGGGTACAGCCAATACCTAATAAATGACATACCAGCGTCATACAAGCTTTCCAAAAGATTTTTCATGACACACGGCGAAGACCACGAACTTTAAGGTCTGATAAAGGAACGGAATTTAAAAACAGATGGGTAAAAGCATTTTTGAAGAAAGAAGGAATTCATGCTTATACCACAAAGAATGAAACCAAAGCCAAATTTGCTGAAAGAGTCATTCGTTCTCTAGAGGGAATGATGTATCGGTATTTTCTACATAATCAAACTTACCGTTACTGAGACATTCTTTCAGACTTGGTGTACAATTACAACCATAGACCTCATGGTTCTCTTCCTGATAAATATGCTCCTGCAGAGATTCGCAAAGACAACGAATCAAAAGTGTGGAAGCATATGTATGAAGACAAACTGAAATTGAAACCGAAGAAGAAGAAGAAGAATTTTAAATTTAAAATTGGTGATCATGTTCGTATTTCTCACATCAAATATGTGTTTCAACGGGATTATCACATCAAATGGACGCAAGAAGTCTTCATTGTCACACATCGTTGTAAGAAGCAAGGAATACATTTGTATCGTGTGAAAGACTTTTTAGACGAAGATATTGATGGACATTTCTATGAAGAAGAACTGCAGAAAGTGACCAAAGATATTGAATCTATTTATAGAATTGAAAAAGTCTTGAAAACACGTAAAAGACGAGGTGTGAAAGAATTATTTGTCAAGTGGTTAGGTTGGCCAAAGAAGTTTAACAGTTGGGTGAAAGAAACAGACATTCAAAAATGAAGCATCCATTTACATGTTTGGTCTCTGGACCTACAGGCAGTGGCAAAACGTCTCTGGTGAAGGAAATTCTAGAACAACAGTTGATTAAACCCTCTCCAAAAACCATTTTATGGCTTTATGCAGCAGATCAGCCA
This sequence comes from Protula sp. h YS-2021, assembly GCA_949752745.1. Taxonomy (NCBI): domain Eukaryota; kingdom Metazoa; phylum Annelida; class Polychaeta; order Sabellida; family Serpulidae; genus Protula; species Protula sp. h YS-2021. The sequence continues at coordinate 36,595,063 of OX457032.1, read as the reverse complement.
TTGTACAAGGGAATGAAAGGCGTGGAATTTTACCAAGGCATTCCAGATGACATTGAAGAGCGATTTAACCCGAAAAAACCAAACTTACTTATCATTGATGACTTAATGACGAAATGTCATAGTGATGAGCGTATGACACGTCTCTTTAGTGTTGGCAGCAGTCATCAAAATCTAAGCATTATCTTTATTGTGCATAATTGATTCCATCATGGTAAAGAGATGCGAAATATTAGTTTGAATACACATTATATCATTCTGTTTAAAATCCTAGAGACAGTCAACAAATTAGTACATTAGCACGACAAATGTATCCTGGAAGAGCTCAATTTCTCAAGGAAGCCTATCAAGATGCTAAAAGCAAACCACATGTTTATTTATTCATTGATTTAAAACCAAAGACAAATGATCAACTACGTATTCGTACAGGCATTTTACCAAAAGATACACATTATGTATATATTGATAAAGCAGTGTATGAACAAGAAACAACTCATTTAACCATTCGCAGTCAAGATGTCTAAACGTATTCGAGCGAACCAACCGTTGGAGGAATTAACAAGCTTGTTTGAAATTTGTTTAAATATATTGCGAGGACATTTACCTTTAAGCTCAAAACGGTTTAAGGAATTCAAGCGTGAACGTCATACGCTACGTACTCTAGCAGATAAGAAGATATCACTTCGAAGAAAAAAGATTAATCAGAAAGGAGGATTTATTGGAGCTATTGCTAAATTTGCATTGGCCTTATTAGCCCAACTGCTGTTAAAATGAAACATACTATGAAAATGGTTCTCATTCCTTAATATGAATACAAACTGTTATTAGAAAAGAAAAATGATATCAAAACAAAAGTAAATACACTTTTACGTGGGAAACGAACGCGTGAAAAGGACTATTCCTGTAAAAATAAGATGTGCAAGTGCGTGTTGTGAAGGAGAAGTCATAGATCATGATGTGAAAGATTATGAGACATATCATTTGCATACATCTGCGAATGGCGCGCGCTATCGTGATGTATATAGACAACGTCAACGCACATATACCATTTAGTCCATCATGGAGTCAACAAGTTTTTACATTACTTTGTCTAGCAATGCTAGTATGAACTATTATCCCAACAACAAGGCTTCGAATTACCAAATTCGTATGCCTCGAACCATCTATCTGAATGGAAAATATGAAGTGGCTTTAGCTGAAATTCAATATCCCCATACATGGACAACTATGAGACATGGAATGGACTATTATATTCAGTATCAACAACAACCACTGACAGAGACACTTAACACTATCACTATTCCTTATGGTTATTATAGATCCATACAAGAAATATGCCAGGCAGTGAATGAAGAAGCGACTAATTCTATGAAAGATGATCTTAAAAAAAGCTATTCGGATAAAGTATGATAAAATTAGACCACATGGTTTTCTATTTCTAAATTTTAACTTTGAAGTGTCATTCTCCGCTGGATTAGCTGAGATTTTGGGATTTATCCCAGATCAATGGTATACTGAAACATGTACAGCTGAACATAAAGCTGATGTGAAACAGGGATTTTATACACTTTATGTGTATTATAGCATTTGTGAACCACAAATTGTTGGTGATTATTATGTTCCCTTACTACGTTCTGTTGGATTACAAGGCCATGATGGAGATATTATCATGAAAACGTACGGCGAACCACATTATGTTCCTGTAAACACATCCAAATTTGACATGATAGAAATGAATATTAAGGACGACACAGGTTATAATGTTCCATTTCAAATTGGAAATGTGATCTGTAAACTTCATTTTCGACCAAAAGCAATATGAAAGCTTATACACACGATCCGTCTGCATATCGCAACCATTTTCTTCGTCAAGTTGGCGGGGAATTACCAGGATTTAAAGCAGCGCGAATCCAATATGGCGATGGTATTGGTTCCATACTGGGATCATTGGCTCGCAAAGCTATTCCACTACTTAAGGCTGGGGCTAAGATCATTGCGCCACATCTTAAAAAGGCTGTAAAGAATGTCGCGAAAGATGTTACGGGCCGAGTAGCAGAACGTGTGTTTGGTGAACAAAAGCGCGTGCAACCGACGAAACGTGCTAGAAGACGAAAAACAGCCAGACATCAAAACATATTAAAAAGATATTTTTTAAATCATGTCTCTCATTCATAATCATTCGTGTGAATGTAGTCTTTCTCCATTGGAATGGTTTCACATACCACCGACGCAAACTGCTTTAGAGAAAAGTTATAATGTCGACTATCAACCACTCACAAGCATTAGAGAAGGCGCTCCAATAGAATTCTACATTCCTGCGGGTACAGAAGAATATCTAGATTTAAAGAACAGCAAACTTCATATTGTATGTCGCATTGTAAAGGCTGATGGAACAGCTTGTGGCGCAGATGATACTGTCTCCTGCATCAATGACGTGTTTAATGGGTTGTGGTCTAATATTGAATTGTTTCTGAATGATCGATTGGTTTCTCATAGCAACAATACCCATGGTTATATCAGCATTATCTCTCATCTCATCCATGATTCGGAAGAAAGTCTCCATTCTGAGCGCTCTATGCGTCTCATGTACAGGGATACTGCTGGGTCAGTGAATAGTTATGAGGTGAAAAGACCTAATCATGAACAATATTTATCAGGGTTTCATGTCAACGCTGACGGTGGTGACTTAACTGAGCAAGGAAACAATGGGTTACATAATCGTTATTTGCATACACGTCTTAGTCGTGATTTTATGCTCACGAGTGGTTTAAGGATAGATTTGTTTGAGTAGGATCGTTATCTTCCTAATGGCAGCAGTTTGAAATTGCCTTTCTATAGACAAAAAGATGAATATGTATTGATGGCTTCAAATAATACCTATAAGGTAGAAGTGAAAGATGCATTTTTAACCATTCGCAAAGTGAGGGTTAGTCCAGGTATTCAGTTAGGACATACAGATGCATTGATGAAAAGTCCTGCCAAGATAATTATCACTAGAAAAGAATGTAAAGTGTTGGCTATTCCAGCAGGATTTCAGTCTTTTGTGAAAGATAACATCTTTTTGGTTCAATTACCAAATCGCATTGTCATTGGTCTGGTTCATAATGGTTCATAATTTCGTTTGACTTAACACCTGATTATGATGGCGATGATCATTTTCCCCTGATCAAGCATGGGAATTTGCGGCTAGAAATGAATTTTGCTAGAGCTTTATAACATCCAATCAATATCATCGTCTATGCTGAATTTGACAACATTATTGAAATAAGTGCAAATCGCAGCATCCAATTCGACTACAAGTCATGAACACGAAGCAGATTGATGCCATATTGAGTCATGATGTCAAAGACTTGTTTCAAGGCGTGTTTGCCATGGACCAGTTACCATCTTTACAACGAGGTGCCTATGTCAAGATGAACCAGGAGAACATTGGGTGGCAGTGTATTATGACAAAGACCCTGTGGAATATTGTGACTCTTATGGACTTTTACCTGTAGATGATCGTTTAGAAATGTTTTTAAGAAATGACTATATGTATAATTCCATATCATTACAAACGACAATATCATCATCAGGTGGTTTTTATTGTGTATATTATATATTGCCTAGAGCTCGAGGTCAGAGTATGTTTGATCTTGTCAATATATTAAAAAGAAAGGATGGTGATTTTATTGTAAAGGATTTTGTATATAGGCATTATAAACCATTGTTTTATTAATGGTGTTGTTGTTGTTGTATTAGTTAAGTTATTGTAGTTAAGTTGTAGTTAAGTTGTTGTTGTTAATTGTTCAAGTTTGTTAAATAAAACAACCCAAGTTTCAAACTGTCTTGTTAATGTGTTATATCTATTTACAAACTCTATTTACAAACACTATTTACAAACTCTTAATTAACAAACTCTATTTGCAAACTCTATTTACAAACTCTTAATTAACAGACTCTATTTACAAACTCTATTTACAAACACTATTTACAAACTTTTAGTTACAAACTCTATATACAAACACTATTTACAAACACTATTTACAAACTGTTAATTAACAAACTCTATTTACAAACTCCATTTACAAACTCTATATACAGACACTATTTACAAACTCATTTTGCAAACACTATTTACAAACACATTCATTTTTGAATACATTCATCAATGAATGCCATTCATTGCAATCTAAATTGATATAGGTATCAAAGACATTATACCCCTATTTGTAAATGCTATGAAAGCTCACATAACGCGCATCACCAAACTTTATCACGTTAACAGTTACATGTTCAGACAGTTTCAGTTCATGTCCTTCTTCTATGTCCATCAGCCGCATAGGCTGTGTCAGCTCAATGAATTTGGTACCGCGCTTGAGTTCTATTCCTTCCTCTTTGAATTCAAGCATAAGGTTCTTCCCAATCCAATGCTTGTAGCAGCGCGTTCCATTCCACTGTGCTGAGGGTGATGTAGTCGTAGTGTTCTGTAAGCTCGTCATATTGGCGAAATTGTACAAACACGTCAAGACCGTTCTCAGTCACAAGCACTTCTATATCATTTAAAGTAGAAGCAGAAAGCCAGGTATCCTCAGCTTGTCTAGATAATCCTTCAACACGGATTGGTCGTCAAGCGATAGTATGATATACTTTCCAAAATGTCGTAGCACAATGTCATCACATAAGTTTCTCATATATGAGAATCCATATGTAATAGGTTCATAATCCAACAAATAGTCTTCCATCTCGTTCATCTATGAACTATCTCGTCTGTGACAGCGCTTATATGATGGCGAAGAGCGGATGTTGCATAATCTCTAGGAATTGTATGACTGCATGCCATTTCTCGATATTAAAGTCAATCAAATCTGTATATGGAGTGTCTGGTACAGCTCCATCATAATCCTCTGAATAATCCTGTAAAAGATTTTTCCAGAATCTAACACGTATGTTAGAATCATGTCTAATCACCATCACTTCAACATTATCTTCAAGTTTGCGTTTAAACCCAGGTTCAAGTGGTATGTTTTGAAAGTCTTCCCACGCTTCAGGTTTAAACCGATAAGCAGAATTTATCATCACTTCACCCATATCATTCACGGTGAAATAAACACCATCGTTAAACACAAGTGCGCTCATGTTTTTTGCCTTGTTATGCACTGTCTTCTTGTCTGCGAAGCCTTTTATCTACTTCTTTCACCTGCTTCTTCAGCATTTTCCATTCAGGTATTGTCAGCAAAATTCCCTTTTTTGTAGGACGGTTTCTTCCAGTCCCCTCATCTCTAAGGTATTTGCGAATGTTCACCACTCCTTCATTGCTTTGTTTCATAATCTTGATATACTTTCCATTGCCTAGAGAAAGCATTCCCTCCCACGACTGTGGTGTAGGTGTCGTCTCCACTTTTAATTTCTTGACGGTGGTATCAGGATTTTTTACGTTCAAGTCTTTCACTGTATCAGCAAGAGTATCCATATCCGTTGCAGATCTTTTCCGATTCATGTTCACGCTTCAGTGTTCACACCTCAAATAACTCTAAAGTTGAAGTGTCTCCCCCTTATATACTGTAATATCCATGTGCCAAAGTGGAATAGCCATCACTCATCACATATCGCTTGTCGTTATAGGGAGAGAGAGCCACTTTACTCAACTTCTCCGAGAAAATCTGATGGTCATGACTTCGAATGATGTGTCCTGTAGTCATCGTTTGCGTTTGGTTGAACAAACTGTCTTTATACTGCTTATGTTTCATACGTCTTTGACACGCTCGAGTGATACCTTTGGCCGTACGTTTTTCTTTCCCACCATACATCATACTGTACATTTTCGGTCGAAGTCCAACAAACCTTCAATGGGAATACCCGCCGTCTCATCTTTCATTTTCCCAAGCACTTTCTTGTTCACGTTGGAATGCAGGAAATGATCTGACGGATAGTCACTTGTGTCGAACAAGTCGGCATCTTCCTGCATATCCTTGTAGATATCGTCCGTTTCTATGTCGTAACATAGACTGTCGGTGTCGCTGAACAACAGCTTGTCGTCGGGATACTTGGTCATGACGTAGTTGTAATGAAAGTGAAACATGAGCACTTTGCTGAGGTCAAGAATGGTGAAACCAACTTGAATGGGTTTATCCAAAAGGAGATCCAATTTGCGTAAATGTACCGCGGTCAAATCTTCGTTGAAAATTGTAAATTTGTGGAATGAAGGTTTGGCTACAAGTTTCTTAAACCGCTTTTTCTGGTGAACGAGTTCCACATTGATGCGCTTTCTAACATTTTCCATGGTTTACCAAACACAGAGTTGTTCATCAATTTGAAGAATTCTTTCTCTAACGGGTTCTTGGCCAACCTTCTCTTTTCATTGTTCAACGAGATGTATTTCTCCAACCATTTGCTCTGTGCAAACATGATGGCACGGTGCACCTTAGCTTAGTGACTTTCAATCCCAGTGAGACATATTGTTGTAAATTTCTATAATGAAGCACATATTTCTTCTTTTCACTAGGTTTGTCTGTCATGTTTATATCTTTCTGTAGCTTCTGACTATGTTTTGACAATTCTCCCACCCTAACACATTTCCGTTCTGGAGCCACTGGATGAATTGAATATGGGTATTCTAAATCTACTTCTAAAATATGTCCAATCTCGTCATCTTCATCCACATCCATGAAGTCAATAGATTCTGACTCGCTCACCCACGTAAATCCACTTTTCGGCATGCTTTGCGACATGGCCCAGCCATACAAGTTGTTCGCATCCAGGTACACCAAGTAGTTGGACGGTTTCGTGGGATCATAATCTGCTACATAGGGGTTATTTGTTTTCGCATACTTGTGTGTGATGAAAGATATTCCTCCACGTAGACCTTGTTCAACCATTTGGTACATGTCAATGTCGTTGATCAATTCCAGTTTCACCTTTGTCGCTTTTAACATGGCATCCCACGACAGTCCTGGCGCTGTATAGTAGTGGGCAGGATCCAATTCATATGTGTTGAGACATACTTGACGAAAGTTTTCAAACACGTCAGCCAGCAGCAACACACCCGATTTCAGGTACAGGTCATGGTATTCAATAAATGTAGTACACTTGAATGTCTCCCACTCCTTCTGCGCATGCGCATAATCCTCATCGCTAATGTCCTTTTCACTGAGCAGACTGTAAAACTTGTCCTTGGACGGCAGTTGTGTTTCAGCAAACTTGGATGGTTCATCCACGTAATCGTAGGGGTGCACTCCCTTTCTCAGCAGTAAATCTTGTTGGTCGCTATCGTGAATGTGTGACTTCATGTTGTAGAAGTTGTCTTTCCCTTCTGCCGCCAGGTTGGATACCAACTTCTGTAGAGAAGTACTCATGAACTGATAACTGTCCGTAAATTTCAGATTGCTCATGGTGAATGCAATATATTTCTCAACGGTGTTGGGAATGACTGTAATGGTTTCATTTTTGAACTTTCCAATTTCCTCCATGATCAAATGACTGTCATAGCCTCGTAAATTGTGGAAAAATACAGGAATGATAAAAGAATCTTTAACATCCTGCTTATCCTCTGGAAGTCGGAATTGCAAGTTGCATTCACTATGTGCAGCTCCACGGTATTTGCCATTGATATGGTCATGATCTCTCACATGATCTGCTCCTAGAGGCTCATGACAAATGTAGCAATCAACAGCGATCTTGAAATCCTCTTCATCTTCACGAGTCATAACCATTTTCTTTGGCTGTTGTAAACCATGCACAATACGATCACGCTCATTCACCATATGGTCTAAAAAGACTTTCACGGCATTATCTCCTCGATACCACATAGGCGAAGCTGTTTGGACGATGATGTTGATACCTAACTTCTTCATGCTTTTTCGTGAAACATTCAAAGTCCGCATAAATCACAAACGACGTTCGCTGTTGTTTGGCTACATTCTTGAACTTGATGAGAGGTTTCTTGGGGAATGATAAACGTTGTGCTTTATGTTTGCCACACACTTCACGATGCTCGTCTAAAAGATCTTGTCGCATAAACCCGTGTAGACAGTTAAAACAATAAAATGCTGCAGCCTTATGCTTTGATCGATAAGCCATAAATCTGCTGAAATTCTTGATGAGGCAATAATGCCTTTTCTTGTCATTGCTAATCAAAAGTAAGTTGATGTCTCTAGCGCTGGTGTTTCGACTCTGTTGTATCGGAACAACTACATCATGTTCATATCCAAACACGTTGATAGACACATCATTCTCCTTTTCATACTTTGGAATGTCCGTAATCGGTGTGGGAAATGTCATGCCTTCCACCTTCAATTCCTTCTCAAATGGTGTGTATTGATTCACACGCTGTGGGTTGTTCTCATGAGGGTGAAGGTGAGCCAATACAGACCATAAGAAGAATTTGTTGTCATCATTCTGAATGTTTAACACCGCCTTTGTATTCTTCACTTTCTTCGGTAGTGGGATAAAACTGCTTGCTTCCAGTGGCGCTGACGTAGCTGTATGCACTTTAATATACAGTATGTTATCCAACACGAAGCCAGAACCTTGTCGTTCATGTTCGTCAAATTTAGTAAACAATTCTTTATAGGCTTCTGGCAAGTCCTGCTCATTATCCGCTGGATTGTATGCTGTATATGTTGGACTACTGATGAAGGCATTATTCACTTGTTCTGTCATAACACCTTCAGCATTTGCCGTCAGTTTCTTAAAGCGTGCATGTACCACAATATACCATTTCATTCCACGGTTTAACGTTTCTATCAAATGTCTCTTAATCTGGTTCTCTTGTTGTCGCATTTCAAGTAGCAAATCTGATCCAGCTTCAGGCTCAAACCGTCTTTCCTGTGCGTTTTCACCAAGACTCACTCTTCTGCCTCTGCCTACTTGTCCTGTCTTTTCTTTCTTTGAAACATGTTCTTCATGCATACATGCGTCTCAAATGCATCCAAAGATGAAAATATCTTGGCGCATTTACAGCAGAGGACTGGATCAGGTCTGTCAACACCATCTTATAACGCCTTTTGTCTCTTGGCTTCAATCTGCTCAACAAGCTCTTCATGAGCACGCTAAGCCAGTTTGCATGTATGTGCCACGAACAATTCAAGAGATGGAAATGTCACATCGCAATCATGACAGTAGACTGGTGCCATCGTTGTTGCTGTTGCTGTTGCTAGAACTGAAATGAGGTGAAATACACGTTTCACTCTTCCTTTTATACCACTTTGATGATGTGCCACTTGTTGACTCAGCAGAATTTATCACTGGTTGACATGTTTCACTCATGCCTTTATGCTACTTACATGTAATCAAAATATGGTGTGTAACTTTTTTCAAAAATTGTTAGAATTGCCGACTCAGTAGAATGTATCACTGATAACGTCTTGCTCATTTATACCACTTAGATGGTATATGAATGTCTCACCTATAGTTGTAGAGTTGTACAGCCGCACTGCTGCACGGTAGAGACATCTAGCGGTGAAGCCAAATGGTATTCATCCGCCAAATGGTATTCATCCGCTAAATGGTATTCATCCGCCAAATCGTATTCATCCGCCAAATGGTATTCATCCGCGAAATAACACAGGAAATAACTGAATCAAATGGTGAAATTTTCATGTAAATCGGTCTAGTATAACGAAAGTTATCACAATTTTAAGTTAAAATGGCTGCTTATCACAAAAATGCATACAGCCAGCTGCGCAACTAGCCCATGGTCACTTTATAACAAAAGTTTACATAAACCTGAATCAACTGGTGAAATTTTCATTTAAATCTACCAACTATAACGAAAGTTACCATGGCTACGTCTATGACGTCACTTCCGGTCCATTACGTCACTTCCGGTCAAGACAGATGACGTCACTTCCGGTCCATTACGTCACTTCCGGTGCAGACACAATGACGTCACTTCCGGTCCAGACACAATGACGTCACTTTCTGGGCCAGAACTCCCGTTTCCCTACTACTCGCATTACCTTTCCATGGTGAAATAGATTGTGTACGATGAACACAATGCTTAGTTTTTTGTGACTACTTCCAACACTAAATAACCTGGTCATACATTCGTCACTATGACATGTAGTCACGAGATCATCAATAATGACTAAGTTATTCTATTTTGGATTGAAACGTTCTTCAATATCCTATGGAATATCTTGATGAAATGTCATCCCTTGCATACTTTTTGTACAAAGATTGATCTCTTGATCATAGAGCCATAAAATATCTTTAAGTAATGAGTGAATAACTTTTTTTCAACGATTGATTTCACAAGTAATGTTTTTCCACTACCTGTTGGCCCAGAAACAAAGAATATTACTGAATGTTTCATATTGCTTGAATGTCAGATTCCTTAACCCAATTATTAAATTTCTTTGGCCAGCCTCGCCACTTGACACAATTCTTTCACACTTCGCCTTTTTCGTGTCTTCAAAACTGTTTCAATTTTATGTATGGATTGAATGTCTTTTGTAACGGCTTGTAATTCTTCTTCATAAAAATGCCTATCAATATATTCGTCTAAGAAGTCTTTGACACGATATAAGTGTATTCCTTGCTTCTTATAAATATGTGTGACAATGAACACTTCTTGTGTCCATTTTATATGGTAATTTGTTTAAAATACATATTTCAAGTGTGAAATGAGAACATGATGACCAATGTTACACTTGTAAGGTTTTGACTTTTTCTTTGATTTCAATTTCAATTTATCAATATACATTTGTTTCCACATTTTAGATTCAATGTTCTTGGTAATGTCTGATAATCCATTTGGTAAGGATCATGTGGTCTATAATTATAATTGTAAAATAAGTCTTGCAAAATATCTGTATACCGATATTTTTGTCGATGTAGAAAATAGCGATACATCATTCCTTTAAGAGTACGTATAACTCTTTCAGCAAATATGGCTTTCGTTTCATTCTTAGTAGTATATGCATGAATGCCTTCTTTCTTTAGAAATTGCATTACACCTCTATCCTGAAATTCTGCTCCATTATCTGACCTCAATGTTCTAGGTCTTCTTGTTGTTTCTTGAAAAATCTTTTGGAAGGCTTGAATGACACTCGTATGACTTTTGTTTGGAATAGGTGGTTTTTACAAGTGTTTTGAAAAAACATCAATGACAATGATCAGAAAGTGACTGTCTTCATTATGTTGTGCAATGTTAGCTACATCTGCGAAAAAACAGTAAATCAGTCAGTTGGGCTCTCTCTCTCTCTCTCTCTCTCTCTCTCTTTGCGAAAGTGTCAGCCTACCTGTTGCACCACTCACAAAAAGTGCCTACTTCAACTGACTTGTATGTTATTATTGGGTTATTATATTATAAATTATATATTATATATTATTGTTAAACGCGCCACTTGGCCCATTATTGCGCTGTGACAGGGCCTATTGACACATTATTACATTGGCTTTAAATACCAGATTGATCTTTGTTTTTGATAGAGGGGGGGTTGCATTTTTGGATTTGGTCTCTTTTTTCCATTGTTTTCAAAGTGACATTTATGGTTTTACGTGATGGGCTAACGCTAATTCATTACCAATGAAGCGAAGACTGCCTTGCAGCGGAGTACGTATACTGGGCTAGTATCGAAGTACGGCCAAATGCCACAGAGATTGTTGATACGCGGGTGATACTGCTAGGCCGAGGGGATTACATCAACAACGGTAACGTCGTCATAGCAACGTCATACGATCTCATGCTGTATTTGGCGTACAATGAATGGGTGGCGTTTAAGCCAATCATGGAGTGGATAACACACAGCAAATGACGTACTCGTGCGCACACAGGATACCCTCATTGCTCTGCAGGTACGCCAGAGCCAAGTGAAACATTCTGACCTCTATGCGACGTCCATTTACGGACGAGTCTTATATCGACCGCTTTACAGCCTATCGCAAAGGTTGAAGTTGTTCCTTTTGCCATATAGACCAAATCACAGTATTTCTATCAACATCTTTTTCGCAACGTTTGACAGACATCTGAACTTGGTTGTGAAAGAAAGTCGACATTCCTTTTTCCCCGCTTCCGCATAGACAGGCAAGCAATGTAGAGATCGGTAAGACATTTCAGACTTCAAAAGAAATCTCTCATTGCTCGTTATAATGCTTTACTATTTACCATTTGGTTAAACCAATTAAACATTCTGCGTTTTGAAACATTTTTATTTAATTTCGGAAAGGTCAGTAAGGTGAATAAAGCAATGCAGGAAATTTTTATTAACGTGTTTTTGACGTTTTGTGATTTACTTAACGTTTAACAATATTGAAAGTTAAGTGACGGGACAACATTCTTCTAACATTCTTCGTTAAAAAGCTTCTTATCAAAAGAGAAATTGATAACGAAGCACATAATAAGTTGGTTCGCTTTTTGCTTTGTTTGTTTTCCGCCAATAGCTGAATATTTGCGGTTTTTATCATGTCACAACTCCAGAAATACACCACCAATTGGGACTGGTCCTAAGCGGTTCACTTTTTGCCGTGGCCCTTTTGCGACGTTCCTCATGACAGAAGGAGCTATACACTCCTGGTGCATTTATGAGGTGGTCACATGGGCGGATAGTCCAATCCTTGGGTAAATGGTGTGAGTTGGACCAATATGCCGGATAGTCCGATCAAGGGTTTATGGTGTATTTTCATTTTTCTTGTATTCCCCAGGCACTGACTGAATACTCTTTCCGCATGACAAACCGCGAGTTTTATAACATGACGATAGCCCTGACTGCCACCAAGCCGGTGGAGCCTCCCTGGGAACACACGATTAACTTTAACAGCTCCAACTTCACCACAAGATTTGAGTTCACTGTGAGTTCTTCACATTTTCTTTTTTTTTTTTAATTTTAAAAGCCTTTCAAAATATATCTAAACGTTTCCTCGAATCAATGATCCAAACTTTATTTTAGAATGAATGGAATCTTTTTTATTTTCATTTGTTGGAAAAGAAAGAAACAAAAAACATCAAATGTGCAAGAAATTGCTCTGCGACGGAAGCTATCAGCACATTATGTGCTGTTTATTCCTTAAATAGCATTTCTAATGAGTTAAAGTTATAGTTAACTAAGCTAATTGGAAAGGTGAAAAAATATGTTACCGGCCTAACTATATTTAGCTAATTGCATTCAAGCCTTGTGTTTTTCTGTATAAAACACAATTAAATAACATTCGTGCATTATTCTTTTTCAGCTGGATGAGGTTTGGGGTGAGATACGCACTCGGACTGAGGGCACCGGATACGCCTTCATGCATGTAAGTAGCAAATTCACCCTCCCCCCTCCGCCCATCCTATCCAACGCTCATCCCGTACCCCCCACCCCACACCCACACAAAGGCTTGGGGTGAGATAAGAAATCGGGCTGAGGGCACCGGATACGCCTTGATGCATGTAAGTAGTAAAATTCATTCCACACAACCCCTAACCCTTCCACCCTTTCCAAAGCCTACCGGATCATTTAAATCATTTATGAATAAAATTCGTGAAAAAAATGCATGCGGGCTTTTCTTACAGCATACCTCATCATACGATCATTCCGACTGTGAAAAAACCTCTTAAATCTGAAAAACTCACTTTAGAAATTATAATTAACAAAACACAAGACCACGTGACGTCATCACGTGATGTTTATGTTGTGTTTATTTGGGAACCAGTTATCCGCCTTCCATAATGTTGAGCACCAGAGCACCAACAATCAGAAATGGGAGCATCCCTTTGAAGTGACGTCACAGAATTTCTACGTCCGTAACGCCAGTCATGGAGACTTGGCGTTCTGTGCGCCATTATCCTGCTACTTTAACAAAACGGTGCCCAGCGACTATCCTTTTTGCTGATAACCATTATGTTTATGACACTGTGTTGGCATAAATGTTCGAAATTGTCTTGCATCCTTCAAACAGCATGCCTTCCGAACTCTTAAAATTTATTCTGAGAAATAATTAGAAATTTTCAGTTTTTTTGCAATAAATCAATTTAGTTTTTTTTAATTTATATGTTTATTTCCTGTACATGAATTAAGGTTTTTGTGCGATTACACCACATCAGTGGTTTGCATCTTTACTACTGATTTATATGTTTATTTCCTGTTCATGAAAGTTTATTGCTTACGGACTTATTCCCATTAATTTACGTGTTAATTTCCGGTATATGAAGTATTTGCTCCATGTCAATCAATTTCTATTAATTTATATGCTTATTTCCGGTATATGCAGGTTTCTGCGAATGATATCACTAACCATACGGGCATGGTGTTGATTAATCTGGACGTTCCTACTGGCTACATCGTGTCGCATGACACCATAGAGCGCATGTACGCATCACGTGTGCCGGGCCTGAAGAGGGTCAGGTTCCGGGACCAGGCCCTCAGCCTCTTCTTTGACCATGTGAGTGAGACACATTGGCCACCCCTTTCCCGTCGTACAGAAAAAGAAAACCCCGTCATACAACCTCTCTGTTGGTTTTCTTTAATTCCCACACCTTCCATTTAAAACCGATATTTAAATATAAAACCTAAGTACGAACAATCTCTAAATCAGGCTTTTTTCGTCCAGTTCAAAACAGTTGGCGAGATTTCCGACGTTTAGTAGGGACATGTATTTTGTTGCTATCTATCCATTACAAAGTAAGAAACTGTGCATTGTAACGTCACACTGGCATATTAGTCACAGATACCACACACACCCACGTGCGTAACGACCACCATCGACTGGTGGTACCAGGTGGCCAACGTCATCATCAACCACCTCGTAAACGTGTTCGAGTACAAAGAGTCTGGCACTTGCTGTGACCGGGGGTGCACATGTGTTGTGCCCTAAAGTGCACACGTGCTGTGACCAGGGTGTACATGTGTTGTGACCTGAGTGCACGCGTGTTGTGAACAGGGTTCACACGTGTTGTGAAAGAAGTTAAAATGTTGTTATGTAGTCGAGAACATATTTTGACAAGCGGTTTGCATCCATGTGGGCAAACAGGGGCGGGCATATTGGAAGACTCAAGGAGCGAGTTGGATGCGTGTTGTGACCACTTGAAGTACGCGTTATGACCCGGGATGAGTCATTGACCACGTGTTGTGAATGACGATTACGTACTTTTTGTGAGTCTGTTAGGTGTTGTGACTAAGGGTTGCACAGAGGTGGTAACCAGGGGCGACCACGTCTTGTGCTGTGAACGAGGGGGGGGGGGGCATGTGTTGTAACTATAGAGAAGCATGTGTAGAGAATGAGGGTGACGGGACGTGATGTTTTAACCATGCAGGAATGGACACGTGTTGTAAATAAGCGTTGCGTGTTGTGACAGGAAACATGCCTTGTGACCATTAGGGTACCAGTTTTGATAAAAGGGTTGTTTTGACCAAATTAAATGGCGTCTTGGCCTAGGCGGGAACACAGTGTAACCGGGTAAGCTCAGCCGGCTAGGTTGTGAAAGTGATCAAAACAGAAAGTGAACCCTTTCTCTCTCCCTACTTTTTATTAGTTTGTTGAGATGAATACGTACTGTATCCAGTGTTTGTAGAAAGCGGTGACATTTTTATTTTGTTATTATTTTTATCATTTTGTTATTGTTAAGGTGAAGAAGATCAAGGGTGTGGCTGCAAGGAGAGGGAGGAAGGTTAAATAGTTATGTAAGATGTGACTTGAAATAGATGTTATTTTTTTTACTTTCAGGTATCCAGACTAATTTCCTGTATCAGACTTACACCCTGTTTCACCCACACATCTGTCAAGTGTGTGGTTCATTCCAATGCCCCTACTCTTCATTGTACAACAGTGCTCGCGCATGCGCAATTAACAAGAGATAATTGTGGGCGAGGCTTGTTGTGGTCAGAAAATCCGAAAATCGTTTTCGTTGACGTCTTTTATTATTGCGTCGAGAAAGCGTCAGCGTCTTGGGTTCTGAGTGACGATTTAAGACCGCTGATGTCTACAAACCGATCGAATTACTCTGTCGATAATCGGCTAGCTGTTAACTGTACACTTTATAATCGGCAAGCGGTTAATTGTACAATTTATAATCGGCTAGCGGTTAACTGTACACTTTCTAATCGGCCAGCGGTTAACTGTACTCTTGATAATCGGCTAGCGGTTAACTGTACACTTTATAATCGGCTAGCGGTTAACTGTACCCTTTCTAGTCGGCTAGCGGTTAACTGTACACAGAGTCAGTTTGACTGTTCACGTGAATGTGATGACGTCATGGTATGAAGCTGATTATAATGACCCAGCATAGGACTGAAAAATAAATATGGTATGATTGTGATGTTATTTGTTAAAAAAACTAAATTAATGAACAGCGACAACAAATAAAAATGTGTTTTAAATACTCGTATCATTAATGCGTATACATCGCAACCAAAGAAATTGGGCACAGGTGACTATAACCATTACTCAATTGCAATTTGGTGGCCGCCATTTTAACTGTACGTGCAGATCCTGATTATATCTTTATTGCAACAATTGAACCATTAAAAAAATTTTTGCTTACTAATGTCTGCTATGTAATATTATTAATTGCAATTCAATAGATCTAGTTTCATTGTATTTGCCGTCAGCATTGTAAAAGGTTTAAGCTTAAGCATTAAAGCAATTTATCAAGAAGTGTAAAAATATTATGAGGAGATTTAAATTCTGTTTCTTTCTTAATATTGCAGTAGACATAAAATGACACTGAAGTGATAATTTACTAAATCTAAATTCTTTTTATGTTTGCCCAATTACCCATTTAAATAATTAAATAAATTGATTACTTAATTAATTAATCATTCAACTAATTTTAGGATGAATAACCGAAATAAGGATTGCGTGTATTTTTCTGGTTGTACAAATACTGACTTGTGAAAGGGATCACAGCAAATCTGAACGCGATGTCACCGTCGAGTTTTAATGACGTCGCTGACGTTCTCATTACGTCACGGACACGTTTTATGACGTCGTCGACATGTTAAAAATGCGCAAAGAACAGTCAAAAATGATGTCACTGGACCATGTGAATGTGAGTGGAGTTAAGAAAATCGACCGCGCATTGTGATGGAGTGCGGAGAATCCCGCTATCTGGATCTGTTTTCCTCGTTGAGGTCTTTTTTGCTAATTTAAGGTTCAGTATTATTTAGTGTTTGGTGCACTATTAAGAAAAGCCACAAGGCGCATAACACATACACACACATGCATACGGAGATAGTGAGAGAGAGGGCGAGAGCTAAGGTTCTCTGGTTGGCTTGATGCAGCTGTTTGCAGACAACAAATTGACTTACAAAACATGCAATTAGTCAGCGAAATTTTTCAGACCGTTTGCTTCACACATAGAGTTGGCAGACGACGAGAAATTGTGCGGTAGCGTTGAGCGGTAATAAAGGAACGGAGGTCGTAAAACTGGATCATGAGAGGGAAGAAAAACATGCCCGTTATCTGTGCCACTGCTACTCCATCACGGGCTTTAGCTGTCGTAGGAGTGTGGAAAATTCACGGCAATCGAATTGCATAGACACGCACACACATGAATATCTTAATCTGTAGCATAATGTGTAACAAAGACGTAATCTCTTAGGGAGTCACAATTTTGCAATGTTGTAGTTTCAGCGCGATACTTGGATTTGTCAGGTGATATTTTACGGAATTAGCGAAGCAGCATTCTGCTTCATCTGAAATACGATATATTCGGTGTATTCGCCAATGTGATATCAAAAACCGTTTTTGCTTCAAGGTCCGTGAGATGGAGAGAAATACATACCAAAGCTTCGATCATTCCCTCAGCGAGAATGAACAGACGGCTGTGGGTTGAGCAAAACAACAACGAAAACAAAAGCGGATTTCAGCCGATCATAGTGAGGCAGACACCGGATTCAGACAGATTCTACCCAGTCAACAATTTGATCTCACAGTGAACTCACACTGCCCTTACATAACACTCACGTTGATCTCACATGGTGAACTCACTGTGAAGTAAAAAAGCCACCCACAATGAATTCACACTGAACTTACAATGTGATCTTACACTGAAATAAGTTTGTGGGGCCAACATGAGACAAATTTGTCACATTGTGAGACCACTGCGAACTAACCATGGACAAACGAAAAGGGTTTTATACGTTTATATATCAGAATTTAATTTAACATTCCTGTGCACAATTAACAAACGGTATAGAAAAGATCCAAAAAGTCCCAACAAAAACTGCAAACATTTGTATCTAATCTGCGTATTTCTTTCGTTTTAGCCTTTTCTTTGAATTTGAGATGTAGATCTCTAGCTGCCTCGAGCATTCGGAATCGACAGTGATCTTGGTTATTTCTTTGCCGCGTTTAACTTCTATCTCACGGCTGGGCTGGAAGTGCTGCACACATTCTACAAGATACAGATAAAATATATTTTATACGCACATTATAACAGTGAAAATCAACGAGTTATCAACTACATATTTCCATTCTTAACATTCTTCTTCATGTATATATCTGTATTTTAACGCTGTTTTTTTCAAAAATGCTGTTTCTTTTAACAATGAAAATTGAAATTTACTTTTATTTACCTTATATATACAATAAGGTGTTTGATAGCCCTCATCCATAAAATCCGTGCGTCTGTCCGTTCATTAACATTTAGTTTGGTTACAGGCTCAAGCATACAATTCTTTAACGATTGGTATGATATTTGAGATGTAGATAGCTTGGGCACAAACAACGGTCCTTGTTGGACATGCGCTATATTCGCTTAAGGACAGTGGCTCAGTTGAACTTTGAAAATTGCATTTAGTTTTAAAGATTGAAATGAGTTAATAACCGGCGGTTATTCGTTAATAAGTTGGACAGAATAACCAGTTTCAGGTTTGGACCGAATTTGGATCTCTAATGGAGAATTTTTGCGTTCGCTTTTGTATATTACCGATATCTATCGGCATATAGGGGCTCAGATAGAAGTCTTTCAAGTATGCTTTCCATGGCTGTGGGCTTTGCATCTCTGATTCCTCCATTATATATTGTAATACTATAGGATATACATTAAACCGTACTCAATATTCCTCGGCAAAAAATTTCAGGAAGTTGTTTCTTCCCATCACGTCCCATTCTGTTGTACTTCGTCTGAAGATCGTCCGCCATAGCCATTTTCAGGACTGGCCGGACCACCTCCCCAATATTAACCGATCCATGCGTGCTTATTAGGTAGTTTATCTAAAATCAGAAAAGTAAATGTTGATGAAACCAATATTTTACATATTAATGGCAAAATAAATCACTAAAATCCATATAGTTGGCAATATCTAAAAACAATCTTGTTACTTAATTACAAGAATACGTACGAACAAATCATGATAATTTGGATCGTTCTTCAAGCGTTGACAAAAAGTCTCAAACTGCTCCACATCCGAGTACCTTGTTGCCTCAAACAGCTGTTGGCCATCTTGATTCGTTCTTTTAACAACAGCAGCCTTTATTTTACCAATGTCATCAATCAGCTGTTCTTGTCTTTGCTCAAAAACCTGGAGCTTCTGAAGTACTTGCACATTTATCTCTAAAACACAAAACAATTATTGCACTGCGTTTTAGTTTTTTTTTTACATTTTAATGTTTGAGAAATACAATCGACTGCTTCATGAATGTAGCGCACAAGTAGCTTCGATACAA
The DNA here is from genome assembly GCA_949752745.1 of Protula sp. h YS-2021. Classification (NCBI taxonomy): domain Eukaryota; kingdom Metazoa; phylum Annelida; class Polychaeta; order Sabellida; family Serpulidae; genus Protula; species Protula sp. h YS-2021. Next base: position 36,575,500 of record OX457032.1, on the reverse strand, counting down.
AGTTTGATTTATCGTGCCAGCTGGGATGTTCGCGTGCCGCAATCGCCCACCTACCCTCAGAATGTCATCAATCAGTACGGGCTTTAGTTGGTATAGTGCTACGCTTCCATATTCATTCTTTTTCAGGTCATCGATTTCCTTTTTGTAGGAAGACCTCTGGACATATTGCACACTCTGCTCCATTAAGCTCTTGCACTGTAATTAAACCAAACCTTTTCGTCTTCTTTGACTTTAACCAAAGGATGAATCGTAAAATCCACGTTATTGACCGTTTGAGCTTTAACCAGTCGGAGAATCGGTGCAGCGGCTGATAAATAGCTGTCTGCTCCTGATCAGACGCCACCTCAACTGAACAACTAGTAACTGGGTGCTTCATTTCTGGATAGTCGTTGAGTTCTTTCAAGGCATCTCTATGTTTTGGCCATTCATCCTCAGAATTCTGAAGAAACGTCTGTCCAAGACGCCATCTGCCAGACATTTTATTTGCATCGACACCTCTGGAAGCATTGTCCGCCGGATTATCTTGCGAACTCACGTACCTCCATTGATCTGGACTTGTGAGCTCCTTTGCGATCATGCTATTCACTTGAGCTGCTGTAACAGCTGCACATAATTCAAGGCGAGGTATGCTCACTTGCATAATTGGCGCTAGCCTTGATTTTCCAAAGACGAACGAACAATGGACAGTACCTGTACTATCTGTAGCACGCAAGTAGAAAACCGTACCGTACGCCTCGCTTGATGCATCGCAGAAGTGATGTAGTTGGACATCGATTACTTCAGACCTCACGTTTGCGACCAAGCATCTAGGAATCTGCAAGTACCTGAGCATGTCCAGATTGTGCAGCCAGGAATCAAATGATTTGATAATTGTATCTTTCAGCTTGTCATCCCAGCCCTTCTTCAACTTGCACTCACTCTGAAACAGCTTCTTCGCTAGAAGTACATAAGGACAAACAAAACCCAATGGATCATACATGGGGGACACGACGCTAAGCAAGTCGCGACGAGTATACATCGGTTCTTTTGGGGCTGTCTCACCGTAATGCGGAAGATATCTTCTTCAGTTGTCCATTCCACAACTAACGTTCTTTCAACCGGCAACGCGGATTGCTGCAGGTCTAGATTTTGTATTCCCTTGGCCCTATAGTCTTTTGGTATCGACTCGATGATCTTTCGACTGTTTGCTGATCCATTTCCTTAAGTTGAAACCTTTCAGCGACAACAAGTCTCGAAGCTCATTAGCCATGTGAATGCCAGCACTCTCTGAAGCTACTGACTGAATCAAGTCATCAACATAGAAATTACGTAGTATAGCATCTACAGTTTGCTTGTCAAATCTTTGTTGAAACCCTTCAGTCTTTTTCAACGCATAACTGGAGATACTTGGAGACCAGATACCACCGAATAGGTGAACCGTTATCCTGTAGACTTCTGCCGCCTTGTTTGGATCCCGTTCCTGCCACCAAAGGAACCGGAGTACATATCTGTGGTGTGGTGTCACCTTCACTTGGAAAAACATTGCTTCACTGTCAGCCATCATACCAAACTTGTTCTCTCTCCATCGTAACAGAACGCCAAGTAGTCTCTTTGTCAAGTCAGGATCTTGTAAATCTTCTTTGTTTAATTAGGTTTCGCGATATTCAGCTGCGCAATCATGAACTAATCTCACTTTATCGGGCTTGCTGACATTCAGCACAACATGATGTGGTATATACCAGGTAAGCCCCTGTGACCCTTCAGGATCCGAAACTTTTTCCGCGTAACCCTTCTTTAGTAGTGTTTCAATTTCATTTTTATATCTGCAATGCTATCTTATCATTAAGAGATAGCTCAGTAGCAGATAAAGCAATGTTCTCAAGCTTCAAAAACTGTTCGACTTGTTGTTCAAGACGCTTAGCATTGATAGCACAATTAACAAAGTTACACACACCTGCGTCTTCTGTTTTTTGTACTGGACCGTTGATAGTCCATCCGAGAGGTGTCCGCACTCCATATGGCTCAACAACTGAGCCACCAACTGGTTTACCTTCAATTCCTAGGTCATTTAGCAGGGCTGCAGAACAAAATGTCTTATTGCTACCAGAGTCTAGTAGAGCGTAGGTTTTGATAATGTTTTGGGTGGCCTTACCTTTTACAAGTACAGGTACGATAGGCAATACGACCTTTGAACTCTGCTAGGACCTAGCTTGTGTATTTAAGACGAGGGAGTCATCTTGCGTACCAATATCTTCCACTTTGGGCGAATCTTTCCTTTTGGATTTTGAAGGCATGGTGAAGCACTTTCGATCAAATTTGCAGAGTTTTGCCGAATGCTTAGCATCTCTTAAGCAGTTGAAACTGAGCTGCTTGTCTTTGGCAAACTTCAGACGCTGAACAACAGGCATCTTCTTAAACACGTCACATTGGTGCAACTTGTTCTTTTCATTACAGACAACGCAGCATTTTACAGCAGAGATATTTGATTCGTTACCTCCTTTGGCATCTACATGTAAACTTGAGGCCTTATTTTTCTTCCTACAGCCTTTACTTTCATTTGCTTCCTGAATACCAAAGACCCGATCACTAACCTCGCATGAGACTTTCTCTAAGAACTTGAGAAATTCATCAATACTTGGATATCGTCCAATTTTGTCGTATTCATCAATTGCCTGTTTCCTCCAGCGCCCCTGTAAGTAGTAAGGCAGCCGCTCTACCAGTTGTACTAGCCTCACTCGTGAGTCCACCTCGTCCAGATGACCCATGGATCGCAAGATCTCAGTGCAGCTTCTAACGTCATCTGAAAATTTCTGCAAGGACTCCTTGCTATTTTTCTTGACTGGCGGACGACTCGTGATTTTCATAATCCAGGCTTCTGAGATAACATAGTTATTATCAAAGTGCTGTTGCAGAAGCGATCTAGCTTTTGAGCAACCCATAACTGGACCCATAAGAGCACATGACTTGATGATTTTTAGAGCTTTCCCTTTACATAGTGTAAAAAGACGATTTAGTTTTGCGGCATCACTTATGCTGGTTGAATGACTGCAAGTATCAAATGAATTCATAAAGAAATGAAATTCAACAGGGTTTCCGTCAAACGAAGAGAGCTCTGGCTTCGATAAACTCAATATATCAAACATCTGCTGTTGTGCCCTGATGTCACCGGTGTCGTTTAGAAGTGTAAGCACTTGATTGCTTTCCGGATCGCAAAGCTGAGGCAGGCCATTCTTCTGCGGCGAAAGTTGATAGTTGGGAACGTACCTTGGCGCATCCGGATTCAGTGCAGTTGTGGTCAATGTAGGAACTGATAACTTACTGCGAACATCAGGCGGATGTAGGGTTTGTTTCGTAGCAGCGTGCCGTATTTAGGTCTAAACGCGGGAGGTCAGGCAGTGAGCAACAATTAGCATATTCACTAATACGCTGCTGAAAATTCTAATTTGAGGCAGAGGAAGGTGGCATCCCCATTGGCACATCTAAACCTATTTGAAAAGAATAGCTGAATTGTTGATAAAGTCAAGCACGGAAATGATGAAATCTTTGTGCTGGTGATCGTCAAATTTTCCAATAGGTGCCAAGAGATCATAACCACCCAGCACCCTCCACCCCTGAAAAATCGAAAATCAAAATGATCAGGCGATGGTAATTGTCCCTAACGTTCAAGCGGCAGTTCCAAGCACAAACATAGTAGAAACAATAACCGGATGGCATGTAAAATTCACGTGCAAATTCATTAGGGATTGACAAATCCCAAATTGCAATAAATACACCCTTTGTACATATTTACACACAAGCTTGATTAAACAAAACTACACTAATAAAGTCTCAGGCTTCCAGCTAAAGTTAAGTTAAATATTATTCTGAAAATTCTGCAAAACATCATGCGGATCATAAAAAATTTTGTTAAAAAGTTGAGACTATGTGATACGACAGGCCCAATCGGCCCTCTGCAATAGGCCGTTTCCCCCGTACCAGTCTTGAAACTAGACCACACTGAAAATCTGACAATTGAACCACACTGAAAATCTGACAATTGAACCACAACTAAAAATATGACAATTGGACCACACTGGAAATCTGTCAATTGCACCACACTGGAAATCTGACAATTCTACGCCACTCCCAATAGTGGTCCTATTCCCTTGGTTTTAGTGTAATCACTGTCTATCAAAAACTCAAGATTTTAATTTTTTATTTCATCTGTTTTTTAATCTAAGCGATATAGCATTTTATGTTTTGCACAACAGTGCTGATTCAATGTATGGCATTTTAAAACGCTACACATGTAGCATAAAATAGAGTAAACTGATCGCGGAAAAATTTCAATATCCCAGCTGTTTAACGATAATGTCAAGCCTCGTTAAGTACTAACAAGTAGCTAATGAAGTGTCATGTAGTGTCTATTAATGGGATTTTTAAGCTGTTCCGTCAGTTCTTGTCATCTTATTGAATCCGGCATAAATACTGTTTCTCAAGCTACAAAAAGTATAATCCATACTCATACCACAGTTGCAAGTAGTACCACTTAGAGTAGCTCTTGTCAGATCCCGCTAGACGTACCAACTAAAGCCCTACATTCGCATTAGCAATCTATTCGACCGAGATAAACAACACTAAACTGTCATATTATCAGCTTGACAATGTACGTCAGCGCATGTCTCTATAACGGTGCTACTTCCGGTAGCGACTTCCGGAGCTGGCTGAAGCTTAAGGTCCATGTCTGCTTCAATTGTGATTTGTGTTTCTTCCGAAAGTATTGACTTTACTTCCTCCAGAACGACGTTTTCATGCCTTCGGGAACGTCTGTTGCTCCTTTCATTCTTCGAAAGTAAAACATCTGAAATCTCTTCATCACTGCATTCTCTTGGGGTTCTTCTAGCTGTGAGACTCACGCCTGATGAATCATGTGTTGCAGTCACTTCCCTGTTAATGTCAGCAGAATGATTCTCATCCAGAGCGTTGCAGGCTAGGAGCTTGCAAAGTCTTGCCTTCATTGTTGAATAATTCACAACCTTGATATCCGGGTTATAATCCACGTCCTTTCTAAGAAAGCTAAGAATGTTTTGACACATGAACAACATAGTGTCACGTGACTGGCAGCACGCCCTTTTTTCACTGTATGGAATGTCACGGTCATGTAAGCATTCGAAGATGGCAATCTCGTCTGAGTAATAAACACACAACTTTCCCTTTTCAACACAACGAACAAGTCTTTCGTAAATCAACTCTGCCCATCTGATGTATGCTACACTTGAACAGTTTTCATGTATGATGGGGGTTTGGGTTTGCAACAAACTACATAAACAGGATTTTAAGTAGAAAGACTTTATGTACTCATTCGTGTCAATAGCTTTGATTAGGCGAAGGTGTTTGAAATTTCCTCTGCAGCATATTCTTGGTAATCGCAATGCTTTTGCTAAGATATATCCCTTCCTAACAGCGTCAGGCAATGACCGTATTGTCTTAGTTTCAATGGTGTTAAACGACAAAGGCCAATTTATATCTGTTCTCCGTTTTGGAATCACAATAGGTATCTCTTTACTGTACATGCGTGGTATTGCTTGGCATTGTAATGCCGGTACAACATCTATTGATATATTGATGTCCTTGAAAAAAGCGCCAGACCATTTAAGATGGATGCGTGGAAGTTTTAAATCCTTCTCAACACAAAAATAATTACGGTACAAACCGTCCGTCTTTGCACAAGGTATTTGTGATGATAATATGCAGTCCAAGGCTTCCTGAAATGCACTACGAAAGGCTTTTGCTCTTAAACGTCCATCTGCGTCACACATTTGTTTCCACATTTGCATTTCAAAGACGGGTGATGGATTTTTTTGCAGTTTAACTACACATGAAAATAAATCATTATGCTCAATAGAAATGCAACTCTCTGGAGGCTGAATCACACAGACTATATCAAATTCGTCTGGAAGGAAAACTTTGCTATTTTCGCTCACACTACCAGCCATAAGGACCCTATACGTAAATATTTTATTGTTTTCAAAACCAGGAAAAAACATTTAGAGATTTTTGAAAAGATATCTTCAACAGCTTTCCTTATTTGTTCAATTTCTTTCTTGCTTTCTTGATTTGCTTCAAAAAAGTAGCGTGCTTCATAATAAAGGCGTTTACATGACATATCCTTTTGTATTTTTGTAGGCTCAGAGAGCGATGCTTTATGCGACCATCGTTCCTTGAGAGCCTTGAAAGAGCTTGAACGTAGTCTCAGAACATTTCTAGGTATACTGTTAAACCAGCGCAGAATGTAACAGGGATTGATAAGTAATCTTGTAAGCTCTTCCTCAACAGAGTTGCTGCGATGTGTTGTTGAGATGATTGGTTCTATGGAACTTTGAAGCTCTTTTCGAGTCGGGTTTTCATAGCCTAAAAGTGCCTGTATAATGTCTGGGCTACTCTCTTGAGCAATGGCAAACATGTAAGGGGTTAATCCTTTATATCTCGTAATGTGTGCTTTGTAGCTAATGAGAAGGTTTACTTTATCGATACCGGTCTCAATGGCGCAGTGCAGAGCTGACTTACCATCAATATCTTTACTGTTAACATCTGCATTGCGCTGTAATAGCAGCTTACACACACTTACTGGACAATATTTAATAGAAGTAGCCAAACTATCACCAGGATTGTTGACAGAAACTTCTTTATTTATAAGCATTATTATAATATCATGAATTTCCTTAGGACACTCAAAATCCATAGTTATTGAAGGGCTCATTAAAACACGAGTCAGTGCTGAATGGCCATTAACTATGCAATTTATGTCGCCTCCTATTTCAGGAAAGTTTACCAGAGTTTTAATTATTTCCTTGTTGATATATTTCATAGCGTAAAATACAGTTGGCTCTTCTGTATTCAAAATGTGTGGAACATAATTTGGTCGATATTTTGTTTGCCACTGTAGCAATCTAACGTAAGATTCAACGAAATGGGGTTTATTTGTGTTAATTGCTTCAAAGAGATGCATATATCCAAATTCGCGCAAAATACATGGGTCACTAAGCCATGCTAAAAAGCAGTCGGCAGACTTGGGGCATTTGATTTTTGGTCGGACAAATCTACGGAATCCTGCATAAATGATAATTGCAAGACAATATAAGGCAATAATTAACAGTAGCCAGAATTCATTTATTTCTTCATTTTCATGAAGCACACAAGTGAGATTGGAATTTATATTGATTGCCCTGTTTGCTTCGGCTGATGTATGGATATTTATATTCACATTTATCCTGCAGTGATTTACAGCAACATCTAATCAATTAGTACACAATACGGTAAATGTGTTTCTAGTGCTTTTTAGGGTACAATATATGCAATTTGTTTGCGAAATTATCTGAAAAAGCCTCTGTACTTTTGTCGCTCACAGCTCTGAATTAACAAGGTGCTGTTCGCCGTCCCTCTGCTGGTTGCATGCAAACAAGGTTTGTTTACATATCTTAGGCGAACAGCGGCAAATCATTGATCTAAAAAGGCATTCTGGTGCACAGTATCAAGCCTAGTATATTGCAACAGATAAGATCTGTTTGTTATGTATCACTAAAGCTGTGGTTTTTCACTGTTATTTGGTGCGCTCAGTCACTGCTGTTCGCTGGAATACCTGCGACAAAGCCTTATCTTTCATCGTATCGGATATCAAGTTATATATTTGGAGGTTTTACTTTTACAGGTTTCCAACAAATTTAGTTCAAATGCAAGGTACATTAAACTTTAGGTTTAGGGGTGCCTCGCGCTCCGCTCGTGTTTACAAAAGGACTCATATCCCGTAGCATTTCATATTTAAAACCAAATGTGAAGTGGGACATATTGATAAGACATCCTCTAAATTAACACCACCTCAGAAAGAGAACGACTTTTTCGGTTCGGCTGTTATTCGCTCTCTTAAGAAAAGAACTCTTAAACAATATTACCCGCACATGTATAACCCTTTTGGTAGAACCCGATGTCTATCTTATCTCAGAGATACCACTGTATATACCGCTTGGAAATATCGCAGTCTGTGATGTAATATCTATGTTTGCTTTACGTCTTGTTTTTCTTGTTTTTACTCTTTTTTGGTTTGCTTACTTTTCGAAGCAGAACTGCGAAGGTAACAAACAGTTTAAAGAGATTTTTTAAAAATAATTTACTGTAATTTTGGTAGCATCTTCTAAGGCTAGGAGTCTTATTGTCAGTCAATAAGATCCCACGGCTTAATTTCTCGGCGGAGGGCGTCTTCTTTCATATCAATTTTTACGTATAACACTGTACATATGCATCACAGCATTGGACATTTCCTTCACGACTTTTCACACTGAGACAATCAATAATGTGAAGTGATTACGAAATTCATGACTTGTGGCACCCCAGCAAACAACCGACGTCTTTTTTGGTTAAAAAAAGGTTGTATTTTGGTCGCGACAACTTCACAACCATATTCTGACCTATTACCCTAAAACCCGACTTTATTCCGACGTCGAGACGACGTCGGTTTTCTGACGTCATTGCGACGTTGCAAAAACGACCAAAAGGCGATGAAGATTATTATCGCTCACCGGAAATGGAGGTCATTTTGAAAAAGAGGAAGAAAAAAAATGTAATTTTTACATGAAAATTTTAGAATTTTGATGGCGCGTCGGTATTTTTCTTCCTAGATTGTAAAAATTTACATGGAAAATGCTTTCGTATGTATTTCATAACAGCAGTTGAATAATTAATTATCTATTAATTATATAACTCTAGTCAGTTTCAGGTCGGAATCCGACGTCGGTTCCAATTTCATATACAACCTAAAACCGACTTAATTCCGACGTCGGATTTAGGTCGGAACCCGACGTCATTCTGACGTTGAAAATCCGACGTCGGTTCCATTTCATATACAACCAAAACCGGCACGTCAGTCCGACGTCGGAAACGTCGGGTCACGACGTCGACCCGACGTCATTCTGACGTCTTAATGTTTGCTGGTACTGAGCCATTGAGCAATGCAATAATTCTGGTTTCCTTTTCTTATGTTTGCTTTGAATATCTAAACAGAAATGAGCCATAGCTGTTCTCAATTTCTAAGAAGGAGCGATCTGTCCCATTTTCCTCTCCCTTCTTCACTCCCTCCGTCACCTGCCCTTTCCCCCTCCCTCCGCAACTTGCCCCTCCTCTCTTCCCCGTCACCTGCCCTTCCTCCCTCCCTACATCACATGCACCTCCTCCCTCCCTCAGTCAACTGCATCTCTACTCTCCCTCCCTTACCCCTTCCTCCCTCTCCGTCACCTGCCGCTCCTTCCTACTACGTCACCTGCCCCCTCCCCCATTCTGTCACCTGTTTCTGCTTCCTACTCTGTCACCTTCCCCTCCTCCCCCTCTATATCACCTGCCCCTCCTTTCTACTCCGTCACCCTCCCTTCCTTTCTACTCCGTCACCTGCCCCTCCTTCCTCTCTCAGTCACCTTCCCCTCCTACCTCTCTATGTCAGCTGCCCCTCCTTTCTACTCCGCTACCTGCCCCTCCTCCCTCCTGTCACCTGTTTCTCCTTCCCAGTTAACATAATTTTTTAGCCCATAATTAACATTTCAAATTCACACGTTTCCCACGTACTTACGTGGACTAACCCCGCGCATTCATCGTAGGAAGCCCACGCATTTCATGCGAATATTACAAAAGGGTATGCTATGTGGATTCCTACTCCGTCACTTGCCCCTCCTCCCTCTCTCCGTCACCTGCCCCCTCTCCCCTAAGTCACATGCACCTCCTCCCTTCCTCAATCACCTGTCCTCCCCTCCCTCAATCACCTGCCCCTCCTCAATCCCTCCGTCACCTGCACCTCCCCCCATTGTCGGTAACCTGACCTTATCCTCTCTTCCCCTTCCTTCAGTCAGCTGCCCCTCCTCCCTCCCTTCCTCACCTGCCCCTCCTTTTTACTCCGTCACCTGCCCTCCTCTCTCCTTCTGTCACCTTCCCCTCCTTCCTGTTCCGTCACCTGCCCCTCCTGCCTTCCTCCGTCACCTGCGCTTCAACTTTCTTCCCATCACCTGCCGCTGCTCCCCTCCTCTCCCCCTCTCCGTCACCTGCCCCTCCTCCCCTCCTCACCCCCTCTCCGTCACCTGCCGCTCCTCCCCTGCTCTCCTCCTCTCCGTCAACTGCCCCTCCCCTTCCTTCCATCACCTCCGCTCCTCCCCCTCTTCCCTCTCCGTCACCTGGCCCTCTCCCCCTGCTCTCCCCGTCTCCGTCACCTGCCCTGACCCTGTCCCTCATATTTAAGCTCTTGGGCTGATGTGACGATGTCCTTACACAGACCTACAACAGCAAGACATGTGGTACCGACTTCCAGGATATGCGCCAACTTTCTTATTATATTGTATAAAAAATCAGCTTTTCTTGATCTGGCAAACTGAGACAAAATACCACAAAACTATAACTCTAGCCATCAACTTATTGCGCAATGCAAGAAGTTTGGTTTCGTTTTCTTGTATGTATTTCAATATTTAAACCGCAATGAGGCATAGCATTGTTGTTTGCCTCAAATCGCGTTCTCTGACATCATATTCAAGATTATTACTAGCGCACAAGTATATGACATTAGGGGCTCTTTTTGGGTTATCTTACTGGCGTAGATTAAACTGTTCGGGAGGAGGGGATACATAAACTGCTGAAATCTCCCTCCCTCCCTCCCTCCCTCCCTCCCTCCCTCCCTCCCTCCCTCCCTCCCTCCCTCCCTCCCTCCCTCCCTCCCTCCCTCCCTCCCTCCCTCCCTCCCTCCCTCCCTCCCTCCCTCCCTCCCTCCCTCCCTCCCTCCCTCCCTCCCTCCCTCCCTCCCTCCCTCCCTCCCTCCCTCCCGTTTGAACATTTTACAGGCAATTCATAAAACCAAGGCCAATAATTTCCCACTACCAAGAAAAGAGTCCGAATAAACTAGACAAAACGTCCCATAGTACTGTTTTAGCTATCTGAAAATGATGTTTCAGTAATTTGAAAGTTTGGGCGAAGCACATGCACTAAATTGCCGTGACTCACGACCACTTGCAATGAGCATAGTTTTCACAAACCGACTGACCGCCGAAGGAATCACATCAAAACTGTAAAACAGACGATCAGATAATGTTGGAATTGTAACATCCGGAATTGATTAATATAAAGTTAATGGATCTATCCGTACCAAAATATCTTAATGTTGTTGGCTATCTGTAACACTAGCTGAAATGTAAAAATAAAAATAACACAACAAATCGCGATGTACTAACTGACCTAACTGACAACAGTCCGCATCCACCTAAAATAGTAGTGCCAGCCCCGGCAGGAAGAGAGTTACTAGGGCCGGCCTACAAAGAGAACAAAATTAATTTACTCTTTGCTTTAACATAGCGTCAACCAGGAACAGGTTTAGGTGACACCGCCAATACAGCTGGATCATCTCCTAGGACTAACTCTGAAATAAGACTGATTTTTCCGGTCTGGCTGTATACTAAGACGGATTGTCTCATTTCAGAGGTTTGACTGTTGCTTCAAGTAGTAAAATATTATTAGGAATTTTCAGCTTACAAAACTAAAATCAAAACTTGCAAAAAACTAAGTTGCCCCTGTTGATTTCTGTGAAGGCAAGAAAAGCCTTTGGAGAGATAGAAACAGACTCCATGTTTTGAATGTATGAATGAAACAGCACACGTGAGAACATGCTGAAATATGCACTTTGTTTCGTCTTTTTGGTTGACCAACACTAAAAAATAATACGAAGCAAAAGCCAGAAAAATAATGGTGATATAGTTTTTGGTAAACAATCGAAATGTCTCAATTTGCTTCATGTAAATTGGGTAGTGAAAGAATTAAAAAAGAAACAATGGTTTTTGTTACCAAAGCACCCGCTCCCCGCAATCCGAGCGCCCTGTAGAGAGTCGTAATCAAAATGCTATTTAAGTTAAGATGGCTAAAAGGCCAGCTTGCTTTTTATCATTTATGCCTGTCCTAAAGATCCAATTTTATATGTCATTCCTCAAGTTACAAGAAATGAAGAAAAATCACCATTAATAAATAACAGTCTCCAAAAATATAACAAACGTCACCCTTCGCCCCCTGCCCCCCCTGAGAAAAAAGGATTCACGCTGAGATTTGACATGTAAGGCTAATCTAGCCAAATCGGGGGTCCTATTGTCTTCGATAACGGTTTAGAGTTACGTACTTATTACCTTTTATAGCTATAATAGTGCTTTTGTAATTGGTCAATAAAATTATTTCGGAAATATTGGAAACAATGAAACATTATTATTACAAAAATGAGAAAATTGTTGCTGTTTCATACATAATACAAGAAAACCGGTATCGGAGCACCCAACACAAGGACTTCAGTATCGGACCACCCAACACAATGACTTCAGTATCGGACCACCCAACACAAGGACTCATATATCGAGTAACACAACACAAGCACCCTCCTCGGAGATAGGACCAAGGTATCAGGTCATTCCGCACATTGGACCACCTCCGAGATAGGACCGAGGCATCACGTCATCCCGCACATCGGACCACCCCGAAGATAGGACCAAGTCGGCTTGTCAACCCTGAGGTTGAGTTTGGTGTTTGTTTTTACATGAACATTTAAGGCATGTTTGTTGCTTTCTTACCAGAAGACTTTAATAAAAGCCTCTTCAAAAGCCTCTGCTTTAGTCTTGCTATTCGTCACAGTCGTCGTGAAACTAGTGGGACGTCTCGTGGGGGGGGGGGGGGGAGGCGCATCCGAGCCTCGAGTTCCAGCCGACAATGCGTCCGGACGCTGGGACAGCTAGCAGGTGTTTCCAAGACGGTGCGTCCAATCATCACCTATAAGGGATCACCCGCCACCGTCAAGCAAATTTTTTTGTGTAACTTTTTATTAACAATCTCCCACGCCCCTTGTCTGAAGAAAGCAGACAAAAAGGGTATTAAATATCAAATCTTCAGTGTCTACCTTCATTATGCAATAAACTACTGCAAGCCAACTGTAGTGCCCTTGCACCCCCCCCACCCCAACCTCAACTGGCGCCACCAGTGGTTTTTTGCTGGCATTCTATTGATGTCTTGGTCTGACATCAAGAGAACGCCTTTTTCTGACGTCGTTTTGACGTCTTTGTTATCGTCAAATGAAATTTGAACATGGTTAATTTATAAGACGTTCTTGAATCTTTTAAGACTATAGATATAACTCTTTCAAATGTTTGGGCACAAATATCCGATAACTTTGCTGGATCCGATAACTCATGCTGGAAATATACCTAATTGAAAGAAATCTAAATTGAACACATATTAAAAAAATGAGTCCTCGTCATGAAACCCTCAAGTTTGACTAACATCTGATTCTAGGCTCTTGTTGTTCTTCAATTTTACTTGCTGAATAAACAAAGTTGATAATTTATTCAAAATGTCAGCTTGGGGCATAATTTGAGCTTGAGGCCCAGCTTGAGCTTGCAACACGAAAATGATGAAAGACACTGAAAATAAACAAAAAGCTACCAGAACACATGATGGCACAGTGCGACCACAAAAAAAAATTTTAACAACAGTGGGCAGAGAATAAATATATCAAGATTTTCATTACAGTGTAAGCGCTGAATTTGGATCTACCAGCCTTGGGCTCCTCTCCAGGTCTAGGTTCGGGCGGTTGAGAAGGCCTTATCATTGGCCTTATCAAGGAATTTTGAATTCCTTGAGCCAAACCAGATTTGTTTAAATCGATAAAATAATCAACTTGCAGACTTCGAAGCTGTAGGGATCTGACGACAGCAGGTGATTCGGGTGCGTTGAGATTTTTCACATTTTTATTGATCAGGTTGGAAATGTTAACGACTAGACACACACACAGCGAAGGCTCTTTTATGGCAGCCATATTAGCCTTTTCCCCCTTCAAACATGTAACAGATCGCCTAACACATGTCTTTTTTCTAATAAAGAAAGAAAATCTCACATTTTGATATTGGAGAAAAATCTACGATTAAAAAGTTATTAAAGCAACCATGGTTGATGTAAAATTTATCAGCAGCCACTGAGCGACAAAATATAATGCGAATAACTCCAGTTCATGGTTGTTTTAGTATCTAAAGAAATTATTGAAGGGAAAGAAAAAACGGATTATTTAGTCTTTCAAAGTACAATTTTGTTAAATTTTAAGCCTAAAGACGCACAAAACAGCAATAACCAAAACACAGTGTAAATCCCATATAATTAGTGTAAATACATACCAGCAAGCAACCTTGAAAAAGGGTCAGTGCAAGTTGTCAAAAATAACTTAATCGGTTATCAAGAATGCATGCTGTAGACCATTCCATATTTTTCACAATGATGACAACCAGATTAGCAGAATTTAACATGATGCACCCAGCTTTAAGGGAGACAACGGCACGATTTTGCAAGTCAATTAAGCAGCCGCCAATCATCGTGACGTCATCAATCACGTGATCAATTAAGCCAAATACACCAAGCTCACTAATACTTTCTGTCAATCACCTGTCAATGATCAGGACGTCAGAACCCCTAGGCGGCGTAACCCTAGCCCTACTATAGTGAGGACCTCCCCTAGGAGGCATAACCCTATGGAACATCTATTTTTAGACTGGAAAATTTTACAACATATATTTTTAGAGTGGAAAATTTTACAACAACTATTTTTAGACTGGAAAATTTTACATCTATTTTTAGACATCTCTCTAGGACAGGAAAATTTTACATCTGTATTTAGACATCGCCCTTGGAGAGGAAAATTTTACATCTATGTTTAGACTGGGAAATTTTACAACATCTGTTTATAGACTGTAAAATTTTGCACCATCTATTTTTAGACATCTGTCTGTGTTCTGGACCAGCCTAGTGGTCCAGAAGTCCTATGGGTGTTCTGGTCCAGCACTAATACACTCTGTCTATCATGTCGTCATCTGTCAATCATCGTGACGCCATCAATCACGTGATCTGAAGCCCAGCAACCTGGGTAGGCGAAAAACGAGAGTTCTGTACCAACCAATCATCTTGACGTCAATAATCAAGCCCCACCCCTGAGTAGGGGAAAAACGAAAGTTCTGGACCAATCAATCATCTTGACGTCATTAATCAAGCCCCACCCGCTGAGAACGAAAAAAACAAGAGTTCTACGCCAGTCCATCATCAATTAGGCCTACCCCTGAGTAGGGGAAAAACGAGAGCTCTTGACCAATTAATCATCTTGACATCAATGATCAAGCCCAACCTCCTCGTGGCAGCGAAGTTTCGAAGAGGAAGTGACAATGGTGGTAGTTGTTGGACGAAAAAATTTGGGTAAGTGAAATTGTTTGTTATGCTTATTTGCTATGTTTGTTTATTTTTTGGTTGGTGATGTGGAAAGAGTACGCCATTTAAAGATGTGATCGAATGGCAAGCCCATTCAAAGACGTGTGTACGCATTGGAGGAAACGTTAGGCTTTCCGTCAGATGTCTGTCCAGTGCAGTAAAGAATGACAGACGCCTTGGAAGGGGAAGCGTTAAGCTTTCCGTCAGATGTCTCTGCTGGGCAGCAAGGAATTGTAGATCCTAACTACTCGTTCTGGGTTGCAAATGCACTTGTAAATGGTGGCACAAAGTTGAAAAGCACATTTGAAGCATTTAGAAATGGGGTCATGTTAAGCGATGAAGACGAGGATTTAGAAGGGATCATGCGAAGCGACGACAACTCAAATCTAAAATTTGAATCTAGTGAAACCTGTGAAACGCTGTTGAAACGGAAAAACCTTCAGACAATGCCTCTTGGCTAATGCGCAGTGGCAAACGAGGAGACTTTGTTTAGTAATCATCATGAGACAAAAGGCAGACGGCCTGCCTTTCTTGACGCTTTCAAGGAGCTGACTCTGCGATTTTTACAACCAATCACCATACATGCGATTCCCGCATA
Source organism: Protula sp. h YS-2021 (assembly GCA_949752745.1). NCBI lineage: Eukaryota > Metazoa > Annelida > Polychaeta > Sabellida > Serpulidae > Protula > Protula sp. h YS-2021. The sequence goes on along the minus strand of OX457032.1, from coordinate 36,559,650 downwards.
AAAGGAGTAGGGTGGAGAGGACCAAGTCAGCATTCAATGTGCTGCCATGGAGAAGTCAAGCAGCTTTATATTAGTGTGAACTTAAACATTACTGTGCAGCAAAGAGAATTTGAACCATTTCTTCGAATCAAACGTGGAGAGAAATGGCTTGCTTTAGCACCATCCTTGTGGAAGATTGTGTGTCAGAACTTGGAAAATATACGCAACATTGGCTTCAAACTGTACTTGACGCATACCAAGTGGCTTGAAGTCATTTCATACCTAGACATGCGCTATGTGAATTTTGTGCACACATCACTGTTTGAAGGGACAGTATACAAGTATTACATCAATATGAATGACGGTGAATGGGAGATAGTGCTTCAGGAAATGGATAACATCAACTCAGTCTGATTTGCCAAACCTTAGCCATGTACGGAGTGTCATGGCAAGAAAACGACCATCAAACTGCAAAAGGACAATCGGATGAAGGTATCGAAACTATCCAAGAAAAGACTGGCTGAAGTTCAATTGGAGAATATGAACGTGCAAAATCAACTTGGACCTACCTGTGAATACTGCGGCGCTTACGGATATGTCGGTGATTATCATTGTCACTGCCACAAGTACAATTGTAAGATGTGTGAACCAGGCAACTTCTGCAGCAAGTGTGAAGTGCTTAAAGTCTGTAAGGCAAAATAGAAGCACATTTGCTGTTCAGACGTACTAAATTATGGGCTGTTTTAAAAAGGCTTATTTTGACTTTATGATTGCTAAACTTGCTTGCTGTGAACTCCAGACTATCAGCTTTAACATTTAGACGCTTTTTGGGATATTATACACCACAGTCTCGATGTGACTGAACTACATTCAGCTTTACACATATAAGGTAAAAGAAAAACGCCTTTTAAACAACTTATTCATTTGAAGACATAGCGACAATGTTTTTCTTTCTAGCGAATTTAATCTTATGTGAGTTGTTTCAAAGTGAACAAAGGAAGAAAGGGATAGAAGAGGTAGCAGAAATTCTAAAAGAAGCTATAGATAAACATGTTATGAAGAATTTTCACCATTATCATATTGCAGGAAAAAACGAAGTGAAACATGTCATCATCGGAAGAAACGAAGACGTCTAATGCAGTGCCAGTTGGCAGAAGTCTTGGTGAACACCAGAACATTATCAGTCTCTGAAAAGTGCAACCAGACAACATGGAGAATGTTTTATTATTTAGCGGTTATAAGGGTGTTCTTTCAAGCATGTTTCCAACAAGACTTGAAAAGTATGGACATACGTTCAACTCGAGTGAAGCTCTATATCAATATGAGAAAGCCGTTTTTCATAACTGTCAAGATATTGTTTCAGTTATTGTTTCATGTAGAAATGGATATGAAGCGAAAAGTATAGTTTAAGTGATAAAGCCATGCCCCTTATACCACAGAGTGAAGATAAACAACATATGATAACTGGTGGGAAGCAGCTGGTAAACAATTGTCATCTCCATCATATCCTGGTAAGAATATAATGGGAAAGTTGTTAGAAAAGCTAAGCATGTATGTATGAAGGGTGTATATGAATAAAAGTTAGTTGTGTGTTATGTGACTGGTTGGTTTACCTGAAGTATCGTTGAAAGACTTAGACAACTTCTGCAACAAGTGTTGACAGTATCACCAAGCTTTGCTTGTCAGCCGTTGTAGTGTGCAGACATGTTTCTAACCATACGGACACGTGAAGTAAGGATGGATGTGGAAACATGTTTCAAGGGCAAGTACGTGGTCTACATGATTAGTGAACTGGCACGTTTTGGGACTGTTCAACAACAACTGGAACACCTTAGCATCTATTGGGAACTTGCTCATTCAACGCTGAACTTGACAAACTGACGTGAGGATTTCATCAAAGAGTGTGTGTTTTCAGACATTGACGGAACTGATTTGATCCAAGACTGTTTGATGAAGTGAGAGAGTGGTTGATCTATATTGCAGTATAATGGCAGACATTACATTGAGACAATATATTTTTCAAAAGGCATATTGCGAAGAAAAGTTATCATCTGTAAAACAATTTAAAAATTCTAAAGACAGCCAACAGATAAATACATTAGCGCGACAAGTGCATCTTAGAAAATCTCAATTTCTCACAGAAGCCTATCAAGATGCTACCAGCAAACCTCATGGCTATTTATCCATTGATTTAAAACCAAAGACAAATAATCAACTGCGTATTCGCACAGGCATTTAACCAAAAGATACACATTATGTATATGTTGATAAAGTGGTGTATGAACAAGTCACTTGACCATTCGCAGCCAAGATGTCTAAACGTATTCAAGCTAACCAGCCTTTTCTTCACTTGCTCGCACGCAGTGGACCTAATGGACGTAAATCCTTGCTACAGTACGCTACCAAGGAGGAATTAGCTAGCTTGTTTGAAATTTGTTTGAATATATTGCGAGGACATTTACCATTAAGCTCAAAATGGTATAAGGAATTCAAGCGTGAGCGTCATACACTACGCACTCTAGAAAACAAGTAGATATTACATCGAAGAAAAAAGAAATTAGTCAATCAGAAAGGAGGATTCATTGGAGCTATAGCTAAATTTGCATTACCCTTGTTTGACCAGTTGCTGTTACAATGAAACATACTTTGAAAATGGTCCTCATTCCTGAATATTGATATAAAATGTAGTTGAATCAAATGGCAAAAGATGGTTGAATCAAAAGTAAAGTGAAAAAACTTTTACGTTGAAACGAAGTCGTGAAAAGGCAATGGAAATGACTCAACTTCTTGGTCGTCATTTACGAACAAGTCAATCACACCAACAGCAAAAGTCTGCTGGATCATCTAATGTAGAAAAATCAGAAAAATTAATATTTCTAAACCATTTCCAACCTATTTATCATGGAAAAGTAATACAATTTCTGGCAGAACTTAAGAAATATGGTACGAGATAGACCACGAATTCCAACATTATTGATTTGTTGAAAGAAGCATTGGTTGCTACAAGAAGAAAAGAGCGACAAAACCACCACATGGTTGGAATCAGTTTATCCAGAAATTGTAGATGCTAATATTCCAAAAACTATTTTAAGTAAAAAGACAACTCGTGAAGACATTACAAAAGAAAAAAACAGCGTTAACAAAGACAGTCTCCTGAAGGATGGACAAATTTTTAACATGGCTTAAAGTGTTATGTTGTTGCCAAGAAAATGAAACTAAAACTGCTCGTTGTGAAGTAGAAGTAACAGATAGCAACACTGGACCATACACGCAGCGTACGTAGTGCATGCGGTGTGAATGGTACGCATCCTGCAAAAAGTAATGTATATGCGCATCCAGTCCGTCAACACACATATACAATTTAGTTATCATGGAGTCAACAAGTTTTTCGTTACTTTACTCAGTAATGCCAGAATGAACTATTATCCCAACAACAAGGCTTTTAATTACCAAATTCGTTTACCTCATACATCATATTTGAAAGGAAACTATGAAGTGGCTTTAGCTGAAAGTCAATACCCACATACTTGGACAAGAATGAGACAAGGAATAGACTATTACATTCATTGTCTGAAATCATGAGATTAAGCGCTTCATGAAGTTGTTATTCCATGTGGTTACTTTACATCCATATCGAAAATATGTACTGCAGTAAATAAAGAATTAGCACTATCTATAAACACGCGCTCTATTCGGCTGAAGTATGACAAAATTTTCTTGTTTTGAGAAATGATTATGAAATTGTCTTTTCTACTGGATTAGCTGAGATTTTAGGATTTATTCCAAGTCAATGCTATAGACAATCTGGTCCTGCTGAGTATAAAGCAGGTATGAAATAGGGATTTTATACACTTTATGCATACTGCAGTATTTGTGAGCCACAAGTTGATGGAGATTATTATGTTCCTTTGTTACGTTCTGTTCCCATTCAAGGTCATGATGGTGATATTATTATGAAAACTTATGGTGAACCTCATTACGTTCCTGCGAACACATCAAAATTTGACGTGATAGAAATCATTATTAAGGATGACACAGGTCATAATCTAGCATTTCAAACTGGAAAGGTGATCTGTAAACTTCATTTTCGACAAAAAACATTATGAAAGCATACACACACGATCCATCTGCTATTCTACTATTCTACTAAGCTATTCTACTGCTTAAGGCAGGAGCTAAACTTGTTGCACCACATCTTAAAAAGGCTGCAAAAGATGTCGCGAAAGATGTTACGGTTCGAGTAGCACAACATGTGATTGGCGATGTGTTAAGAGTACAAAATAAAGAGCAACCAACAAAACGTGTCAGAAGGCGAAAAGCAGCTAGACGGATATAACAGCAACAAAACATAAGAAAGATATCTTTTGAAATATCATTAATTTATAATCATTCATGTGAATGCAGTCTTTGTCCATTGGAAAGGTTTGGTACACCACCAGCGCAAACTGCTGTAGAAAAAGGTGTAGACTATCAACCACTCACTACCATTAGAGAGGGTGCTCCAATAGAATTTTATTTTCCTGCGTGCACAATTTCATATTGTATGTAGCATTGTAAAGGGTGACTGAACAGCGTGCGGTGTAGATACTAACGTATCATGTATCAATGATTTGTTTTAATGGATTATGGTCCAATATTGAATTATTTCTGAATGATCGATTGATTTCACAAAGTGACAATAATCATGGTTATACCAGCATTATATCTCACCTCATTCATGACTCGGAAGAAAGTATCAATTTATCATTTATTATTTATCATTTATAAAGATACTGCTGGATCAATGAAGGCTCATGAGATGAAAAGACCAAATCATGAAAAGTATGTATCAGGTTTTCATGCAAATCTTGAGGGTGTTGATATAGGTGACGCAGGAAAAAATGGTTTACATAATCGTTATTTGCACACGTGTCTAAGCCGTGAGTTTATGCTTACAGTGCTTTAAGGGTAGATTTCTTTGAGCAGGATCGCTATCTTCTCAATTGCAGTAGTATGAAATTGCGCTTGCATAGACAAAAAGATGAATATGTGTTAATGGTTGCAAATAATGTCTTTAAGGTAGAAGTGAAAGATACGTTTTTGACCATTCGTAAAGTGAGGGTTAGTCCAGGTATTCAGTTAGGACATACAGATGCATTGATGAAAACTTCTGCCAAGTTTGCTATTTCCAGAAAAGAATGTAAATTTTCAGCCATTCCTGCTGGATTTCAATCTTTTGTGAAAGTTAACATCTTTTTAGATCAATTAGCAAAGAGGTATTATCATTGGAATGGTTCATAATGAATCCTTTGCTGGATCGGTGTTGAGAAATCCATACAATTTTGAACATTTTAATCTTAACTACATCACTTTACACTGATGGTGAACCAGTTCTGGCCAAACCTCTCAAGCTTAACATTAATGAGGATAAATATCTTGACGCTTTTGAAACTCTTTACAAATCTGTTGATAAATTGAATGGTGAGAAAAGACGGGAAGATTGGTCTAGAGGTTATGCTTTATTTTCTTTTGATTATGATTATGATGGTGATGACCACTATCCACTCATCAAGATATTCTGCGTAAGTAAATACACCATTGTTAACTTACTACTCTATATAAATATTATGCAAAAAATAATAAGCTTCATTTTTCCCTAGGCACCTAGTGTGAAATTGAAATAATGATTTATATGTGCTTGCTTATAAAAGAACCGTTATATCGGTCTCTCATTGCGCGGAATGGTGTTAAATAATGAGAGTACTTTCGGTAATGCATCACAGAATATGTACAACAGCCAACCTGAAGGTTTTAGCATTGAACTGTATTGTCATTTGTTTTACAATGATCTTGATAGCGACACAGTTAGATGCGGATGTGGAGACAAAGGCTGTAGCACAATCATTGAGGGACCGCAGGTTAAAAGAACGATCAGCATGCCTTAGAATTCGAAACAAGGAAGCGCAGGTAGGTATTTGTTTAGGCCTCACGCTATGTGGAAGTCAATCCAAATCTCTCATCACAGAGCGCGATTACGATCCCGGCAATCTTCACCACGCATACCATGATGAGCTTCAATGGTCTAGGAAGGAGGTTGGTTTTGGATATTGTGTTGCTAAGGTTTATTAGACATCCATCCATTCAGTTCCCGCATTCATACGTGTCTCTTTTTAGAGAAAATAACCAGCCTCTGTTTAGGTAGTCTCTCTCTCTCTTCTCTCTCCTCTCTCTCTCTCTGTCTCTCTCTCTCTCTTTATGTATAGATATATCTCCAAAGCTGCCGGTAAATATCTATCATATATCAAGCGGGCCGTAAAAAATAAAAGGAAACGAAAAAACGAAGGGCGGATCTTTTTCGAATACATATTGCTCCCCCCATTTGTATCACATTTTCATTAACATTCTGCACATATAGAATAAACTATTACTATATTATTTAAGATCTATGCTGTAGTAACGGTATTTTTTTCTTTGAAAAAAGTAAACTTTGAATTTAAATTTTAACTTTAAATAAAGTTAGACTTGAACTGCAAATTTATTTACTGGCGTAATTTAAAATACCACGAGTCAGCAGTCTCCCAAATGCTATTTTTAAATATACTATTGTTTCTTTAGTTTTAATGAACTATGTATTTCAGAGAGAAATGCTTTTCGTGACGTCATCACAGTTGTTGAAAAGTATGGAAACCTGACATTAAAACAGTTGGTATGCTTCCATGGATAGTCAGCTCTTGTCTCTAGGCCAAATATGTTTTGACTCTTTTCTCAACTTTAGAGATGACCGGACACCCCTAGTCACCATTGAATATGTACATATAAGTAGTTTCGTCCGTAAAGTAACTAATGTTTAATGTTTAGTAATCATTTTAATCAAGTTTATAGAAGTGGCAAAAATGACGTATGTATGAATTGTTCCCATTTAGTGACTATCCATTGTGCGAACCCTTCAAGGCAACACAAATTGTTCTCAAACAATTTAGCCAAGTGATGGCTTAATATAATTAAAACAGCTCTTGGATAAGCCTGCAAATATAGTGCAAGAAGGTAGTCCAAGCAAATGTTACAATGATTTTTCAACACTTTGACTTCGGTATGTCTTTTCGGCATGCAGAGTTACACACCAGTAATAAACATTCATCCAGTATGCCTAAAAAGTACTGCAAAAAGTAACGAATTTATAAAACAAACGATATATTTGGAATCTAGCACTGCAGGTATCACATTGATATACCGAATTTGAATCGACTTGGAACCATACCGCAAATATACGACAGTATTGAATCGGTATACCGCAGAGCAGTACGGAATTCGAATCGATTTGGAACCGTACAGCAATCGGATCGACAGACCGGTATTGAATAGGCATACTACAATACCAGTATACTGAATTCGAAACGATTTGGAACCATACTGCACAGAAACCGGCAGCATTAAAACCACATACCGGTCATGCAGGACACCGATGTGACTGATTAGATACTAATTGCAAAATACAAATACCCAGTAGCATTGAGTGATGTACTGAAAGTAATGTAAATTGGAAGAAGATTTGTTTGTAATCCAAAAGTATTACTGTTTGCCACCACAGTATTTTTCAACAGAACTCATTCCCAATATACGTGCATCATTCATTTGCAACAATCATTTAAATGGATGTGTAATCTTAAAATCTAAGTTTATTATTTATCCGTTTTGCATGATTATAAACACGCATCCATCTTGGCTAAAAACAACACATTTACAAACTTTGGCTCGCCTTATCTCCTACTTAATTCTGCCTAATTGTTGAACTCTATAAAATGTCAAAATGCAGGAGTAATAAAATCTACGTTCCATGTCGAAGGAAGCAAAGAACACAAAGCTTAATTAACTTAAAAAGTGCATCCCGTCGCTGAATATTTTTTAGGTTTGCTGACATCCGTTTGTGTACACTAATTAATAACTTCAGATAATCGTATTGGTTGCATTTAACATGTTTTCTTCAAACTGAACTTGTTTGCACAAAATATTTTCTAGTGCACAGTGCATTTTTAACCAACATCGGCGACCTAAATTCATGCGTCATTAAATTAATTCAACATACTGCAGTCATTTGCGGTGTACAGGTACTCTAACATGCGTTAATTACCGGTATATTTTCGATACCAGCTTTTATAAAGCTTACTACTGCCGTCCAGTGCTGTAGGTTTGCAGTTAATGTGAAGATACAGACTTTTGAACTGATCAGCAGTCGACTTCGAAACAAACCGCAGGTAGCTGCGGTAGTTTTGGTTCCTTTCCGGTCCCGTTAAGGCATGTTTGCAGTGCATCTCTTTTCACCAGATTTTACTACATGATGTGTTGTGTATCACACGCATATGAAAACACAAGAACTGACTTGACTCAGAAGAAATTGAAATATGAAACATGTACAAGCGTCTGGTCATCGGACAAGCGGCTACCCATGCTAGTGGGCACCCACGACAGTGGCCATCTTGTATTTTTATAACATTTTCTAAAATTAGAATTTTGCGCTTGTTGCAGGAGAGCGATTAAATACTGTGTGGGTATTACGGGGTTGATTGAAAATCAAAGTGCAAGGTAAGAACAAAGGATAGAAGGATAAAAATATATGAGAATAGAAAAATATGAGATAATCACGAAATATATATATATATATATATATATATATATATATATATATATATATATATATATATATATATATATATATATATATATATATATATATATATATATATATATATATATATATGTTACAGGCAATTTGTGTATTCAGGCAATTCGTGAATTGCCTGAAATTTTCAGGCAATTCGTGAACTGCCTGTAGGGGTCAGGCAATTCATGAATTGACTAAAATTTTCAGGCAGTTCGTGAATTGCCTGAAATTTAAGGGTGCCTTGTTCACAAATTGCCTGAAGATGTTTCAGGCAATTTGTGTATCAAATTATTAACTGTTCAATGTAGCCAAATTTGTCAATTTCTTTCTTTATAATCGAAATAATTGCAATTAAGGCATGTACTTGGGGAAATATAATACGGGGTCTTAGTATACGTTTCTTACCTGAACATGTTTCATAATTGCAATTATGGCCAGAGTAAACCATTGTCCTATGGGCTCCAGTTTCCGGAATAGATCAATCGCCAATAATGTTTCTCACCGAAGTAGGGAATCAATTAAGTGGCCTATCACTTTCCTTCCAAGTTACTCCAAGGTTTAGGTCTTACACTATAAAAGTAGCAAAAAGTAAATACCGTCGTTATTTGAAAGCAGGTCTAAAAATGGCAATTTAATTTTTTGTGATGAATTTGAAATTAAAGATTTTAACGGGGTCTGTTATTTCCAACCGGGTGAATTGCAAGAAAATTGAGGGATTTGATTAATTCTAAATAAACCTCTACAATTAAATACAATCCAGTCTCTTGTGGGAGTTTACGGTTTAGAATTGCAATTATAAATTGATGTAACCGCTATTTAAGTATGGTGTTATGCTATTTAGGTATAGTATAAGACCTAAACCTCGGAGTAACTTGGAAGGAAAGTGATAGGCCACTTAATATTACTTGATACAATTGCAATTAACGGGCATCGGAGTGCAGTGCTATTATGCAACTGAGTGCTTGGTAAAATACATGCAAACTGATTCTTTGATTTACTATTGATGTAAAGATAAACGCTTATTACTTGTTTCAATTGCAAATAACAAGCATAACTATTGCTTTATAACTGCCTACGAAATGTAGCAATAAATAGAAGAAACTTGTTCACATCTCTTACAAAACATGTCTCAGTCAATTCGTGAACTGACTGGCCTCTAATTTCAGGCAATTCGCGAACTGCCTGAAAATTTTAGTCAATTCATGAATTGCCTGACCCCTACAGGCAGTTCACGAATTGCCTGAAAATTTCAGGCAATTCACGAATTGCCCGAATACACAAATTGCCTGTAACGTATATATATCATACAACTGCAAAGTAAAATCTATACAGGAAGCTTAGTTGCTGTGATAACGCACATAAAAGTGTTTAAGTCAACAATTTTAGTGCTTCATGAAAGGTTCTCTCTACTCGAAAAATGTAGTTTTTTTACGAAATTACTGGCCTTGTAAATAACTTAAGCAATTAACAAAATTAAGGAGGTGTACAATGTAGAGAAACTCGGATTTATTGTTAGCAAAAGTCCAAAAAGAGAGATTTTGACAAAAAAGTTATTTTATGCTGAGATTGTTTTCTGTGAGTGGCATGTTGTTTTTGTGTCTTTCGCTTAAAACTCTTGTAATTTTATAAATTTCGCAGTGTCTTAGGAGTGCTACATTTCACCGATTTTCATTTAGAAGATCGCGCACAGTAGAAGTTTAGTGGACAATCTCACATAATGTATGGTAACTGACACAGATATTGAATATGCAAATTCATGTGCCCATAGCACAGATTCTACCCTCACAGACAGCATACTTTCCGTAAGGGACCTGATTGTACATGTACACAGCTTCACACATAAGCGCGTTACAGTTTTTTTTGCACATAGCTAATGTTTGATATTTGTTACTCAGCTACACTAATTCATATAATTCATAGGCTTAAACATCTTAGCCAAATGTGGTACCCTGTAATTTTTACTCCTCCGACAAGCAAATATATTCGAAATACTCGTGGAGCGAAAACAATACGAAAACACAGGGTCTGCCACCACCACCCCACTTCCCGAAAAAACTCATTCTTCATCTTTTTGCTTACATGCGCGGCAAGATATATATATATATATATATATATATATATATATATATATATATATATATATATATATATATATATATATATATATATATTATATATATATATATATATATATATATATATATATATATATATATTATATTATATTATATTATATATATATAACCCACCCTCCTCCTTTAGTAATGTGTATGAAGCTTGCTTTGTCACATATGAACAAAACATCAGTTTTCTCTTTTTTGTGTAACTCATTATTTCTATGTAATATTTTAATTTATTTGAAAGTTTTCCAATATTTCGTAAACGTAGGATTATCGTAAAACACTCATTTGCGCGCAGAATGATATTTCATGCGCACAAAAATGACTGACTTGTAACATTTTCGTGCGCGATATTACAATAACTAACTGTGCAGATTTCACTTTGCAGTTGCATAATATATGTGCACACCTATACTTCGTAGCTATATCATATTTTAAAGCCAGGGGTTTCTTAGGAAACCTGCAGCTCGAACTTCGAAAAAATGCAAAAAAGTGATCCTGTCATGAAGCACACGTTTAAGGTTCAACTTATATGTATGAACTAACATATAACAAACAAGGAAATGCGTGTACAAACACTTCTCAAAGAACGTCTGACAGACGGCCCATTGATCTAAGATGAATTAAGCTCTAAAGAGGCCAGAGGAAGAAAACACCGGGAAACTGAAATGTGTGGATAAAATTCTTCACTTATCAAATAACGCGAATGACAAGTTTTATTTATCATAAAGCACAAGTAGCGTGGCTATAAGTGTCACACTGAAGCTTTTATTTGGAATTTTGGGCAAAAGCATACGATGTATTACCATATATGTTAGCCATATGCTTTACAACTTAATAGCATGTGAGTATATAAGTATATAAGAGTATATAAGTGGCCACTTCATATCGTTAACATATGATATCCTTATATATCGCTAACATACGATATATTCAACCACATGGTTATCACATGTTCAATAAGTCTTCAATTCATACCCAAATTTACTTTTTACTATATAGTTACCACATGTGTTAGATACAAATGGCTGGGGGACATTCCGCATATTGGCTGTAAACAGCCTGTCACAACCTCCATTGCCACTATAAAAGCATTGCCAAGTTGACAGAAAAGACTTGACCCGCCCATGACAATAATATTTCTGTGCATAGGATACAACTGACATCATTTGTGACAGACAAAGATTTCTTTTTATTCTTTCAGCACTGACTGAATTTGTGGCAAGAAGGAAACTGAAACCAATCTCAGAGAAGGCAGTGTGCACGTGACGCGATATTACAAAAGTGGTGCCAGACCAAAACTACACTCGGAATATTAACTCACTTTCAGTCTCAACATTTTAAAGATACGACGGTTATTTAGCGGATATGGCGAGAGGTAAGCATTTTGTCGTATTGTACAGATCATTCTTTAGCTGTTGGGTTGGTGCAACAACCGCCACGTTTACGGTGACCACATGTTTGACATGTTGACCACTGGAAAACAAAGTGGGCTTGGCATAGAAAATATGTGTTCACATTAAAAGTAGACATATGTATATCACATGCTTGGTACATCATACGTTAATCATGTATTAAATACATGAAAACCAACAGTTTTGACCACAAGTTTTGTTAGCACTTTATAAAACTTTGTCTTTTTACTTTGGAAAGGATTATGCTGCACCTACTATTAGACATTTGCATTTTTGGTATTTATGGGCACAATTAACCAAGTGTGGGTGACATATATTAACAATATATGGTAAGCATATTTACATATGTCAACATCTGTCAGCCACATGGTTATCATATGTTAATAATTGGGGAACATATAGAAACATGTTTTATCACATATGAACATATTACTGAAAAATCTTTGTGGGACTATTTTTGGACCACTATGTTGTTTAACTTTATTGACTATCTTGTTTATTTTAAAATATTTTAAAATTAAAGATGTAAATATTCTGTTCGAATTCAGTGTGCGTTGTGAATGTCAACGAATTTCATGTGGAATAATATATGAAAAATGAACATTGATTTGTTCATATCTTAATTTTTTTCTCCATATTAATTTTGTTGTTGTCGTTGTTGTTGCTGTTGTTGTTCATAAACACACAAGTGTGATATCAGCATGGAAATAAGACAGTTTTGACTTAACTCATTGCAGCGATTTGATGCTATAACTACACGGAAATAAGGCCCTCTGTTGGCCATTCCCCAACATATGTTGATATTCTGGCTGGCTATTCGCTCGAGTGTAGATCAAGGCCTATAGCCGTGCATAAGTGATTAAAACGTTATGTCAAAGTGGAGGATCTAAAGGAGGGAGTGATCCAGGCAATGCATTCCCCCACCCCTACAAATTAAAACAAGACAGTTCAAGCGTGCGTTTTTACGTTTGACTATAAAACACGCTACTGCGAGTGATTTTTTTAAATTGAGGCACTACTACCCTCCCACTGCCTCCTGTATTCCGGTGCCTGCCACAGTTCACTTTCGTGTAAAAGATGACGTGATGATTAACTGGAAACCAAAGGCGTGGCTCGGTATGATCTCATTCACTTAACAGAAAGGGAGGAAATGAATCACAGTCGAAATAAAAGGAACAAATCAGCGTTTTTTAAAGATAAGAGACACATATATAAGAGGAATAACGTTGAAGACACTGTCAACTTTATGTAACACTTCATTCAAATGCCTACAGGATGAAGTTGAGCGTGGAACCGATTTCCATGTTGTTTTTGCGTTGTTCTTAATTAAGGAATGTTTTTAATTCAGGGGTGCTCTTAATTCAGGGGTGCCCCATATTCAGGGCTGGTCTTAATTCAGGGGTGTCCTCATGATTCAAGATTGTTCTTAATTCAGGAGTGTTCTTAATTCAGGGGTGTTCTAAATTTAGGAATGTTTTTGAATCAGGGTGTTCTAATTCAAGAGTGGTCCTAATTCAGGGCTATTCATAATTCAGGGGTGTTCACAGCTCAGGGATTTTCTTAATTCAGATGTGTTCTTAATTCAGGGTGTTCTAATTCAAGAGTGGTCCTAATTCAGGGCTGTTCCTAATTCGGGGCTGTTCTTAATTATGGAGCATTCATATTTCAGGGGTGTTCTTAATTCAAGAGTGCTCTTAATTCAGGGATGTTCTTAATTCAGGGGTGTCCTCGATTGAGGAGTGTTTATAAATCAGGGCTGAGGAGTGTTTGTTATTAAGGGATGTTCATAATTCAAGAGTGCTCTTAATTCAGGGATGTTCATAATTTAAGAATGCTTATAATGTTAGAGTGTTCCTAAGTCAGGGATGTTTTTAAATCAGGGTTGTTCTAATTCAGGAGTGTTCTTAGCTCAGCGTGTTCTAATTCAGGAGTGTTTATAATTAAGGAATGTTCATAATTCAAGAGTGCTCTTAATTCAGGGATGTTCATAATTCAAGAATGCTTATAATTTTGGAGGGTTCTTAATTCTGGGACGTTTCTAATTTAGGGATGTTCTAAAACAAGAGTATTCTTAGCTCAGGTTGTGCTAACTCAGGAGTGTTCACAATTCAGGTACGTTCTTAATTCAGGGATGTTCTTAACTCAGGGTGTTCTTATTCAGGAGTGATCTTAATTCAGGGGTGTCCTCAATTCAGGGGTGTTCATAATTCAGGGGCTGTTCTTAATTCAGGGATGTTCATAATTCAGGGGTGTTCTTAATTCAGGGATGTTCATAATTCAGGAGTGTTCATAATTCGGGGATGTTCTTAATTCAGGAGTGTTCTTAACTCATGTTGTTCTAATTCAGGTGTGTTTATAATTCAGGGGTGTTCTTAAGCACGGGTGTTTTCAATTCATAATTGTTCTACATTCAGAGGCAATCTTATAAAAAAAGATTTTGCTGCAGTTTGAGAATCAATCAATCTTAACAACCAGAAAAGGATATGGAAATTTATAAAAGGCTGCACAACATAAAGAACAGATTTAACACACTCTAATTGGGATCTTCCTTTAGCACTCATTGGAGGTTCAAAAATTCAGGACAAAATGCTGTGTACCTCACTTTTTGGCGAAATATTTATGAATTCTTTCTTACCGCGCAATAAATGCAATAAAATGATGTTGTGAAATGTTCAAAAAATTGCTTAGTGGTAGCTGTTTGTTTGTTTGTTTTTTTTATTAAATTATTTCATTGCCGTAGTCAGTTGTTATTTAATAATATTCATACAACACTGTTTAAAAAGGTAAATGGAAGGTAAAAGGGTAAATAAATCTCTTCTCCTGGGATTACCAAATGCAGTTCACTGCTTCTAGATTGATCGAACAATTCAACACCAGACCGTGTTCTTTGAAATGTGCATATGAATTTAACAGCAGAATGCAGAAGTTTACCCAGGCACTATTTAAGTCGTTCGCTTTTTTCGATTATTAAGACGCACATCCTTTTCAACTTAAATTAAGTAACAAAATGTTTTCACTTTCAGTCTGGTTTATTATTTTGGCCGTTCCATTGATGGCAGTTTTAGCCGAAGCAGTTCCATCCGCTTCTTGCCTGAGCTGCATCTGTGGAGTAAGTTATTTTTCTTCTTCGAAGGCCTATTAATATACCAAAATGTGTGGCATCTAGACGAGTGATATTTAACCGAATCCTATGTAGAATATTAGTTTTCACGAATTTCTTCATTGTAAAATATTAAATAACAGCTTTACGATAACTGGAAACCTTACATGGCTTATGTCTTGAAATATCCTGTATAGTGAAAAATGTACCTTTTTTGGTCTGGAAAAGCTTAAGCGTCAAGAGCTCTTTGTCTTTTTCATTCAGATACGTTCCATCTGTTTTGCATTTTTGTTTTTTGCTTTGTTTTTTTTTTTTTTGCTTTTTTTTTTGTCCTATGCAGGAAATGTAAGATACGTATACATGATGGTACGGGGCCCTTAATAAAGAAAAAAAATCAATGTCTTTCCCGTGACACATATGTCGTTCCCTCGTTTACCGTGCCTACTCATGTTTTCACATGCTGATATACTCTAGAACTTTGAAACCGCTTATATAGTTGTCTCGCCTTAATTGTTTCAAGGAGACCCACACAGCGTAGATCAAACCCACACAGACAAACCCAAATCAGAAATAAGACCACTTTTCAACAGTTCCAGGAGCTTTCTTTCATAAAGGACCGCCCCTATAATCCCGTTAGTACAGTTCCATTGGTGGTCTTTCATGAAGGACCGCCCCGATAATCCCGTTAGTACAGTTCCAGTGGTGGTCTTTCATCAAGGACCGCCCCTATAATCCCGTTAGTACAGTTCCAGTGGTGGTCTTTCATGAAGGACCGCCCCGATAATCCCGTTAGTACAGTTCCAGTGGTGGTCTTTCATCAAGGACCGCCCCGATAATCCCGTTAGTACAGTTCCAGTGGTGGTCTATCATGAAGGACCGCCCCGATAATCCCGTTAGTCCAGTTCCAGTGGTGGTCTTTCATGAAGGACCGCCCCGATAATCCCGTTAGTACAGTTCCAGTGGTGGTCTTTCATGAAGGACCGCCCCGATAATCCCGTTAGTACAGTTCCAGTGGTGGTCTATCATGAAGGACCGCCCCGATAATCCCGTTAGTACAGTTCCAGTGGTGGTCTTTCATGAAGGACTGCCCCGATAATAACGTTAGTTCAGTTCCAGTGGTGGTCTTTCATGAAGGACCGCCCCGATAATCCCGTTAGTTCAGTTCCAGTTGTGGTCTCTCATGAAGGACCGCCCCGATAATCCCGTTAGTACAGTTCCAGTGGTGGTCTTTCATGAAGGACCGCCCCGATCATCCCGTTAGTACAGTTCCAGTGGTGGTCTTATTTCCGGGAGGGGGAGTCTCTGTATTCCTTAAGACGAGATACGGGAAATTAAGTTCCTTTAGCAGTGTCACACATATTCAAATGTACGTCGGTTTGGATATAATTTCTAAAAATTGTATGACCAGAACTGGATCAAATTGTATGACAAAATTTATGCATCTTTTAAAAAGGAATATCCCGCACCATGTTAGAATAATTTTTTGTCAGACTTCACCTGGAGAAATCTTTAAACACTTCGAAGCATAACTCTCACTTCGAAGCATAACTCTAGTAGAATGTGAACGCAGTTTCAATGAATATTCAACAAAGAACTATTATACAAATCGATATTCTTAAATTACTGAACCAACTTTTCGTATAGCAATCTTAAAATCGGACATTAAATATAAAAAAGAATTTGACCGAATTCGAAATATGATACAAAAAAACTAGAAAGGTAAATATATGAGAAAATCAACAAAATGCAACTACTAGCGATCTATTCTGTGTAAAATGAGTATTTTTAATGTTCGGATTGTGCGTTTATTTTAAGGATTAAGCTTTGGCACAAGGAAATCACATTGCCTTGTTATGTTAATAGGTGGAATCGAATGGAGGGAAACCTGGGTGCGGCGTGATAAAGGGGGACGCACGATGCGGGCCTGGATGCATCTGGGATATCAACTCGTGTAGCTGCGGTTCCTATCAAATCAAACAGATCTATTTCACTGACTGCAGTAGATTTACCAGACTGCCAATTACAGGTAACATTAGGTTTCTACTCTTTGTTTTTTTTTCGTTTTTCTCCTTTATGCTTTTTTTTATCCTTCTTATCTTCCTTCGCCCCTCCCCTCCTCCTCCTTCTCTGTGTTCTTCTTTTTCCTTCTTTTTCTTTTTTTCTTCTTCTTCTTCTTCTTCTTCGTGGTCTTCTTCTCCCTTCTTCCTCCCCTTCTACTCCTTCTTCTTGTTCTTGTCTTCCTAGCTTCCTCTCCCTTCCTTCTCCTTCTTTTGCTCCTCCTCCACTCCTGCTCCTCCTCCTTCTTCTTGTTCTTTTTCTTCTTCTTCTGTCAATCTTCAGAGAGGTTGTATCTCTACTAGTAGAATTAAAGAAAACGGAGGCGAATATATAAGATTTTCAGCTCTTTATGTCAACACGCTTCCTCTCAAGAGAAACGTTATGTCAGGCTGCTGGAACAACCTTGACACAATCAGAAGTTTCATTGCTTTGCAAGCTTCGGATTTTTGAATACGGAAGCACAAACGACAATCCCGACAAAAATACAAAATGGAAGCACAAACGAGGATCAAAACAATACGGAAGCACAAACGAGGATCAAAACAAAAAAAGCAATACGGAAGCACAAACAAGGATCCAGACAAAAAAACAATACGGAAGCACAAACGAGGATCCAGACAAAAAAACCCAAACAACAATACGGAAGCACAAACGAGGATCAAAACAAAAAAGAAAACAATACGGAAGCACAAACAAGGATCCAGACAAAAAAAAATACGGAAGCACAAACGAGGATCCAGACAAAAAATACAATACGGAAGCACAAACGAGGATCCAGACAAAAAACAATACGGAAGCACAAACGAGGATCAAAACAAAAAACAATACAGAAGCACAAACGAGGATCCAGACAAAAAAAACAATACGGAAGCACAAACGAGGATCCAGACAAAATACAATACGGAAGCACAAACGAGGATCCAGACAAAAAAATAATCGCCAAATTTAGATGTGAAATATGTCGCGAAATAAAAAAAGGATGTAACATCTAGGATTCAGGAAAAATAATTAATTCCCTACAATATATAAATAAGTTTAATAGTACAATCAAGGCGATTTTACATGAAAATCAAAGTCTAAGTTTAGATCACGAGTGTACGTACGCCGTAAGTTACTCGATATAGGGTTATAGGCTAAAACACAGTCAAAATTACACGTGTGTTTTCCGAGACAATACAGATCGAGTGACGTCACATTCAGAAAGTTCTAGTCAAAGTTAAGATCATCCGCAGATTTCTGTATATCCTACGGTGTCCGAGATCTTTTGCAGGTGATCATGAGGTCAACCATATGCTAGATTTTAGTATTCCCTTTAGACCACAATATTTCATTTTCCTGCCCTAAACCACACATGAGAAGTAGTCTGCAAACCCCATATGGAAATAGAAAAAAGGGAGTAAAACAACACCTATGTCAAGTATGTGTGGAAAAGTGTTCCACAGTTAAGGGATTTTGTACATGAGCACCAGTCAGTTGAACAAGCCATCTCAGTTTTTGCTTCCTTTGTGAAAATTTTGTATCCCTCCCATAATAATAAAAATTCACAAAAAAGATATTTTCAAAACTCTGTGGAAATTTACTGTGGAAATTAATAATGTTAATTTTGCGTTAACAACTATGTTAGAATTTGAACATTCATAAAATAAAATTTATATTGCTATGAAATCTGAGCTATCTGATATCGAAATAAAAGACTAGCCAAAACAGCAGCGTAACTCAGGGAAATCAACTAAACAAACTTACCTGCTCATCTGTAGCAAATTATTGTTAAAACTAGAACATTATTTGCCGTGTACTAGTCTAATGTTCATAATTTTAAACTTAACTAAATTTCAGTCATTACGACAATTCCATTAATTTGATGAAATTGAATCTATAGTATGGCGGTATATTTGTGCAAAAATGTCACGGCGCTCGCGCTCCAACATTTTTTTGATCACTATGGTATTTATGTACAATTAATAGACGAGAAAATATTTAGTTCTTTTGCGATTCATTTATGTCATTTATGTCATCTAGGTCGCTATTAATTTCTGCACGTGGTTTTTATTATTAAAAAATAAATTATTGAATGAACTAAGTTTTATCGCGCCCTCCAATTAACTTTTGCGTTCCGAAATTAAGAAATTACATTCGAACGCATGTTACATAAAAGAACCAATCAGAGAAGATTTTACAAACTCGTGATAAAACGCATGTTCAGACAAACGTTCTTTAAAACACAAGACCTTTAATTATGGGGTGAGAAAATTATGCCAAAATTAAAGAGCGCGCAAATAAATAGTCAAATCATGCAAGAAATGTGAACGTTCTGCGGCTAAGGAAATTAGCGCGAGGCCATTCAAATGAACGCAAGAAAAAATATAATATACAACATGTACGTTTTGATTTTTTGTACAAATATACCGCCATACTAGTTCATCCCCATTTCTCGCACAGCTTTGAAGTTGGCTGTTGCGTCCATATAGTCAAGTGTGACCCATTTATTGTGATTTCCATAAGTCGGTATAACTGAGCCCGAGTTTTGGTCTCCATTTAACTTAAGTTTGTTTTACGCTGTAAAACCACACTAACACAAAGCCCTGTTTCAATGGATACTAGGAAGTATTTCTACAAGTAATCCAAACATAAAATGTGTGAACGGTAAAAAATCCTTTCGCCATCTCTCAACATCGACATTTCTTTGCAGAGGATTACTTATATCCCTATTTCTTTCACCGTTCTATGTCGCGTAATATTCTATCAGAACATCAGTTGCATTGGCGGGTAAATTCTGTGGATTTAAAACTGCATCAATAGCATTAACACCACCACGCTTGGTTTCTTCTTCTTAATTTCCTACGATATATATATATATATATATATATATATATATATATATATATATATATATATATATATATATATATATATATATATATATATATATATATTCCAGCAATACGGGGACCAGCAATACGGGGACCATTTTTTGCTAAAAACCACAGTATTACGGAGACCAAAAATTTAAGGAGACCAAAAGTAGGTCTCCTTAATTCTTAGCGTGTATAAACGTTATGAAACTACATAGTAAACACAAAACGAACAATTCTATAACATAGTGAATATAATATATTCTGTTTTAAAATATATTATTTTTTTTACAAATGGTCTCCCTAAGTGCGATATATAAGGAATGGTCCCCTTATGACTGGTTGCAGATCTATATATATATATATATACTTTCTTCTTCCGTTCTATATTCTCTAGGATTCTGTCTATAAACGAATTATTAATATCTGCAAAGGTCCGTCTTTCGTTCGCGCCTTTTATGGTCGTATCTCTGTATTTTCCTTCGGTTTCGTCAAGAGATGTACTAAGCAGGTGCACATTTGGTATACTCTGGTCTGTATTATTTTTATCTCATTGTGAGCGGTGTTGCCATTAACAGTGTTCAGTCGCGGCTGATGGGTACTCTAGTCGTTCTCTCCGAAGTATTTCAGAGTGGCAGTGTGCAATAATACGCAAGCAATTGCGATGAAAATGTATTTCTGTATCTTAAACAATAGACATTTAGCGGTAGCATTGCCATTTTCCGCGTCCTGACCAGGAGCTACAACCAGCGTAAAATTTCCTGTACTGTCTGGTCAAGAGAGAGAGGAGCTAGTACAGGTTAGATGCAACTAACGCCAGTCTATGCCTATAACAACTAACGCCGGTCTATGCCTATAACAACTAACGCCAGTCTATGCCTATAACAACTAACGCCAGTCTATGCCTATAACAACTAACGCCAGTCTATGCCTGTAACAACTAACGCCAGTCTATGCCTATAACAACTAACGCCAGTCTATGCCTATAACAACTAACGCCAGTCTATGCCTATAACAACTAACGCAAGTCTATGCCTATAACATCTAACGCCAGTCAATGCCTATAACAACTAACGCCAGTCTATGCCTATAACAACTAACGCCAGTCTATGCCTATAACAACTAACGCCAGTCTATGCCTATAACAGTGTGTGAACAACATTAACAGGTGTCCTCGTTTCAAGGCCATTTTTATTTCTTAGTTCATTTCTTTCTGGAAATTTAAATAGTAATTTCTTTTACATTGGCTTGATACACAGCATGCTTTCCGGGAAATGAAGTATTAACAGAAAATGGCATTGCGGTTTCACTTTCCTTTTTTAAGTTTCACTTTCCCAGAAATTCGTCGTAAGTGAAACCGCAGGCGTGGCTACAAAATACAAACCCATTAATTGAAAAAAGCATTGAAAGTGTCTGCGTGCCTGGGACGCGAAGGCCTTCAGATTTTGCGTCCGTTTCAAAGACCTTGCATTTTTTGCCGACGGTACGGTGTTATCGCGAACACTGAGTGATATCTGTGATTTCTGATCTCATGTCAGTGACGTCTAGGATTTCATACCAGTGACATTTATGATTTCATGTCAGCAAAATCTAAGATTTCATGTCAGTGAAATCCATGGTTTCATGTCAGTGCCATCTATGATTTCATGTCAGTGGCATATGCGATTTCATGCTAGTGACATCTATGATTTCATATTAGTGATATCTACGATTTCATGTAGTGACATCTATGATTTCATGTCAGCGAAATCTAAGATTTCATGTCAGTGAAATCCATGATTTCATGTCAGTGGCATCTATGATATCATGTCAGTGGCATATGCGATTTCATGCTAGTGACATCTATGATTTCATATTAGAGATATTTACGATTTCATGTAGTGACATCTATGATTTCATGTCAGCGAAATCTAAGATTTCATGTCAGTGAAATCCATGATTTCATGTCAGTGGCATCTATGATATCATGTCAGTGGCATATGCGATTTCATGCTAGTGACATCTATGATTTCATATTAGTGATATCTACGATTTCATGTAGTGACATCTATGATTTCATGTCAGCGAAATCTAAGATTTCATGTCAGTGAAATCCATGATTTCATGTCAGTGGCATCTATGATATCATGTCAGTGGCATCTGCGATTTCATGCTAGTGACATCTATGATTTCATATTAGTGATATCTACGATTTCATGTAGTGACATCTAAGATTTCGTGTCAGTGACATCTATGATTTCATGTCAGTGGCATCTATGATTTTATGTCAGTGAATCTATGATCTCATATCACGAACGAAGCATACTGATAGTGACACTGAACGAGACAGAGTGTGGTTGTCTTGTCTATGACGGTATATTTGTACAAAATTCCACGCCATTCGCCCTCCAACATTTATTTTTGATCGCTATGGTATTTATGTACAATTACAATATTTAATTCTTTCGCAAGCCACTTTTTATGTTATCAAACCTATGTCTGCACATGGGTTTAAGTATTCAAAAGATAAATTATAGAATTACTGAAATTTATCACGCCTTATATTTAACTTTCCGCGTTCCAAAATTAAGAAATTACATTCAAATGCATGTTACATAAAAGAACCAATCAGAGGAATTTTTACAAACTTGTGATAAAAAGCATACTCAGAAAAAAAATTCTTTAAAACACAAGACGTTTAATTGTGGTGCACGAAACAAAATTATAGCGAAATTAAAGAGCGCGAAATAAATAGTCAAATAATACATGGAATGTAAATGTTACGCGAATGTAAATAATGTAAATAGAAATAATACATGATATGTAAATGTTGTTGGGTTTTGTACAAATACACCGTCATAGCTTGTCAGCCATTTCGGCGCTGTCTAGTGATGGAAGCACTGCACCAAGACTGTAGCTTTAGCAATATTACTGGGCTTACGAACACCTGCAGGTGACAAAAAAAGTAACCAATGGGAGAATTGTGCTTCAAATAAGGAGAGCAAATGTGATTGAGGAATGGAAAACTTCCAAACATGACTGCTAGATAGCAAACCGGACTGCTTCTTCTTCTTCTTCTCCTTTTTCTTCTTCTTCTTCTTCTTCTTCTTCTTCTTCTTCTTCTTCATTAACGAAATAATGAAATATCAAAAACCAAAATTCACTATTTACCTTTCCAAAGAACTTTTCAAAAACTTAAACAGTTTAATCAGTACGCCTGACAAGCCCTTTTTAGTTCATTTGAGAGCTTTCTTGTTTAAGTTATAAAACAAGTTCTAAATGTTATTGTTTATATCATAACATTTTTTAGTTAAGGCGTTAAGCGAGCGGATAGCGAACTAACTTTAATAACTTAATTAGAATTGTTATTATCAACAACGTTGATATATGATATAAAATAAACAATTAAAAGTGAAAGTAATACAGTAAACGGGGTGCGCCTCGTCTTCTTCTTCTTCTTTAACAAAAATTCACTATTTACCTTTCCAAAGAACTTTCCACAAACTAAACTGGATAATCAATTACCTTGACAAGCCCTTTTTAGTTCATTTGTACTTGCGTTTATCTCCCTTTGTGCATATTGGTTGTGATATTGTGATACATGTCATATTTATACTGTCGCGCTAACTCGAATGGGTCACTTGCTGTTTTTAATAGCTGTTAATAGCTCCTGAGAGTTTCCCTGCTTAAGTTATAAAACAATTTCTAAATCTTTTCGCTTATATCATAAAAATGGTAATTAAGGTATAAAGCGAACGGATAGCGAACGAACTTTAATAACTTAATTAGAATTATTATTATCATCATTATTGATCTATGGCATAAAATGAACAATTAAAAGTAAAAGCAATACAGTAAACGGACTTGTAATAACACGTGATCACTAGCCAATTGTATGTCGGTACAATACAGTAAATAAATTTATAAGTTTTCTATACAGTTCATTTTTACCAGTTCAAGCATCTGTTTTCCTCGTATCCAATGCTAATTTCTTTAAATTGAAAATATATTTTTTAATCAAGTTTTCTAGTAAAGCTATATTACTTCGCGTGTGAGAAAAGTATAAACACATGCAATGATGTCATGTTTTTTTTTATTTTACAACTGTTACACGTCAGATTAGCAAACTGTTAACTTTTAAGATGCATAATTCTTAAAAGATAATCCTTAAACGCCTGATAGAAAATTTTAACGAATATATAATAATACTCTTGTGTTTAACTGTTTTCCGATGTTTGTCATCGTTCCTTTCAGACAGAATTGCGTATTGTTTTCAAATAAACGGTCTTTTATATATTTTTTATAATTCATTTAACACACAATCCGGGTATTCACAAAATTAACTGTGCAGTTAATTGTACTGCTATAAGCAAAAATCGGTAAGTCTAGCTATATCACGCAAACAATTTTGTTAATCAGGGTAAATTAATTTATTAATTCATTAATTCATAATTCATTAATTTACTTTCGATGTCTTGGTTGCCAACGGAGCAGTTAATGCAACCAGTTAACTGTACATCATCATCATCATAATCATCATCATAATCATAATCATAATCATCATAATCATAATCATAATCATCATCATCATCATCACCATCACCATAGCCATCATCACACATCATCATCATCATAGCCATCATAGCCATCATCATCATCATCATCATCATCATCATCATCATCATCATCAATGTCACTATCATCGTCTACGTAATAATCACCATCATCATCATCACATCATCGTAGCCATCATTATCATATTATTTTATTATTATTATAAATATTACTGCTATTGTTGTTATTGTTGGTATTGCTATTTTTGTCACAATTATTGTAAAAATGTGGTGTGATTTAGTAAAAACTACTAAATCCACTAATTTTATATTACATTGAAGTTTTTGATTTCAAAGCATTATGTTTAAGTGGTCATTTTATGACATAAAATGGAACCAATTCGCGTTCAACCCCTTTAAACAGGAACAAGTTTCTATTTGGACGGGTCTGCTATCCTGTAGAAAAATCAAGTAAACAGCCTTTGTAAAATAATTCGTTCAAGTCACACTGAAGCTTCAGTATTTCACATCAGCATGAGCCATTCAAAGCGACATGAAAGGGCGCCAAGTTCTTTTAACTTATTTGCCATATATGGTAAAATGTTTCACACTATATATAGTCATTTTCTCTCGTCAGCCGGAATAGCTCAGTTGGGAGAGCGTTAGACTGAAGATCTAAAGGCCCCCGGTTCAATCCCGGGTCCCGGCACGGAATTGCCCGGCGGCTGGCACATATTTTCCAAATTCTTTTATTTTTAAAATTAATGATGCAATAAAATGTGATGCAAGTTTTATACTGTTTCTTCGATTTATGCCTTTTATATTTTGCTTTTCCGTTGTTTTTCGTGCCTGTCTGTGCCTGTCACATATATATGCATATTTATATTCATCGAATTTTTTGAATTGTGCATTTATGACGTCATAAGAGCAGAGGCAGGCAAAGAAATATAACAAAACAAAATCCAAATAAACTTATCCACTAAACATTGTGACATTGGATAAACTTTCGAGAGACATCGCACTTATCTTTAGTTGTTCATAAAAACTAAAACAACGTCTACTTTTGACGTTGCATAGACGTCGATTATCTGGCGTCTAATCAACGTTGAATAAAGTCTGCAAATGGAAGTTAAAAATACGTTGTATAAACGTCGGGAAAGTGACGATATATTCAGCGCAGGACAGTAATAATCGAGAAACGCGGTCTAGACAGCGGCAATCATAGTGAGATCACCCTCCATCACAGTGCCCAACACTTAGGTTATCCGTTACCGCAGCATGAAGTAGATTTCCATGAATACTGTTCAAAAGTAGATAGGCAAAAAACTTGCGCGCTCCTGAAATTATCACACTTCAGGGAGATTCTAGCATCAAAGTACCAGCTGATACCTTCAGTGGAACACTTACTAAAATGAGAAATGGGTTATTTAGAGAGAACATGCCAGTGAAAGAAGGCGACAGAAGAAACAAATCAAATCCAGACTGAACATAGAAAATACTCTTACAGCTATGACACTGCAACCATTCTGGATGAATGCACAAGATGTTAAGAATTCAAGAAAATAACAGTGAATCAAACAATGACCCAAAGTGTAAAGTCCCCTCCAGAAACATGAAATAAAAAACTACCCAATACAGGTGAGGAATGTACGACATTCAGCCGTGTGGCAGTTACACGCGCGAGAATAACCTGCGCAACAGTTATCCGAGCGAGAATAAGCCGTGCGACAGTTAGCCGAGCGACAGTTAGTTGAGCGAGAATTAGCTTAGCGACAGTTAGTCAAAATTGGCTAAAACTCGGAATACAACAGAGGACTACACGCCTTGGTATTCCGTGAACAGGAGAGACAGCAATAAACTTAGATTCTGAGGAAAAAAAACAAAACCACTGAAAATACACACGCGTCGCAAGCGCATTTCTTTCACCCGATCTGAACCAGATCAAGTGAGCAAGGAAAAAGTCTCTTATAGAAAAGGAGAGTGTCAGAAGAAAAACATTCACTTTTTGAGAGGAAAGATTGTTAAAATAATACATCGGTAAATTACAAGATTTGCATGCAAGGGCTCACTAAACTTATCATTAACTGTGATGAAGAGGCAGGGAGGGGTGCTCTTCGTCGTCTTCTTCTTCTTTAACGAAATAAAGGAATTTCAGAAACCAAAATTCACAATATACCTTGCCAAAGAACTTTCCAAAAACTAAACTGTTTAATTAATACGCTTGACAAGTCTTTTATAGTTCATTTTTACTTGCGTTTATCTCCCTTTGTGCATATTGGTTGTGATATTGTGATACATGTCACATTTTTACTGTCGCACTAGCTCGAATGGGTTACTTGCTGTTTTTAATAGCTGTTAATAGCTCTTGAGAGCTTTCTTGTTTAAGTTAGAAAACAAGTTCTAAATGTTATTGTTTGTATCATAAAATTTTTTAGCTAAGGCGTTAAGCGAGTGGATAGCGAACGAACTTTAATAACTTAATTAGAATTGTTATTATCAACAACTTTGATATATGATATAAAATAAACAATTAAAAGTGAAAGTAATACAGTAAACGGGATGCGCCTCGTCTTCTTCTTTAACAAAAATTCACTATTTACCTTTCCAAAGAACTTTCCAAAAACTAAACTGTATAATCAGTTACCTTGACAAGCCCTTTTCGGTTCATTTTTACTTGTATTTATCTCCCTCCGTGCATATTGGTTGTGATATTGTGATACATGTCATATTTATACTGTCGCGCTAACTCGAATGGGTTACTTGCTGTTTTTAATAGCTGTTAATAGCTCTTGAGAGTTTCCCTGCTTAAGTTATAAAACAATTTCTAAATGTTATTGCTTATATCATAAAAATGGTAATTAAGGTATAAAGCGAACGGATAGCGAACGAACTTTAATAACTTAATTAGAATTGTTATTATCATCATTATTGATCTATGGCATAAAATGAACAATTAAAAGTGAAAGCAATACAGTAAACGGACTTGTAATAACACGCGATCACTAGCCAATTGTATGTCGGTACAATACAGCAAATAAATTTATAAATTTTCTATACAGTTCATTTTTACCAGTTCAAGCATCTGTTTTCCTCGTATCCAATGCTAATTTTGTTAAATTGAAAATATAGTTTTTTTACAAAGTTTTCTAGTAAAGCTATATTACTTCGCGTGTGAGAAAAGTATATACGCATGCAATGATGTCATGTTTTTTATTTTACAACTGTTACACGTCAGATTAGGAAACTGTTAACTTTTGAGATGCATAATTCTTAAAAGATAATCCTTAAACGCCTGATAGAAATAGTTACTTATAACGAATATATAATAATACTCTTTTATTTAACTGTATTCCGATGTTTGTCATCGTTCCTTTCAGACAGAATTGCGTATTGTTTTCAAATAAACGGTCTTTTATATATTTTTTATAATTCATTTAACACACAATCCGGGTATTCACAAAATTAACTGTGCAGTTAATTGTACTGCTATAAGCAAAAATCGGTAAGTCTAGCTATATCACGCAAACAATTTTGTTAATCAGGGCAAATTAATTTATTAATTCATTTATTCATAATTCATTAATTTACTTTCGATGTCTTGGTTGCCAACGGAGCAGTTAATGCAATCAGTTAACTGTACATCATCAGAATCAGAATCAGAATCATAATCAAAATCATAATCATCATCATCATCATCATCATCATCATCATCATCATCATCATCATCATCATCATCATCATCATCATCATCATCATCATCATTATCACCACCATAGCCATCATCATACATCATCATCATCATAGCCATCATCATCATCATCATCATCATCACCATCATCATCAACATCACTATCATCGTCTACATAATCATTACCATCATCATCACATCATCGTAACCATCATTATCATATCATTTTATTATTACTATTAATATTACTGCTATTGTTGTTATTGTTGTTATTGCTATTTTTGTCACAATTATTATAAAAACGTGGTGTGATTTAGTGAAAAATACCAAACCCACTAATTTTATATTACATTAAAGTTTTTGATTTCAAAGCATTATGTTTAAGTGGTCATCTTATGACATAAAATCGGACCAATCCGCGTTCAACCCCTTTAAACAGGAACAAGTTTCTATTTGGACGGGTCTGCTATCCTGTAGAAAAGACAAGTAAACAGCCTTTGTAAAATAATTCGTTCAAGTCACACTGAAGCTTCAGTATTTCACATCAGCATGAGCCATTCAAAGCGACATGAAAGGGCGCCAAGTTCTTTTAACTTATTTGCCATACATGGTAAAATGTTTCACACTATATATAGTCATTTACTCTCGTCAGCCGGAATAGCTCAGTTGGGAGAGCGTTAGACTGAAGATCTAAAGGCCCCCGGTTCAATCCCGGGTTCCGGCACGGAACTGCCCGGCGGCTGGCACATATTTTCCAAATTCTTTTATTTTTAAAATTAATGATGCAATAAAATGTAATGCAAGTTTTATACTGTTTGTTCAGTTTATAGCTTTTATATTTTGCTTTTCCGTTGTTTTTCGTGTCTGTCTGTGTCTGTCACATATATATGCATATTTATATTCATCGAATTTGTTGAATTGTGTATTTATGACGTCTTAAGGGCAGAGACAGGCAAAGAAATATAACAAAACAAAATCCAAATAAACTTATCCAGTAAACATTGTGATAAACGGATAAACGTTGGAGAGACGTCGCACTCGACTTCGTCTTTAGTTGTTCATAAAAACTGAAACAACGTCTACTTTTGACGTTGTATAGACGTCGATTATCTGGCGTCTAATCAACGTTAAATTAAGTCCGCAAATGAAAGTTAAAAATACGTTGTACAGACGTCGGGAAAGTGACGATATATTCAGCGCAGGACAATAATAATCGAGAAACACGGTCTAGACAGCGGCAATCATAGTGAGATCACTCTCCATCACAGTGCCCAACACTTAGGTTATCCGTTACTGCAGGATGAAGTAGATTTCCATGAATACTGTTCAAAAGTAGGTGGAAAAAAGTTTGCGCGCTCCTAAAATTCTCACACTTCAGGAAGATTCTAGCATCAAATTCCCAGCTGATACCTTCAGTGGAATACTTACTAAAAAGAGAAATGGGTTATTTAGAGAGAACATGCCAGTGAAAGAAGGCGATAGAAGAAACAAATCAAATCCAGACTGAACATAGAAAATACTCTTACAGCTATGACACTGCAACCATTCTGGATGAATGCACAAGATGTTAAGAATTCAAGAAAATAACAATGAATCAAAAAATGACTTAAAGTGAAAAGTCCCCTCCAGCAACAGTTAGCCGAATGAGATAGCCAAGCGACAGTTAGCCGAGCAAGAATTAGCCGAGCAACAGTTAGCCGAGTGAGATAGTCGAGCGACAGTTAGTTGAGCGAGAATTAATCCAGCTACAGTTAGTCAAAATTGGCTAAAACTCGGGATACAACAGAGGACTACACGCCTTGGTATTCCGTGAATAGTAGAGACGGGAAAAACAAAACCGCTGAAAATACACGACGCGTCGCAAGCGCATTTTTTTCACCCGATCTCAACCAGATGAAGTGAGCAAGGAAAAAGGAACTTAGGTAAAGGAGACTGTCCGAAGAAAAACATTCACTTTTTGAGAGGAAAGATAGTTAAAATAATACATCGGTAAATTACAAGATTTTCATGCGAGGGCTCACTAAACTTATCATAAACTGTGATGAAGAGGCGAGGCGTGCGCTTCGTCGTTTTCTTCTTCTTCTTCTCTATCGAAATAATAAAATATCAGAAACCAAAATTCATTATTTACCTTTCCAAACAACTTTCCAAAAACTAAACTGTTTAATCAATCCGCTTGACAAACCCCTTTTAGTTCATTTTTAC
The DNA here is from genome assembly GCA_949752745.1 of Protula sp. h YS-2021. Taxonomy (NCBI): domain Eukaryota; kingdom Metazoa; phylum Annelida; class Polychaeta; order Sabellida; family Serpulidae; genus Protula; species Protula sp. h YS-2021. The sequence continues at coordinate 36,529,063 of OX457032.1, read as the reverse complement.
TTGCGTTTTTCTCTCTTTGTGTATATTTTTTGTGATATTGTGATACGCGTCATATTTATACTGTCGCGCTAACTCGAATGGGTTACTTGCTATTTTTAATAGCTGTTAATAGCTCTTGAGAGCTTTCTTGCTATTGTTCATATCATAAAAATGTTAATTCAGGCTTAAGCGAACGGATAGCGAACGAACTTTAATAACTGAAAGGGAAATGTGGGTATCTCTGCGCCATGTAGCGACCGAAATGAGCGTTACATTGAATATCGCTGAGTTTGAATCCATGTTTACACAATATAAATAACTACTAAATCCGTCTAAATCGAAAAATTCTTTTCAAAGACAAAAAGGGTCGAGTCCAGAAATGGTCTGTATTGATATTTTGTTCCTAGAAGGGCCTGTGTTGATGTATTGTCCATTTAAATCATATTACACTGTTTTCGCCATTTACCCATTGAGTCAATGGGATTTTGTCAAAAGGATTGTACAATTCTCTTATTGATACGATGACTGTAGTGTCTTTTGATATGGTCCAGATCCATCATCCCTTCCACCTTCTTGTTATCCTTTTCTAGTCCATTTGCAGAAATTTTGTGCCCACAAAATTCAATCGTTGGCTTGAAAAATTCACATTTCTTTTTGTTGACTTTAGGCCAAATTCTTCTAAGCGTTGGAAGACGGCTTAAAGATTTTTTAGATGACTCTCGTCACTTTCGCCGGACACTATGATGTCGTCTAAAATGCATTTTGTGAATGGTATGCCTTGGAGAATTTCGTCCATTACTCTCTGCCACTTTGCAGGGGTATCCGTTATACCGAAGATCAACCTGTTGTATCGGTATAGGCCATGGGACGTGGAGATGGTCACGTATTTCTTGAAATCCTCGTGAATTTCGTAAGAAAGATATGCCTGTGTTATATCGATCTTACTGAAATTCTTCCCTCCCCCAAAAGAGGCAAATATCTCGTCAATGATTGGGAGAGGATAGTGCTCTGGCTCAATCACCCGATTAAGGGTACATTTGAAATCGCCACAGATTCTGACTTCTCCGTTTCGTTTTAGGACGGGAACAATTGGCGTGGCCCATTCACTAAATTTCACTGGAGAGATAATGCCCTCATTCTCCAGCCTTTTTAGCTCTTTTTCTACCTTGTGCGAAAGGGACGTTCCTGGCTTTCATAAAGATGGGTTGAGTTCCGTCCTTTATAGCAAATTTTGCCGACGGTCCCTTAAGTTTTCCGATACCCGGTTGAAAGATGGCGTGATGCCTATCAATCAGCGCTGTCACTCTGGAATCTTGTGATGCTTGTGTTGCAATCCCGGGTGTGTCAATTTTCTTTGCTAGGTGCAGTGCGTTGATCTCGCTCCAATTGAGCTTGAGCTCTCTTAGCCAATCACGGCCAAAGAGCGCATTTCTGCCACAATCTACAACGTATAGCTGTAGTCCCTTCTTGTGGTTGCCATGGATTCGCACATTGACTTTCAGTGTACCCATAGGTTGCATGGGCTCACCAGTAAACGTTCTCAGCACTGTCTTCGTGGGTTTCAGTTTACAGTCACCGAAGTGTTCATCATACACATGTTTCGGCACCAGGCTTATGGCACTCCCTGTGTCTAGCTCAAAATCTATAGGCACCTTATTCACACGTGGCCGTACAACTATTTTGTCGGCATTCGTGATGGAGTTCATTTCAAGGCTAAGCACTCCTAATTCACTATCGCTTGATGTGTCTTCATCCACTTGATGAACACGTGACTTTTGGCGTCGCATTTCTTTGTTCTGTTCCTCTGGACGCTTCCTGGGCTTGTATTCACTGTGTTTGCTTTTGCAAGCACGCTTGATGTGACCGTGTTTGCCACAACCATTGCAGGAATACTCCTTAAAGTAGCACTCATCTGGTGTGTGGTTCTTCCCATTACACCGATAACATGCTTTACCCTGCTTTTGGACGTTAATATCCGTTTTCCTTTTGTCTGACTTTTGTCGGGTACCACCTTTCTTTAAAAAGTTTACCGCTTTAGCTTCTTTGCTTATGTCGCTGGCATCCGCATTTGCCTGTTCAATGGCGACAGTAATTTTCATGTTTGTCCCCGTTCCATTCAGACAGAACTGCGTATTGTTTAAAAAAACGGTTTTTTATGTATATTTTATAATTCATTTAACACACAACCCGGGTATTCACAACAATTAATTGTGCAGTTAACTGTACTGCTACAAGCAAAAATCGGTAAATAAAGCGTATCACTCAAACAATTTTGCGTGGAATTTCATTAATTTATAATTCATTAATTTACTTTCAATGTCCTGGTTGCCAACGGAGCAGTTAATGCAATCAGTTAACCATATTCATAATCATAATCATAATCATCATCATCATAGCCATCATCATCATCATCATAGCCATCACCATCACCATCATCATCATCACTATCATCGTCAACGTAATCATCACCGCCATCATTACACATCGTAGAAATCATTATTATTAATATTGTTATTGTAATTGTTGTTGCTATTGTTTTATTGTTGTTATTGCTGTTTTTGTCACAATTATTGAAAAAATTGGTGTGATTTAGTGAAAACTACTAAACCCACTGATTTTTTATTACATTAAAGTTTTTCATTTCAAAGCATTTCGAAGCATTTAAGTGGTCATCTTATGACATAAAATCGGACCAATCCGCGTTCAATGGGAAACCCCTTTAAACAGGAACAATTTCCTATTTGGACGGGTCTGCTATCCTGTAGAAAAGACAAGTAAACAGCCTTTGTAAAATAATTCGTACAAGTCACACTGAAGCCTCAGTATTTCACATCAGCATGAGCCATTCAAAGCGACATGAAAGGGCGCCAAGTTCTTTTAACTTATTTGCCATATATGGTAAAATATTTCACACTATATATAGTCGTTTTCTTTCGTCAGCCGGAATAGCTCAGTTGGGAGAGCGTTAGACTGAAGATCTAAAGGCCCCCGGTTCAATCCCGGGTTCCGGCACGGAACTGCCCGGCGGCTGGCACATATTTTCCAAATTCTTTTATTTTTAAAATTAATGATGCAATAAAAATAATGCAAGTCTTATACTGTTTCTTCAATTTATGCCTTTTATATTTTGCTTTTCCGTTGTTTTTCGTGTCTGTCTGTGTCTGTCACATATATGTGCATATTTATATTCATCGAATTTGTTGAATTGTCACATTACGAGTGTATTTATGAGACAGGCAAGCATAAGAGCATAAGAGCAGAGACAGGCAAAGAAATATAACAAAACAAAATCCAAATAAACTTATCCAGTGAACATTGTAACGTTGGATAAACGTTGGAGAGACATCGTACTCTTTAGTTGTTTATAAAAATTAAAACAACGTCTACTTTAGACGTTGGATGAACGTCTAGTTATCTGACGTCTACAACGTTGAGTTAAGGCGGCAAGTGGAAGTTAAAAATACGTTGCATAGGCGTCGGGAAAGTGACGATATATTGGACGCGGGAAAATAATAATCGGGAAGCACCGTCTAGAGAGCGGCAATCATAGTGAGATCACCCTCCATCCCAGTACCCAATCCTTAGGTTATCCGTTACCGCAGGATGAAGTAGCTTGTCATGAATACTGTTCAAAAGTAGGTGGGAAAAAAGCTTGCCTGCTCCTGAAATTCTCAAACTTTAGGGAGATTCTAGCATCAAATTCTCGTGTGATACCTTCAGTGGAACACTTACTAAAAAGAGAAATGGTTGATTTGGAGAAAAAATGCCAGTGAAAGAAGGCGACAGAAGAAACAGATCAAATCCAGACTGAATATAGAAAATGCTCTTACAGCTCTCACTCTGCAACCAATCTGGATGAATGCACAAGATTTCATGAATTGAACAAAAAAACAGAAGAAAAGAATCAAACAATGACCTAAGGCTAAAAGCCCCTCTATGAGCTTAAAATAAAACACTAGCCAATACAGGTGAGGAATGTACGACATTCAGCCGTGCGGCAATTAGCCGAGCGACAGTTAGTTGAGCGAGAATTAGCCCAGCGACAGTTAGTCAAAATTGGCTAAAACTCGGGATACAACAGAGGACTACACGCCTTGATATTCCGTGAATAGAAGAGACATCAATAAACTTAGATTCTGCGGAAAAAAACAAAACCGCTGAAAAATACACGACGCGTCGCAAGCGCATTTCTTTCAGCCGTTCTCAAGCAGATGAAGTGAGCAAGGAAAAAGGCTCTTATAGACGAACTTAAGAAAAAGAGACTGTCAGATGAAAAACATTCACCTTTTGAGAGGAAAGATTGTTAAAATAATACATCGGTAAATTAAAAAAATTTCATGCGAGGGCTCGCTAAACTTATCATAAACTGTGATGAAGAGGCGAGGGGTGCGCATGATAACAGGTAATGTTGTCGTAAAGCGACAACAACCACGTCTTCATGATAATGTAGAGTATTTTGAATAATGTGCAAATTTCAATGGTCAGTTCTGTTGCTTTAAAGAGAACATGTTTCATGCTTGGAAATATAAAACATATTACATGGTGATTAAAATTTCCAAAAGAACGATGAGATTCTTTTCTCATTTATTTTCTGCACTGATAAATGTGCAAAGAATTAATTATATGTGTGCACCCATATGTATGAAATGACGCAGTTCAATTTCACGTTTGCCAGTTCATTGTGAATAAATCATATTTTATATGCTGTAACTTATCTCATCAATTTAACTATTAACTAGTCATTAAGTGACAAAAAACATTAAAAATTGGGTCAATTCGTGGCGCAAAACTGGTCCTTTTCTTTCTTTTCTTTAAGGAGATGGGGCATGAGGTGGAGAGAGTGTGGGGAGGGGGTTGACTCAATTATATTCACGAATATAACTTAAAATGCATCATTACCGGTCGTCTCTAAGCCTGGGCTAGCCTCCCTCTTCCGCCCCACGATCCCCACCCCCAACAAAATCATCCTGCATGACATCGTTCAAGAAAATTTTGCAAAAAGTTCAAAATAGACCATCCCCAGTCTGCGCCCTTTCTGTCCCCAATGCCGGAACCTGCAAATGAAGTTCTCGTCTGGTACCAGTCGATACAGGCCTTAATTCAGAGATCGCACTGTATATTTGTCTTATTTCAGACTGGAGACAGTGTTCCACTGATGTAACCTGTGCTACACAGTGCGTTACGGCCTATCTCAATCATTATGGGCCAATATGTACGCGAAAAACGTACATTACGTGTGAGGAATATGGGGGCATTCATAACGGAGGTCCCTCAGGGTGTTATGCGCCCGGCACCAGAGGATACAGACAGAAGGTAATAACTGGTTCTATTTGCTATCATTTTAATCACATAAAGAAGCTTCATATGCAATCGGCCACAACTCAAATGAAACTCTGATAAAACTGTTCACTTTCAGCAAACATGCGTTTGCGGTATAAACGTTCGAAAATCGTATCGAATCGTCGTCTCAGCAACGGTAGCATATTGTTATTTATGGAAGTAAATACAACACTGTTTGCTGGCGTCATTCGAAAAGCAATGTTCTACAGACGTGGAAAAAGTTTCTCTGAGTGGTCATCCAGAAGTCACAAGTGCACTGTTATCCTATAAAGAAAAAATGTTCGAGTCACTTTTCATTTAATCTGAAAAAGTTCTCAGATTCTAAACTTTTATGTCCTATTTTTATGTTTCACGTCATTTTTCCTAACAAGATAATGTCAACAAGTGTTACGTGTGAATTTTTAGAAGGTCTTAATTTGAAACTCATCGTTTCGATTTAAAATGAAGCCCACATCCCTCTTTTACTGCAAATTTCCCAACAAACGACCAATATTTGATATGATTATATTGGCCAAATAAATGCGTCAAGCATGGGAGAGGCCAAAAGCGCCCCCGGTCGAAAGCGTCCCAATTTTTGCAAAGTAGGACTAATGCGCACCCCGGACTAAGGCTACCCTGGACTAAACCGTCCCTTTTGGCATTTATTTTCCCAGTGTATGTTTGATTTAAACGGGAGTAAATAAAGTCACTTCTCTATTTGAACTCTGCTTAATTGTTTTTATTCCCTTAAAAGCCCTATGAGCTATGTTCAGTTGTCATAATTCTATGAAAAGATTCATAATTCACTTGAATTAAACCACGGTTCATAATTGACATAAAAGTTCAAAATTTACTGGAATTTTTAGTATTTCCATATTTCGTAAATGAATAATAATTTAGGACTGCAAACAGGACCTTATGTACTTGAAAGAGGTTGGGGTGACATTCTGAGTAGACGCAGATTAAGTACACGAATCCACATCCTTCTTTCTCTAAGAAGATTACGGAAAGCCTCGTGCTTTAACATTTTAGACACTCTTTGGCATAGATGGTTTTTTTATATTGAGCAGACAATGCATTGTATCAATGGATTTTCCTTTTGATGCTGAGTAATAAATGCTATGCAAAAGAAGAGGGACTAGGGGTTTGCTAATATATGACAGAGGGGCGCTTTGGTCCAAGGGCGCTTTAGTCATAACCTGCAAAAATGAGGCCGCTTTTGACCGGGTGCGCTTTGGTCCGGGGGCGCTTTAGTCCGGGGTGCGCTTTAGTCCTAGCCTGCAAAAACGGGGGCGCATTTGACCGGGTGCGCTTTGGTCCGGGGGCGCTATTGATCTACATTCATCAAGCATATTTCCTTAGTTTATTTTTAGTTTTTAAGTTATTACCTCACTGGCGTCCTTAATTCAAGTGCCTAGCCAATTGTTTATAATTTTCATTAATAACCACAGTTCTATTGCAGATACAGAGGTGCTGCAACCAAGCTTACTGTGAGGGTAGGAGCCTTGAGGAAATGCTCAAGTACGAACAGTACAGGAAAATAAATACTGCAGATAAACACGACGGTGCCAAGAAATACGACCAATTCTAGAGAAATTGATACAGCAAAAGGAACTGCAACTGTATAATTAACGAAAACAAACATTATTCAGCGAAGTTTATTCAAAGGCTAGCATATGTCTGAGGAATGACCAAAAACAGAAATTTAATTCTGAAGAATGCTGAGTCTTTCATTATTCCAATCAAGATTAGATTTACTTTTCTCTTTTAGACTCATTTCGTAGTTTCTTTTTTTATTTTATAACTAATATTATCCGTATAAGATCAACCTCAGTGCATTAGTTAAATGATAGAAATGCGAAAGGAAAGAACTTATTTTAACGAATGATTATAAAACGCAGATACAACAGTATAAGTAATGGTTAGGAATTCTTTATAAGCAGGAGATTTATATAAAGACTTTCTGCGGTGAAGAATTAGAATTATGTTAAATAGACCAATCACCGCAAGAATCGCGTGAGACAGTAGGATCACTTCCGCTGGGCAAATTTTAAACAGAATATCTGTTGTAAAATTTAAAACACATATTTTGATAGAAAATTAATAAGCTATGGAAAGTACTGTTATTGCTTTTATTTATTTGAAAAGTGTACAAATTTGATACCTTCAACAAGAGCAGCAACACCAGTAACAACAACAATAACAACAATAACAAAAACATTAACAACACAAAGTTTAGAATGTACAATGCAAAAGATCAATAAACTCAGCAAATAAGAAATATTTTAGCTGGTAAATATTTTTTCTGTAGGATGGTCATGACACCTTATACCTGATCCCCGGCCCCCGCCTCCGCCACCCATGCTCCTCCACCAGCAACCGCTTCCAGCAATGCGTGATAGTCCTAACACTGTACTTATATTTTGTGCACGGTAGAAAACAACTCTTCCATGACTCAGCCTCTCGCGTTTAGTCAGAATATTGCCACCACGCAACCCCCTCCCCCCTCCAACCTAACCACCTCCAGCATCACGCAAGTTCATCTTCAAGTCTATGCACTGTTTCTTTTTTCGAGGTTGGTTTATTCAGTTTCTAAAGTTAGATTCTGACTCAAAAAAGAATAACAAACAGGGCTCGGGTTGGCATGACCCTAAAACAGGTTAAAGATCTGTATTAAATGTGTCTGTTATGAATGTCAGTCAATAAATTCTGACGCTTATTCAGTGTTTATAAATAAAGTAAATATTCATGTTTTTTATTCCAAATTTCACCTAAATCAGAATCACACACAAATTGTGTTGTCACAAAACACAAAAGAATAACCTTATGTGTTTCAGAATTTCGTCTCTTAAAGTTCCCTGCCTGTATTATGACTTTTCAAAATAGAATAAAACTTTGCCTTGGCTTGACAAAAAAGACAGAGTATTTTCTGTAGTTGGCAATGTTACAGAAAATGTTTAGCACGATCTACCCTAGGACAGAAATTAGTTTCTAAATAATCTTAATATTTAAATGCTTTATTATGATTTTATAAATATTAAAACACCAATGCGATACGGGATAAAAATGAATATTTTGAGCGTAATTTCGCTTGTGTCAATGGCTTTCGCTACAGGTAAAATGTTATTAATGTTCATCTTATTACGCATCTTAAAATGACATTCGTTTCATTACAGTCTATTATTGTTCAAACATGCTAAAGTGATTTTCTTTAAATTGAATATACAGCATTTCTACAAAAGCTCTGAACTGTGGAAATAAGACCATCTGTGAAACTTCAGTAGCTGTTGTCTTTTTTCGGCAATTTGTTTTATATTTTTTTACATTTTGATGATCAGTGTTTTGGGGTGCTTTATAAATGGTCCCCAATTTGGCGCACCATCAACCACCTGAAATGATCAATGTAAACATTTTCCCTTATGGAGCACTTAGCGCTGAATTTCTCAATAAAAGAGAAATGGCTCTAGGGAATGATCGACTCTTCTGGAAATTTTTTAACCGAGTGAACACATTTCAGTTCAGAAGGCTAATCTGGGGAAATTTTTTCTTCTTCAGACTGAAAATTAGGCCAAAAACAGTACTCTGCTGCTAATTGTGAACTGGATTGCTATTAACAAGTAATCGCGGACATGAATGCGATCAAATGACTAGCATTTGCATTATCTATCATATTCCTTATCTACCCAAAGATTCATTTTGCTACCTCTAAAATACTTAAGTGCATTATATTTCCATATCTAGTTAGACATGTTGATCGGTTCTAAAAATCTTCAAAGTCACTTGTTTCAACATTATTCTTCGATCTTGTCTGGCAGCTGAGGCTAATCCGCAGCTATCAGTGGATGACTGCCAGGACGGGGAGTATCTAGATGAATGGAACAAGCAGTGTAAGACCTGCGGTCAGTGCAAGAATGACGTAAACTGTGACAAGGAGACAGCTCTCTGTCCTAATGGCTGCCAGACTTGGTTCTACCCACACGACTACTGCCTGGGGTATATCAAGGGTAAGTGAAAGCTCTGATAGATGGGTAGTATGCGGTCCTGGATGTCTCAACAGTTATGTAATAAAGCGCCGTGGAAAGAATATCCAGCCGGCTTTCGGATAGATCGTGGGCATAAAAGTTGCGTAGTTCTTTCTGTTTTATTTATAAGGAAACTTGCATGAGGAAGTTAAATTTTTTGTCACATAGTTACGTAAAAGAAAATAATTGTGGTGCAGAAGAGATTTCTCACAAACTGCATCAAATTTCTTCAAATGTCACAGTACTGTTGTTGTAGTTTCCCCATTTATTTGCAATGCCGAAACTGGGAAGCAAACCAAATTACAAAACATGCTATATCTAATGGAATGCCATTTTCACATTTATTAGGAAATTAGTGATATCAAGAATTAATCAAAAGAGAAGCAATTCTTGAGATCAAAAATTGTGTTGTTATTATTGATTTCAATAATTCAAGTTTTCGTCTCCAAAATATAATTGGGGATTCGTTAAATTTATGTAAATGTGTGTCTCCTTTAAAAATTTTTTAAATTTGTAAGTTTGAGTTTTGATCTCAAAAATAAGATTTTGCCATTTATAATTCAATTATTGATAGCAAAATATAAGTTATTGAGATCTACATTAATTTCTTGAGATATATATTGATATCTTTAATTGTATTTTGATATAAAAAAACATTAAATGTTAAAAGGCATTCCATACATATCAAGAATTAATTTTTGCTATCTGTAATTACATTTTTGATATCTCCAAATGTATTCTTGATCTCAAAAAATAATTCTTGATCTCAATAAATACTTAGAGATATCAAGAAATATTTATTGATATCAATGATGATTTAATGATATGTAAATTGATTTTTTCAGGTCAAAAACTCACTTCTTGAAAAATGAAATATTTGATAACAAAATATAAATATTGAGCTCAATAACTTATTTTCCTTTTATCGATATTAAGAATTTATTTCAGATATCATTATTTCAGAATGAGACTTTTTATTTCATATTTTGAAATCTGCAAATGATTTTTTAATCTCAATATCAGTCTATTTTTATAAACAAAATTCAGAAGCCCACAGTTTTGAATAAAATTATGAATGGTCCTCGTGCACGAAGTCTTTCTTTTAATTTTTAACTGTACGAAAAAGAAGCAATTCTTGAGATCAAAAATTGTGTTGTTATCACTAACTCAAGTTTTCATCTCCAAAATTTTTGGTTTCATTTGTCAATAATCAAAACTTAAATCAATGATATGAAGAAACAGAATAACATATTTGTCGTCCATTCGAGCACACGATGTTGGTCTAACCTTGGCTCACATCACCGATGGACCGGAAGTGAAAAAGCTCCGCAGCGATAGGATGGAGGTCTGCTTTAATCAAAATGAAACCTTGGTAAAGAAGGAATCTGCACAGTATTATGCCTACCTAATACAGGTACTAAAACAAGCAACATTTACTATTACTACTACTACTACTACTACTACTACTACTACTACTACTACTACTACTACTGCTACTACAGTTCTGCTGATACTACTTGTGCTACTACTGAGACTTGCGTCACAATCATATCACAATTGGGATACTAAATATTCACAGAATAACAACTTGAAAATCCTTGATCAACAAAAGTGAACATGGCGTACGTTAACCTTGAAGGTCAAAACATTTTGCAATGTTTTCTCCAAAAAGTCTGTTTTTATATTTTGAATACAACCTAGTAAATATAAAAAGTAAGTGAAATTAAGTACATACATAAAACACACACACACACACAAAACACAAAAAAAAAAACAAAACAAAAACAAAAACAAAAACAGAAACTCCAACACAACGCTTGCCTTCCGACGTTGATTGTTCGACGTTGCTTAAAGGTTTACTGGGTCACACAGGATGTGTCGAAGTCGATTTCCATGAATCTTGTCAAAAGTACACGAGAAGTGAAAAAAATTGCTTGATCTTGAAATTTTCGCGTGCACTTTTTCTTTTCTATTTCGCTGTAAAGGTGTACTTTAGAGGACCAAAATTTTCATATAGAATTTTAACTTATGAATAATATAATAATATTATAGGGTTAGTATATAGGGTTAGTATAATTATATTATAATATATATAATATAATAATATAATAATATTATAGGGTTAGTTACTTTGTTTGCACTTGGGGATTTGCCAATTCCCTATTAAATCTGTACGAAAATGTTGGCCGCAATTGTGGCATGTTTTTTTTTCGTTTTTTAAACGTTTGTCCGTGGAACTAGTCAGAGGCCTTTAGGGCTAGAAGGATGAAATTTGGATATGATAAACTTCAGTATGTCTAGTTGATCCCCCTGTATTTAAAAAAATCGCCAATTTTTCAATTAAAAAAAAACAAAACGAATTTGCGAAACAGGCGGCCAGAAGCTGAGAGCAGTAGGTTAAACTGACATGATATCAGCCTCGGTGTATTGATCGCGCAACTCTCAATGAAAGCCATCACAACACGCATATACAAGTTGAAGTTGGCTGCAGCATTTGGGTTTTTCGTTAATTGCTAAAGAGTGATGAAATTTCGCTCACTGATAGATGGTAATTAGACGCCGTAAAATCCGCATTTTTTCTTTACCATGACCGTAGAGAACGATTGACACCCTCGGCCCTAGTTAATGTCAGAAACCTGAAGTGAGCCGTCATCTCAAAAACGGTTGGCGATAGTGCGAATTTGAACTTATTTTCGACCCTTTGGGCCTAAGAGACCATATGTAAGAGGAACTTCGGTGACCTTGACCTCCTCACCATGGTTAAAGCAAAAACCGGAAGTTGACCATTATCTCGAAAACAGTTAGAGATAGAGCGATTTTGATATTATTTTCTACCCATATTGCCTAAAAGGCGATATTTAAGAGGTAGTTAGTAGGTAGTTTTCTATGATAGTATGGACATTTTCAAATATAATATATAGCACGTTATCTATTGTATTATCATAGATTATTGCTCGATAATATTTAAGTTGTAGCTAATTTTTGTAGCTACCGAGAGTCTCCGAAAAGAAGCTTCATCTCCATATAGAAACCCCGGGGTTTCTATTTGGAAACTGCTTCCGAATGGAAGCCCCCGGGGCGTCTATTTGTTTGAAAGTGTCCACAGTAAAAAGTCTTTTCCAAACTAAAGCCTTCCCCCTACGTTGACATCTTCAGTTTCTTAGTTTCTTGCGCTACCGCTACGCTCAATCACTTTGAGTGCACAAACAATCCCTAATCCTCCCTCCGTTGTCAACACAATACAACACCCTACTCGCGCCTGTACTCCAGAGTAGAAAGGTACTCGCGATGTAGAAAGCTCTTTGCCTGATGGAATCCACGATATCACGAATAAGGTGTCACGAATAAATTTAAGAAAAATGGAATTTTTGTCTTACTTCACCGCCAACGTTCGGGTAACAAAATGCCTTTAAATATGGTTGGATTTTCGCTATTGGCATCATTGTTTCTACATGCTTTGAAACATCATGGCTGGCAAAGGAAAGTCTTACACGATCAAACAGAAGCTCAACGTTTTGAAGTGCGTGAAAAATGACTTTGATTCTTACTTGCACAAAGCATCGAAAGAGCTAGGAACAGACAGAAAATTACTTCGAAAAAATATCAGGCAGACTTTCAAAACATGGAAGACAGGCGTAGCCTTAGACGTAAGCCTGGAGCAGGTAGAAAGGTAACGCTTCCTGAAAATTGTTTGTGTTTATGGTTTTTATGGAACGAATGGCCGAAATAATAATAGAAGCCCCGGGGCTTCTATTTGGAAATTGCTTCCGAATAGAAGCCCTCGGGGCTTCTGTTTGGTTCCACTATGAGAAGCTCAAACCCAGGGCTTCTTTTTGGAAACTCCCGGTAACTGTCTTGGATACATTTTTTATAAACTAGCATTTAGTGAAAAATTCTTTGCAGGCAAGAATATCTTATTGCAAGAAATGTTTTAAATGTGCTATAAACCTATTGCAGCCAAATTTCACTGTATATAAATCTGATTTTGGTTGCAAAATATTTCGGTCCCCTATTTTCGAAGTGACCTGTCTTGATTACAATTTCCGATTAGTACTAACTCAAGGAGGTTTTTGGTTGTGGATTTGACGCCTATAATCAACGAATTTGGCGCAAACGTTGAATAGAAAAACGACTTTGGATCAAATTGACGTTGTTAATATTATGCAGGTGTGACCACACTATGATTGTTGTTGTCTATATGGCAAGTCCCGATGCCCATATATCGTCGCTTTCACAACATCTATACAACGTATATAACGACACTGCCTCGACTTCCATTTACATTCTACACACAAACGTCGATTAGACGTCGCATAATCGACATTTATCCAATGTCCGAAGGTAAAAGTTGTTTCAACCTCCATATACAACTGAAACCCAATGCTGATCCGAACTTCGGGTGCTATGTCTGCTCAACTTTGTTCCAATATTTACTGGGCAACTGAGAATTTTCACCTCTTCTTTTTTAGTATGCCACAGCGGGAAGCAACGACTATACAGACGACGTTGACGTAATCCCGGTCCAGTCGGAACTACTTATACAAAAAGACGTCATCGGGTTAACTCCAAATGTTGAATACAAATTCCGCATTGTATTACTACGCGTTTTCTAGCAAAGCCTTTACGAAGCACTGGATACAACAGTGGCATCACTCGGTAGAACACTATGCGCAGGTACATTTTATATTAACTTTAATTTTTGCAGTATATGCCATATCTTATTTTTGGGTGTGAACAAATTTATAGGAACTTAGTTAAAGCTTAATAATACCATGTGAGTTTACCTTGAAAACCGTTGTTACGCATTATGAGCTTGCAGGGTTACAACCGTAAACATAGCCCAACTCCTCCACCCCAAAATGCAACAACAGCAAAGGAAATCCCTCCCTCCCACTAAATAAAAGCAAACAAATAAAAAACGGAACTACCCAGAAGCGTCCTCTAGCCCTTCCCCACATAAAAAAGTTGAATATGAAAGCCTTTAGGGTACATAACGATCACATGTGTCAACTTGCTGTCTGTTTTTACAGCGCCAGACCGACCGTCCCTAACACAAGCTATACCGCTGCTATCGCTGACCGCCGTTTTTATTGAATGGGTTTGTTTATTTTTAGTCACAATATGTTAAATTAGCACACGAAACTTACGTAATTAGATGAGAGACCGTTCAGAACAAATGTCCTGTCACTCAAAACAATCAGTAAGCAAAAAGTGTGAAAATGTGCTTCATTTTGGTATTTTTATACCTGAATTTAATTTTGATTCAGTTTCAGTTGACAGTGATGAGCCCTTTTTTTGGCTGAACAACTTTTTTTCTAAAAGTATTATCCGTGATAAATTCATAGGTGTAGTAACTAGGGTTGAGGAGAGGTAAGGAGCGTTCTCAAATGATTTCTTGGGGGTGGGGGACTGAGTATACAAAGCACCCAATAATGTTCACTGCGAACCCTTCTACCCACCTCCCCCCACTCCTCATACACACACACAATATTGAAAACATTCCTAGGGCTCAGAAACTGAATCTTCTTATTGAGATATTTACGTTAAGCGAGCGGCCTTCTTCAAAACTAGCAAATCCAAAGATGGTTTCTATCCTTGTCAGTTAACATTGAACTGTGTCTGCATTCTTATTTCAAGGAACTGGGAAGCCACCACTGCGATTATTACAAACGCATCGAGGTGTACTACTCACCAATAAATGGCACATCGAAGAAAATGTATTTACAAGAATCACAGAATACGGTAACCATTTACGGCCTGACGAGAGGGTTCTCCTATATCATATACGTGAGAGTAATGAATAATGAAGATGTTCTGGCCTACAGTGAGCAGGTGTGGATCAACTTGATACCAGGTAAGACCGAGCTAGGTGGTCAATCTGTGTTAGACAAAGTTGTCTCTGCGTGCTGGACAGGGTTGTCCATGTGTGCTGGACAAGGTTGTTAATATGTGCTGCACAAGGTTGTCAATGTATGCTAAACAAAGTTTTCAATGTGTGCTAGAGGAGGTTGTCAATGTGTGCTGGACAAGGTTGACAACCCTGATTGTCAATGTATGCTAAAAGAATGTCAATGTGTGCCAGAGAAAATTGTCAATGTGTGCTGCACAAGGTTGTCAATGTCTGCTAAAGAATGTTTTCGATGTGTGCTATACAAAATTGCTAATGGGTACTTTCCTCTCCTCTTTCTGGTTGCTGGATTATTTATGGAAGAGTCTGTTCATTTGACATGATGACATTAACTTTTGTCCAATCAGACTTGGCAAAGTTATGCCTGGGGTATTCTGATTGAATAAGGTTATTGGTATACCTTTTCACATTTAGTGCTGATTTTGACATCAATATATAATTAAATATAATATTCCAGTAAATCAATATGGATCTGATCAATTTGTATTCTGCTATCAATAATTGTATTTTAGATGACAAAATATTATCTTTGAAAAAAATTACAAGGCAGGCACACCTTTATATAAACTTAACAAATCGTCTTGGAGATGACAAATTAAATTATTGATATGAGCAAAAACAACACAATTTTCAGTTCAAGAATTGCTTCTTTTTTTGCATAAAAAATTGAAGAAAGACTCTGCATGCAAGGACAAGTCTTTGGGCTTTTACTTTTTTATATTCAAGAAATAAGCTTCGGGGCTTCATTTTTGCAATCTTTATGCAATATTTACTGAATATTTAGTTTCCATATAATGTATGAAGTAAAACAACAATATACTTTACATTTGATGATAATAATGTTCGGTGCAGCGTTCTGTCAGATAGATCACCGCGCCACTGCACTTCGCTGATGTGTTTCAAATATTCTCTTTTGTTTTCAAATTTTAGAAGTGCTTGGGCAACAGACGACAGTTATGCCACGCAGCCCGAAAGGTAAACACCCCTGGATCCAGTAATTTACCAAACACCTTCATGGTCTGCCCTTTCTGCTAAACTACAGTGTAAATGTGATAGCAGTTTGTCAAGCAGTGTTAATTCATATATACAGTACTGGTAGAAGGCGGGCCCAAAGATTGGCATTTTCTACATTTTGTACATTTTGGCATTTTCTGTACCCGGTTCTCTTTTGGCTCAAACATTTCAAAGATATACAGAGAGGTTGATAGCATTGGTGGGTGTGTATTTTACTGTGCACTCTGATATATGAAAGAACGGCAGAATACTTTGAGTATCTATTAATCAAATATAAATTAAGACGCTTGATCTTTATATCATCCTATTTTTTCTAGACGTCCCTTTGAAAGGCCTAGACTTAATATTGATGACATTTGAAATATATTTTTGGCATGTCGAAATCCAATTACATCTGAAGTCCAATTGCACATCAAAAATAAAATAATAATGATAATAAGAATAATAGTAATAATAATAATAATAATAATAATAATAATAATAATAATAATAATAATAATAATAATAATAATAATAATAATAATAATTATAACAATAAAACTTTCATAGCAGTTCCATCCCTCCATTAACAAAAACGATGACTGAAAAGATCTTTGGTTATTTTATTTCATATTTGTTGATGTTTGTTTTTCATAAAGCAAACGAAGAGAAACGATATGACCAGAAGTTCTATATAGCGCTAGCCGTAGCCGTGGTGGGCGTCGTCATGGCCCTCGTCGCCCTACTTGTCGCTATCGTGCTGTTCCTACGGCTCAAGAACATCGCGAAAGGTACATAGGGAGTGCGAAGGGGTGGGCAGGGAGGAGATGGGATGGTGTGGGAAGGGGTAGCCGTGGCCGTGGTGGGCGTCATCGCCCTCGTCGCCCTACTCGTCGCTATCGTGCTGTTCCTACAGCTCAAGAACATCCCAAAAAGGTACATAGGGAGTGCGAAGGGGTGGGCAGTACAACGGGTGGGGTTGGAAGGGTTGGGAAGGGCCAGGTGGAGGGATAGGAAGAGGTGGGCAGGGCTAGGGATGGGGTATGAAGGGATGGGCTGGGCGACGTATGGGGGTTAGGGGTAGGCAGGACAAAGGGGCGGGGTGGACAATGCGACGGATGGGGTGGAAACGGGTGAGCAGGGCGATGGGTGGGGTAAAAAGGGGTGGGCAGGGCGAGGGATGCGGTCTGAAGGGGTGTCAGGTTGTTGTGCCGTTTCATTTTGCAGTAATTTTGCCTTTCGGATAAAACAAAGAGTGGAAGGCTGGGGTACTGGTCGTAGTGTCCTATATCCATCTGAAAACATTTCTTGGTCCTTTCCCAAAACACGGAATAAAATGAATACAGAGAGAAAAAAACGGTTTGCCCCTCTCAGCCCTTGCCTCTTGTAAGAAATTTCTGAGCAACACCAATGCCAGTACCAATATTCAGTGAATAAGCAAATTTTATTTATTTCGATAATTTAGGAAGTCAGTCTACTGCGCCTCAAAGTGCCAGCAACCCGAATCAGAGAGCAAGGAATGGGGCTAGTTTACCTCCATTGTCAACACGTGATCCGTCGGTTCCCGGCAGCAACTATGAGCACCTTGGTCCCCTATCAGACCGCACACCACACAACGATGAAGCCGCACGACAGTATTACAACTCCAACAACCCAGCCTATGACGTTTTATAAATTGTACACCATAAATACTATAAATGCCAGAGTCATTTTGTCTGCACAGTCTCATTATACATCTAGTGTTCTATGATGCATCTAGTGCTCTATGATACATCTAGAGCTGTATGGTACATGCTGTATGATATATCTAGTGCTGTATGATACATCTAGTGCTCTGTGATACATCTAGTGCTCTATGCCAGCATGGCTTGTGTATTTTAGATAGTCAAAATTTTGGTTAATATTAGCCAATTAGTTTGTGTCTGCACAGATCGTTCATGACATGAACAAAAAGTTCATGATTTAAACTTAAAGGCATTGTCTTATGCATGAGGGACTTTTTGGCAAGAAGTCAAACTCTTTGATTTTCTTGCATGTGCCGTATTTTACTTTGAAAATAGGATTCAAAGAACACTTTTTTCACCTGTCTGCTGAATTTCAGGTATCAGTAATTATTTAAACATAACCGATACTGAATTTCAGATATCTGAAATTCATTTGTTGATATCATTAACAATTAATGCTATCTAAAATTAACTCACTTGCTTGGTCAAGCAGTGATCGCCTAATCTAAACACATCGGCCCGGGCTCAATTCCCAAGCAGGATATTCAGGACCCTCCCACAGTCAAGTATAGAATGGGTAACACAGGGGTGTGTAAAGGTAACCGTTAAGTGCAATACCGCGGCAGGGTGCCGCACAGTCATTGTGTCTTAATGCGTCAGGTGACTCCATCGAAGTCGTAAGTCAATCAGACGTTAGGACCGACTTTGCGTGGTCTTAAATTAATTTTCAAGAGCCAAAATCATTGTTACATCAACAATTTTACATTTCTTTGGATATCTTTTATTTTAGTTTCTTTTAATACTTTTTTAAATCTAAAACTGCAATATCTTAACTTCAGTTTCAGAGTGTTTTGCAAATATAACTATTTTTATCTCCTGTGTTAATTACTCCTATTTCTATATATAATTACCTATAGTTCTGTATTGGTTCCATGTAGTCATGTTTATCTTTGAGAACTATCAATACGCATTTAAATACACCCTAAAGTGACCAATAATTTAATTGCTAACCTTTGTGTCACATATTTTCATTTTCTTTCTGCCTTCTGCTAATTTTTTAATCAGTTTCTTTTGAAGTTTTCCATCTAAAAGGAACATAGATATATAGAAAATATAGTACTTGATTGTTGTCAGAAACGAAGTTGGCGATAGATTCTTTCAGGTAAAATCGAAAATGGTTTATTTTCTTTTACCCATAACTGAATAATTCCTTTTATATGTAAGCATTTGATATCTGAATTTGTCTTATGTAATGAGTGTTTAATGGAGAATACTTTGTACAATGAACTGTAGAAGTTGTTGACAAGAAACATATTTGTGTTTCTTGGTGTAAATCACAAAAGTATTATTAATGTTGTGAATAAAAACTTATGTAAGACTTTTAACCTTCACTTAGGTGTTTTAACAACAAAGTTAAAATAAAAAAAATGACTCGACTTGGTATGTGGAATTTCTCGCAAAAACACAAAAAATTCGAATGTAAAAATCGAGTGTAAAAAAATGTAAATGCAAAAATTCTCGGAAAGGGAGGCTCACTCACATATCAATGCGTCTCGTTGCCATGCGCGTACACGGCTTTTTAAAAGGACCCCTAAATACGGAGTGCTGATTTCGAAATAAAACCCGCGTTCTTAATCAAACAAGTCTGAAAAATCTCCTTTTTAAGGGGAACGAGGAGTACAATATGAAAATTACTCTCAACCGCGTATGACCTCAAAATTACCCCCCCCCCCCCCCCCACACACACACACATTCTCCGCGGTTTTTTTTTTTTTGTGGACACGTATGGTAACTTATTAAAAAATTACCCCGGTTGACTGAACTGGTAGTGAAAGTAGCAATTCAGGTGAACGAAATTTTTCAAAATAGCATAGGGTTCGGTGACGGTCGGGTCATTTTTTTAAGGAGAAAAATATACAAAAAGATACCGGCGGAGTCAATTTTGTTTTAGAAAAGGTATTAGAAACAGGATAATTTTAATTCTGTACTTTATGCGTCATGAATGCGTCTCGCATATAGCCGCTTATCTCTTTGAATTGTTTGTTGCTTAACATATTTGTCCCTATTTGTATTAAATCTCGGTAAAATTTTTATGTTAAAACTAGATGCTCGAGAAGCATGAATCCGCCGGGTTCGCGCAAATTGTATACCTGATTATGATGTTCCTGTGAACAACTGTTCCAAAGAACACCATACAGCCTTGTGGTCAGTGAAGTAGAGGTTTGTAGAGCCAGTAGTACATGGTTGATTTGGTGTGAAGATAATCAATCCACCCACTAATGCGGGCTGTAGGCGCGTGAGACTGATGTGTGTTATGCAAAGTCCTTATTCAGTTTCTGCAATTTTTTAAAGTTTTGCCATTTTCGCAATTTTGCTCCGATCCCATCGAATCCTGGTCACTGCACTGCGGGATGCTTAGGAGCACCGCTGGGTAAATCTGAAATCAATCCACCCACTAATGCGGGCTGTAGGCGCGTGAGACTGATGTGTGTTATGCAAAGTCCTTATTTTTCAGTTTCTGCAATTTTTTAAAGTTTTGCCATTTTGACAATTTTAGTCGGATCCGGTCGAATCCTGGTCACTGCACTGCGGCATGCTTAGGAGCAGCCCTGGGTAAAATCTTAAATCAATCCACCCACTAATGCGGGCTGTAGGCGCGTGAGACTGATGTGTGTTATGCAAAGTCCTTATTCAGTTTCTGCAATTTTTTAAAGTTTTGCCATTTTGGCAATTTTGCTCCGATCCCGTCGAATCCTGGTCACTGCACTGCGGGATGCTTAGGAGCACCCCTGGGTAAAATCTGAAATCAATCCACCCATTAATGCGGGCTGTAGGCGCGTGAGACTGAAATTGCACAGACGGACAGACAGACAGACGGACAGAATGAAAACTATATCCGTCCGGTTCCCGGCGGATAATTATTTTACTCCTCGAACATGGTTGTGTTAAAAACCTGTGTGTTCCTGTCAAAGTTCAACAGGATAATGAACTCATAGGAAAGGCACTACATTATTTTTGCTTTGCTTACTGCATGTCTCTTTTGTTTTCTCGATCAAAATACGGTGAAATAAATCCCATACAGCCCCGTCTGACGCCAATACAGACATACAGCGAGTGAAATATAGAAAATAACTACATTGTTTAAACAAAAGAAAAGGTGCTAGACACCGGCTGTGTGTTCGATATTGGCTTGCACGAGGCTGTATGAAAAATACAATGCTGCAACAAAGTAGACCATGGGCTTACTTAAAGAGCCATTAAAAAAGGCATGACCTCAAACGTACTTCAATCGCCCACACTCTGCCCATCCGCTTAACCCCCACCATCACCACCCCTTCCCCCACCCTAACACCCCCACCTCCACCCCAGTTATTTAAACAAAAAAGACAGCTCCAAATTTACCTTAAAATACTGCTGTTAGGCAAGTCCATATAGATTTTCAAAACCAATTTTTATAGAACTCTTATGGCAATAAAATAATGTTTAATTGGCGTGAATGAAAGATATTTATTAGTACTTATCCACGCCATCTAAAGCGGTTTCCGGCTGTTCATTTCTAAAGCGAACCCAATCCAAGTATGTCTTAAATTCCCCATGATGTGTTTTGCCGCATATTTTTCTCTATTCGATTTTTAAGGGTTTCTTCCTGTTCACTTTCCGTAACAATGCTGTATCTCTTATTCTGAGTTGGGACACCGCTACTGTCGGATGCCAATTCGGATGGATAAAACAATGTTTGAATTGGTATAAGTAGCAAATCCTCGTCGGAAATTGCACTATTAAAATGCTAAAACTGGCTTCCGTATCCTCTTTTTAACTTATCATAGAACATGGGTTTAAATTCAAAATCTGACTTCACCAGAGTGAATGAGATTTTTCAAAACACGTGAGGCACCAAATTTAGACAATGCAGACAATGCTTTAAAACCACTTCCCGCCCCATTATTTCGTGCCTAACTTTCTTTAAAGATGTCAAACAGGGTCGATCTCGAAAACAAAACAGGCAATGCAGCAAGTTAGTTATTGAATGGCCACTTGACTGTATGAAATATACTGTACCCTCGTGCTTCGGCACTCGGGCACGGCATACTCCATACAGTACTCGTGACCATTCAATAACCAACACACATATATTTACAATGAATTGAACATGATAGACCACTCGTCTTAGATTTAGGACATATTATAAGGTACTCTTGTACTTTGTGATCTCATACCAGCACATTATAACATGTCCAAAATCTAAGACTTGTAGTCGGTCTGTAATATACAACACAAGTGTATAAAAAAACAAAAAAAAAAAACTCACTGACGGACGGACATTTTTTTATCGCGTCATGACAAAAATTTAATAGCGTACGTTGACTTTCAGGACGAAGAAAGTCGTGGCATTTTTAAGTTGATGCCAACAAAACTGTAGGATATAATGTAAAAAGAAGTTCAAAATTTATTTATATGTAAGATCATATCAAATTTCAGGGTGAAAATTCACCAAAAATTGAGCTTCAAACATTCCCCCTCCCCTCGAACATAAATTGTGACATTAAAAACTGACTATCCCATTAGTGCACACATGCTTCAAACCTCCCCGCTCCCTCCCCCGTGCAAAAATTGTGATGTCAACCACTGATCAGCCCCCCCCCTAGACCCCTCCCCCCCCCCCCCCCCCGTATTCGTATACATGTTACACCAGATCGTCAAAACAACTTCACTTAGCACCGCAAAATGAATTCATCATTGGGATATTAATAACCATCTAACTGTAAAAAGTGTTCACCACGTTTAGAAAGGACCTTTTTTTTTTTAGTTTTTTTTTTTAAATGAGAATGAATGCAATAACTTCAATTGTCCTTGAGAACCCAGTCAGGCATTTGTGCTGGCTGTGAAGCCTTTTGAGTACGAGTTTTTCACTGCATGAAATTACGACATTTTGATACTTCAAATCTTAATCCTGGTGATTTTCATTTCCCTTCCTCGTCTACAGAAGCCGCAGCAGGACGAATAGCCCACTACCCATGAAGTACGTACTCAAATACTGTTATACAGGGTACTTCATGAGTAGTGGGCTTACGAAAGACCAGCAGGCTCATTTCCTTCGAGATGCTTCATTGTAAATTTCAATGGAATTTCCAGCGAACTTCATTTGAACTTCATATGAAGTTACAACGAACTTCAGTGTGAATTCCCACTGAACTTCCTACGAACTTCACTCTGAACTTCATGCGAAGTGTCAACGAACTTCACTGTGAATTTCATACGCAGTTCCACCGAACTTCTCTGTGAACTTCTCCCTCGCCGTTACCATGGACACCACTGACGTCTTCTTCTCTGGCATTTTCGAAACAATTTTAGTGAACGACAGTAAACAGTGATATAATTTTAAAAAAAAGTGGTTAAATTTTTACTGCCATACGTTTCCATACTTTTCCGATTTTTCTGTACTTTTCCACGCGTTTACGCACTTTTCTGTACTTTTCCGTACTTTTCCATACTAGTCATCGACAAAACGCACACAAATTTTAAGCATAGTGGTACCTAGGACGAAATCATCTACTTTAGATTGCTGCAAAAATACACGCATTTCGAGCAATCACGAAAACTGTACTGACTAAGTGACGAGTGTGTCCCAGGGTATTACCCCGGCGCGAAAATATCAACTTCGCTAGCACTAAACTAAACTGAAACCGACCCAGAATAACCCACGTTTTCACTACGAAAGTTGAAAAACATACCACTATATATTTTGTTTTTACATAGTTAAAAGAAAATGGTACTAAAAAATATGTTTTATAAAACACATGCTCAACATTTAATCTATCCGTCTATTTGCACAAAGTCACGGGACCAAGCCCTAAATCACAGAGTACCTATCACAGCGTTATTTGCCACACTTTTCCCCGGGTCAAAGTTGAGCTGACGGCTTTGGTTTGATCATCAAATGAACAACTTCCCTGTCAGAAAATTTGGCTTCGACAAATTCGGCGTTGCTAAGCGACGCCTTGTTAGACACGGGGATGTAGCCATAGCTCAGTCCCGTGTGCGCCTGTCCTCTGGCGATGAGATCCAGCAGCGCCCAGATGTGGATGCCGCGGCCGCGGTGCTCCTCAAGCGTGTGCCCGCTCATGCCCGCGCCATCGATGTCGACGAGTAACCACGAGACGAGCGCGCCGCCATCACCACTGGCGCGTCCGCGTCGGCGCTCGTACACGCCCACGGCCGGGATGTCCGCGTCCACGAGATACTGCAGCGACGCGCGCACGTCCTCGCCGTAGCGCAGGCTGCCGTAGCGCCAGTGACGGCACACCGTGTCCACATCCGTACTGCTCCGGAGTGGGGCAAGGTAGTAGTCGTCTGATAAACGCCTGCAAAAGCAGCACTCACCACCATCATCATCACCATCATCATCATCATCATCATCATCATCACCACCACCAATCATCATCATCATTATCGCCATCATCAACAGCATCACCATTATCACCACCATCATTATCATAATTATTATTTAATCATTAACACAATCATTATCACATGTTATACTTGAGAAATAACGCCGGACGATTGTTTGCCAACACTGTGCCAACCAAAAGCAAGAACGCGGCCAGCTCACTGACGTCATACAGTACTGCCATTTTGCCTAAATCTCATTAATTTAAAAAAAAAACACTGTGATGCTTCATCTTACGTCTTATATTTCTCCAGTAAGTGTGGCATTGTCTTGTATTCTACCAATAACCTGGGCTCTTTGGGCGTGAGTTCCAATTCCCTCCCAATTCTTTGGGCTGCCCGGTGATACTCATGCAGGCAGTCTAGCGGTACGCCGACAAATCTGGCACGGACGTCATAGGGCAGGAAGCCCGGCGCGGACAGCATGTTACACACGGACTTACACTGACCGTACACACCGACGCGGTACATGGGAATAGCCTGTAAAAACAAACTCCCACGTCAGACACATAATACCCACTGACGCGTATATCGGATATCTTCTGAACAATCTAAATTAATACAATCCTTTTTTAATTGCATGGCATTTCGTAAGCGCTGACATTTTTCTTCTTAAAACAAAGTAACCACCTTTGTAAACAGCCAACAAGGCGCTAAAACCAGGACGAAAAAATCTTAGTTTCTCATTCCAATTTTGAAACAAACATATATATATACATAGGCTGGTTTTTACAACGCGCTAATTAAGGTTATTAAGCGAATTTCACCGGCAGGGCTGGTATGATTTAGATCAGTTGATTTAAATCATGATTTAAATCGTGATTTAAATCAACATAAAAAAATCATGATTTAATTTAATTTTTTGCTACGGGTCGCTCAATAAATGAAGAATTGAACTTGAAGATAGTTATCTAAACATTTGAAAATTGAGGACAGTTGTCACAGATTTTGTGAAATGTAAATGTTTTTGTATTACAAGATAGTGTTACGAGTCTTCAGTTTACTGTTAAAAAGGTAGTGCTTTTGGATATTTTGTCGGGTTTTTTTTCAGTTTGATTTAAATCAAAAACATCAAAAAAATCTGATTTAAATCAAAAAAATAAAAAATCTTGATTTTTAAAAAAAAATCGGATTTTTTTCCAGCCCTGTTCACCTTTTTCTCTTCTTCGGTTTATAACAGATATTTCAAGTAGGTATTTCAAATAATGGATATACCTAGGGCAGGTTCGATGTGGAGTTAGGCAGCTTAAGGCAGCCAATAAACCAAATATTGGCTGCTCACTAAGCAACCTTTTCAAAAGTCATCGTAATGCAAATCCCGAGATATAAAGATACGGGGAAACACCAGACGGCAGGATCGCAGTGAGTAAATAATGACTGACAGACAAAGCTGGAGCCTGCTGGATACATGCTGGACAAATTCTGACTACGTTTGAACCTATTGGATACCTGATATGTGAATTCTGACTAGGTTTGAGAATGCTGGATACCTGATGGACAAATTCTGACTAGGTTTGAGCCCATTGGATACCTGATAGACAAATTCTGATTAGGTTTGAGCCTGCTGGATACCTGATCGACAAATCATGACTAGGTTTGAGCTTACTGGATACCTGATGGACAAATCTTGACTAGGGTAGAGCCTATTGGATACCTGGGAGATAAATTTTGACTAGATTTGAGCCTACTGGATACATTATCGACAAATCCTGACTAGATTTGAGCCTGCTGGATACCTGACAGATTAATTTTGACTAGGCTGGAGCCTAGTGGATATCTGACCTTGTAGGCGTCATCCTTAGGCTTCGCGACGACAGCATCAAAGCAAGGCCAAGCGTCGACGAATACGTCATAGGCGATCTTCCCAGACACAATGTTTTCTAAGTAGCCTTGAATCTGGAACTGAAACATACCAGAGAAATGTAATAATAAACGGAAAACCAGGTTGGGAGTAACAGACGGACGGACAGTACCCAAACTTAAAGAGTCCCCATCCGGGGTTAAATTAAAGATTGGGGAGCTAAAAAATGCAAAAGGACTAAGTATCTGGGCCAACTGAGAGGTCTCTGGCCCAAATGTCCCTGTCCCAAAAGTCGCCGGCCCAAATGTCCCTTTCCCAAAAGTCTCTAGCCCAAATAATAAAGAACAACAATATTTTATTTAAAAGCTCAATCTGTCTGCTTCATTTCTCCCACGGTGTATGGAATTTATGCCTCACAGTTTCCCCGTTAATTAACACTTGGTACTCAGACATGAAAATAGTATACCTTATAGTAACTTACCTTAAACGGTGTGTCGTGGGCGCGCAGTTTAGAGAGCAGTTCTCTCACAGCAGTTGTAGTCTTCAAAAGCTGCATCGGTGCCAACTTAACAAGGCTGAACTGCTACCAGAGGTGAAGGTCTTGACAACAATGATAATACCAGAGATGAAGGTCTTGACAACATGATAATACCAGAGGTGAAGGTCTTGACAACAGTGATAATACCAGAAGTGAAGGTCTTGACAACAGTGATAATACCAGAGGTGAAGGTCTTGACAGCCTGATAATACCAGAGATGGAGGTCTTGACAACATGATAATACCAGAAGTGAAGGTCTTGACAACAGTGACAATACCAGAAGTGAAGGTCTTGACAACAGTGATAATACCAGAAGTGAAGGTCTTGACAACAGTGATAATACCAGAAGTGAAGGTCTTGACAACAGTGATAATACCAGAGGTGAAAGTCTTGACAACAGTGATAATACCAGAGGTCAAGGTCTTGACAACAGTGATAATACCAGAGGGGAAGGTCTTGAGAACTGTAATACCAGGCTGAAGAAAATTAGAAACAGTGCTTCTTGTAAGTATAAACATTGTCGATTCGTTCGTCATTAGCAGGGGTTAAATTTGACTCGAAATTCCGGATCAAAATAGGTTTGTTAAGAACTACATAAAAAAAAAAAAAACAAACGGCAAACTTTACTGATCCAACATGTACATTAGATCTCGTGAAATTCCTGAACAATACAGTATAATTTAATGCCATACACTTACTGAGTCCCGAATTTGCCAGATTGTCTCTGGCTGTTCAGTGACAATCTGGAATTTGCTGATTAGCAAAGCCTAAACTTAGAGAACTGAAAAACTGTTATTTTAGTACGCCATACTGTTTACGATGCACAGAACGTAACTCGCTCTTCTAGATGAAGGATGTCAATTTTACTTAATTACGGAATCGAGTTTGTGGGAGACATCCTGAATTGTTTGGTACAAACTGTGTAGAATAAGAGATTGGTAGCAAATAAGAATCCATTTGGTAAAATGTTTTTTTTTGTCCTTCCTTATAATTTCTTCATAAATTATCACCTTTTTTATGCAGTCGGAATAAATCTGCCACCGGAAAGATTGGCAATGACAACTGGCTTACGAGGACAGTGATACGAAAATACAAGTAATAACACATGGGGTTTCAAAAAAAAAAAGTCACAAGATTCTTTGTTTCGACTAAAAACCGTTCGCCTAAATAATGAAAGATATGGCAGAGGAAATATCTCAA
The DNA here is from genome assembly GCA_949752745.1 of Protula sp. h YS-2021. Lineage (NCBI taxonomy): Eukaryota > Metazoa > Annelida > Polychaeta > Sabellida > Serpulidae > Protula > Protula sp. h YS-2021. The sequence continues at coordinate 36,501,132 of OX457032.1, read as the reverse complement.
AACACAGCTTATACTCGGAACATAGAAGCAATTACAATCTGAAAGTTTTTATAATTAAAAAAAGTTTTAAACATAGCACACTGGTTAAAAAACACTATGGCTCTTCGATGTTAAGGAATGGGATTCCCATGAATTTTTATCTCCAGAAACTGGAGCCCTGTCATTTACTGAACCGAATTATTCTTAGCATTTTATTTAGAGCGCATATTTATTCAGAGAAAATGCTCAGAACATATTTTAATGGACAATTATTACATGGTAAGGAAGAAAGCTCACAGTATCTTTCTGACCTACCAACCAACCAACAACCAACCAACAATCCCAACACGTGTGAACTTTTTGCGGTGTTCAGCGGTTCAAAAATTTCGCAGCCAGTATTTCTAGGTAATGACGTCATACGCCTTCCCTAATAACGTAACATATGTCAAAAGTTGACAGAACCGTCCGATCTACCCAATGAATAACAGACCCAGTTTGAAGTCTATCCGCCTTTTCGTTCTCAAGATGTCTTTCACACAACATTTTGTTCACAACAGATTGGAGTCAATATACAACATTTTTATACATTTTTAAAGTAGTCATTTCGATAATTTTGTAGATCCTGGTGAAACATGGGTCAAACACAGCTGGCATATAATACTGTCTCACTGTGTAAAAAAAAAATCAATTAATTGAAAGCCACAGCAACAAATAAGGAAGCCTTCAAGGGTAGATTACGCACGGAAATGGCGACAGGAATAGCCCCTAAAGAGTGTTGGTTGAAGGCTAAGATAGGATTGGCGTTATTAAGCCGAAACAAAACTGTCATGATTCGGAACATTCAAGGTTACATGAACCTTAATAACATCCGTTGTTCTCTGTGTATGTCTAGAAACCCCATGCCAAAATGAGGCAGCTGTGAACTAAAATCTCAAAATAAACGGATAACTGCATGCTGATCCAGAAAACTGCTGTTTTAGTTAAAATGAAACTAAACGAATAATTAATTTCAAAATCCTGAATTTTTGACTGTTTTTTTTTTCTGGGCATTTCCTAACTCAATTTTCACCATTTTTGGTGAAAGGTCGAGAACACCGTTAAACCATTTATTCCATTTCAGAACGGGTTGCCTGAAAGATATCCCCCCCCCCAAAAAAAAAATAAAATTAAGTAACATTAACCCGAACACTCGCGAAACGTCAGGCCGACGTCGGAACGGTATAAACCAGGTCGGAAAACGTCGGCATCGGCTTCGATGCATCGGTAATGCATCGGTTATAGGTTGGCAATAGTCGATGTTCCATTTTTTTCTCATTCGTCGGAAGTTCATCGGTTACCGACGTTGGCCCGATGATTATTTTCCTCAGTTTAATAGATGTTGGCAAATATTCATCGGGCCGACATCTTTTTCCGACGAACTTCCGACCAATTGGGAATTTTTTTTTGCTACAAATATTATATTCATATATTACACGTATTTCTCAATGCATATATTATACATATATTTTTATGCATTGGTTATACGTTGGAAATAGATTAACTTCCGACCAATGGTAAAAAAATGAAACGGATATTGCATACGGATATTCGATGTATTTAGTTATACGTACATTATACATATATTTGTATATGTTGGCCCAACGTCTGACATAGACGTACTTCCGACGGAACAAAACTTAATTGTTTTTGAAAAAGATATTACTGATGTATAACCGACGGATTACAATAATCGTATAATATACAAATATATCACTGCATCGGCTATACGTCGGAAATATACCGAATTCCGACGAAAACTAATTTTTTTATTTGAGATATTACAAGCATGTAATATGCGTATAAAAATATACGTATATTATACATATAGTTATATTTGTGTGTGACACGTCGGAAATATACCGATTTCCAATGGATCTCTAAATTTGTGTATTTCACGCATAACTTGAAATGAAAACTATATATATATATATATATACATATATATATATATATATATATATATATATATATATATATATATATATATATATATATTGCGTTGTGTACGAGTGCTCCACATATTCCACAGCGTCGGAAAAAAGATGCCGATATTGCCAACGTGTATTATACGTATTTTTTAAACGTCTATAAAACGCATATATATAAATATGTTTATATATATATATGTATAAACGACGTCGGAAATACATCGGAAAAAAGATGCCGATATTGCAATCGTATATTATACGTATTTTTTATACGTCTATAAAACACATATTTTCCGATGCTTATTCGGCGTCGGAAATTTATCGATTGACGTTCTGTAGGGGACATTATGAAGAATCAATAGTGGAGCATTATGAATATATTTGAAAATTATCATTTGCCTCAATAAACTAGCCCCAGCCGCCGTGGAGTAGAGGTATGTTCCGCGACTAGGATGCAAGAGGTTCCCGGTTCAAACCCGAGTAAGTACTAGTGTTCAGTTGCAATATATAGATATGCTATGTTGTATATTGATATGCTATGGTGTATGTATGAATATGTGAATTATGAATGGTTGGTAAAGGTTCAATGGGTCAGTTTAGGTTAGAAACAATTTTTTTTACGTATAAAAATCATCGGAAGTTCGTCGGAAATGCATCGGAATATAAACGTATAACCGACGTATAGCCGACGGTTGGTATCCGACGTCGAAGAATTTGTAGGGATATTTCCGACGGTGGCCCGACGTATTAAAGATATATCGGCCCGATGTATATCCGATGTACGAAGCCGCTATATCTATTATGCGTCGGGCCATAGTTAATCCTATGTGCAACCGATGCATCGGCCGACGAAGTTGCCGATATTGCCGATCTAGTATAGATGTATTTTAGACGTTACGCGAGTGTTCGGGAAGTAACAAAGAAAAACAATAATTAAAGAAAAGCAAACAAGAGTATTAAGTCTTGGCCAATTTGGCTGAGGGTGGAACTGAGGGTGTTAAGTCGAAGCGTAATGATCATAATTCGAAAACTTCAAGACTACACAATTGTTCAATTTCCTCTTAGGGATAGAAGGCATGTAATCAATGTAGTCCGAGTGGACCATTTCTGTCTTCCTAGGACAGCAGGAAGACTGCAATAATCATCTAGGACTACAATCAATTAAAAAAAGATCAAAATCACTTTGAAATAGGTGTACTGATTAGATACACTAGCGGCCTGGTAACAAAAACCACAATTAAGAAAGGTGCATTATGGGAAAGGGATTATCAAAATATAGCAAGCGGGTTTGTACTTGGCATTTTGCAGAAAAGATTTGGCGCTTCAACCGAATTAGGTTGGGATAAAAGTAACCCAAAGAAGCGGGTCGCTACTAAGACTCGGCGTAGAAACATACCAAGTAAAAAATGAAGAACTCACTTGTAGCTACGAGTAGGATCGAGGCATAAGGAACAAAATAAAATTCCATTTTCGGCGACAGGACCGTAAATAGATGTTTTTTATCACTGGGCGTCTGATGAAGGTATGAGGGGCTCTAGTGTATCTAATTGGTAGGTCGTTTCGAGTTACTACCTCGATCTTACGCTTGCAATATTGGATTTATCGCTCAGTGGACAAGGATCGTACAAGCATTTGGGTGAAACTTGCATCACCCACTTTGATATATAATCTTTAAGATCTCTGCAAATGGATTCTGTCCACTTGGCATGCAAATATAAATTTCTTCACCTAAAACAGAAAAAAACCCACAACTTTACGTTTCGTCGTTACAAAACAGCTGACCTCTTGTCCAGCAGCCTACGGTTGTGTGTAAAAGGTTCGGTCACCTTTTTACACAAAAGAGCCACTGGGGATTCCCCGAAAACAGTTCTCATAAAAGATAGTAACTACTTTTTAAAATATCTCTGGGTTTATACCTACAACATCCTCTCAGAGGTCAGCTGTTTTGTAACAGCGGCTGACCTCTGAACGAAACCGCTGTAGAGGTTAGATGTTGGGCAATAACGATTTAAAAATAACTGCATGTACCAACTGTAGATTATGTGCATGAATATCCTGTGAATAACTCCACTGTGGCTTCACTTCCGGTGTGAACACAAGCGACGCCAGCTTGAGTAAGAACTTAATAAAATATACGTTTAAACCCGTTGTTCATCCTTCCTGCTTGCTGCCTACACACCTATTAACACTACCAATCAACTAATCTTTATGGTGTCAGATGTTTTGAGTTTCGAACATGGCAACGGCATTGAGAAAACCTGAGATCCTCAGCTTTGAAGGCAACTGCGCTGAAAACTGGAGAGTGTTCGAATTGGAGTATGACATATACGTTAATGCAGCTCATCCAACCGCAGACGCTAAAACACGTGCCTACATACTACTCAACCTCGCAGGGAAGGACGCAATAGAAAGAGCAAGATCTTTCGTGTACGGTGAAAACGAATCTGCCGAAAATCCAGTGGATCTAAAAGCAAAGTTCAAAGCGCTATGTGAACCGAAGAAAAACATCACCATGCTTCGTCATAAATTCAACACCCGCAATCAGAAGACGAATGAGAATTTCCAGACATTCCTCGTCGATCTACGAAATAAAGCGGATGCATGTGAACTGGGCAACAAGAAAGAAGAATTTATTCGCGATCGAATTGTTGTTGGTATTTCAAGTGACACGGTACGTAAGCTTTTATTAAAAGAAGCTGATCTAACGCTTGATAAAGCAATAGAAATATGCCAACTTCATGAGTTAGCTGAGACTGATAACAAAACTGTTAACCAAGATCCAGATGTTAACTCTATTAAACAAAAGAAGATTCAAAACAAAAGAAAACCCCAGTCAGAACAAGTTAGAAAGAACTGTTTTAATTGTGGTACTACACATCCGATCAGAAAATGTCCTGCATACGGAACACAATGTTCTCTCTGTGGTAAATATAACCATTTTGCTGTAAAATGCATGTCTTCTGGTCAGAAGCAATCAACTTCGCAATCGCAAAACACCAATCAATCGCAACAAAGATCATACAGAGGCAGAGGACGTAGAAGATTTTCGCAATATGGCCGACGTAGCAATCTCCATGAGATTGATTACACAGATGACACTTATGACGAAGAATCCGAACCGGATATCGCATCTGCACAATTAGAAAATTTTGTGATCGAAACTGTAGACATCAACCAAAACAACGTGAAAGATGAAATCCATGTTACAGCCTACGTGGATAACTCGCCATTTGAGTTAAAAGTGGACTCGGGTGCCAAATGTAATGTGATCTCAAGTGAAACACTCGCATCGTTATCTCTCATTACACACCCTCAGATCAACACCAGAAACAAAGTGAGGTTGGTGACTTACAGTAAGGACACAATCGAAACGGTAGGAACCATTTCGCTTAACTGCAGAATTTTTAACTCCATTGAACCTCTCGTGTTTCAAGTGGTACAACAGAACTCGAAAACAATTCTAGGTTTGAAAGACGCTCTTAAGCTAAATCTCATTTCGTTACATCCTGATGTGCATGAAATTAGTACAACCCCGTGTGAGAAGCTTCAAAATCCCCAAAATATCCCGAGCGATATTTGGAGACACCACAGTGATCTCTTCAGCGAAGAACCTGGATGTCTGCCAATTACATACAAAATGAAGCTAAACCTGGATGTGACCCCTGTCATCAAGCCTCCTCGTAATGTGCCACACGCCATGAAAGATAAAATCAAAGAATCCCTCGACAAAATGGAGAAAAATGGCATCATAGCAAAAGTCACTGAGCCTACCGAATGGGTTTCATCAATGGTAGCAGCAAGAAAAAAGAACACAGATGAATTACGGATCTGCATTGATCCTCGAGACCTCAACAAAGCACTCATGAGACCTCACCACCCTTTGAAGACACTCGACGAAGTAGCATCTTCAATACCTGGTGCAACTGTATTCTCAGTTTTAGATGCCAAGAGTGCTTTTTGGCATATCAAGCTAGATGAGAAATCTAGTTATTACACCACCTTCAACTCCGTGTTTGGTCGCTATAGGTATTTAAGAATGCCATATGGTATTTCATCTGGTTCTGAAGTCTACCAACAATCCATTGAAACGTTGATGGAAGATACACCCTGCAAAGTGATTGTCGACGATATTCTCGTTTACGGTACCAATATGGCTGACCATGATGCCAATTTGAAAATCGTCCTCGAAAGGCTACACAAAATAAACCTCCGCCTAAATGTCAACAAATGTCGATTTCGAATCAGTGAAGTCAAATATGTCGGCAACATATTTACTTCCAAAGGTCTACTTCCGGATCCAAATAAAGTTACAGCCATCAACAACATGGCCGCTCCTGAAGACAAAACAGCACTTCAACGATTTCTCGGAATGACGAACTACCTCACGAGATTCGTAGAAAACTACAGTGACAAAACATCTGTGCTCCGAGAATTACTCCATGACAACGTCGCCTGGCATTGGGAACAAAGACACCAAAATGCCTACGATTCACTCAAAAACTATCTGTGCAGTCCTCCAGTGCTTTCGTACTACGATGTAAAAAAGCCAGTAACTCTCACTTGTGACGCATCCAAATCTGGATTAGGTGCAGCTATCCTACAAGATGATAAGCCGATCGCTTATGCCTCTCGTGCATTAACCGAAAATGAAATCAAATGGGCACAAATAGAAAAAGAAATGGCCAGCATCGTCTTCGCGTGTACAAAATTCCATGACTACATCTATGGGAAAAGTGTGACAGTCGAAACTGACCATAAACCTCTCGAAAGTATTTTCAAAAAGCCGATTTCAAAAGCTCCTGCCCGTCTTCAAAATATGTTACTCAAACTGCAAAAGTACAGTCTCCATATTGTTTTCAGAAAAGGTAGTCAAATGTATCTTGCCGATACCCTCTCCCGTGCTTATCTCAAAAATGGACCATCAAAACAAGAACAAACAAAATTCGAAGTAATGGACGTCGACATTCCCATTTCTCCAAAGAAGACAGAAGAATTAATAGCAGCTACAAAGTCAGATGAGACTCTTTCAAAATTAGCTCAACTCATAATTCAAGGTAACTGGCCTACCAAGTTTCAAAGTGCACCTACATGGCTAAAACCCTTCTACCCATTTAGAGATGAGTTATCAATAGACAATGACATCATTATGAGAAGCACCAAAATTGTAGTTCCATCAGCACTACGCACAGAGTACATAACACAACTGCACAAAAACCATTTAGGTGCAGATTCAACAACAAGGCTAGCTAGAGATTATTTTTATTGGCCAAAAATGGAAGAAGATGTTCACTTCCATGTCGATCAGTGTTCTGCCTGTAATGCAACAAAAGCGCACAATCAAAAAGAACCAATAAATCAACATCCGGTACCAAATTTACCTTGGCAAATTTTAGCATCTGATTTGTTCGAATGGAACTCCATTGTGTATTTGATTTTAGTTGACTCTTATTCTGGATGGTTTGAGTTCAATACCCTGAAGGACATGACCAGTAAGTCTGTAATTACCCTCCTGAAGCGCCACTTCGCAACCCATGGAACTCCCCAAGTGCTTATAACTGACAATGCTCGTCAATACACCTCGCAAGAATTCCAAGAATTCTCTCAAGTTTGGAATTTCGAGCATGTTACCTCTTCTCCAAGATACCCTCAAGCAAATTTCGCAGAAGAAGCTGTAAAGAGAGCAAAATCGTTGCTCACTCGAGCTGAGAAAGACAATTCCGATGTTTATTATGGATTACTTATGCTCCGAAATACTCCAAGGGATAATCACTTGAAGTCACCAGCTGAACGTTTGTTTTCTAGAAAAACAAACATTCCACTTCCGACAACAACAAACACCCTGAAACCACATCTCATCTCCGGTGTTCCTAATTTACTCTACAAAAGTCGTTCACAGAAGAAGAAATATTATGATAAAACTGCTAAACCCTTGTCTGTGCTTTCACCCAATCAAACTGTAAGGTTGCAAACTGATAAAGGTTTCGATAAACAAGGTATTGTGACTGGTTTCGCTCAAACACCTCGTTCATACATTGTACAGTCAGGTAATAAAGAGTATAGACGTAACAGACGCCATCTATTGCCAGTTTCTGAAAAGTACAATCCGCCATCTAAAAAGGGCGTATCAAGTGTTCCTCAAAATATTGTGAATTCAAATCCAGTCATTGCTCAAAATAAAAGTACAGAAAAGAGTATGGTAAATGTTCCAAAAAGTGTTAAAATTTCTGAACCTGTAGCAGAAAAAATGATTGTCAACCTCCCTACAATTACCAAAACAGACCAAAATGTTAGGCAAAATGTTATGCGTAGTGGTCGTATCTCAAAACCTAACCCAAAGTACTGTTGATTATTTTCAGAGCGATATTGAAGTGATTAAAAGATTAAAAAAAAAAAAAGATAGATCTACATTATGTGCTCATATATGTGCTTAACAATGATATAATGTTAGTACATGTTTCTCATGTATTGATACTTTATATGTGTCTTCGTAGAATTTAGAATTCATGTGTATCTTAGTTGTTAAGTATGTTATTTATTTAATTTATTTTACAGCGAGCGATAAAACCTACAGAAATAACAGTGATCTACTAGTTTATACCGAAAGAACACAAAGATTTTAGAGCCGTGTGCAAAATATAGACTATTTATATGCTGAAATACAATAAATAACAAATAATTTCACATGTATGTTTCAGTGATATATGATGAGAGACAATAGCAGTTCATAAGTTAGTTTACAACAGTCATCAAAGTAAATGGTAATACTTATGTAAATATTTTGATTATAATGTCAACTTCCTGTTTCATAAGTTGCAAAATATTTAATTTCGTTTAAAAGTCGTTTTATATTGCATCTAAGTTGATTTCGTTATCATACGTAAGCAGTGCTTTATTATTGCTAATGTTCTACACGAGTACAGTTCATATACATAAATGCCTTTATAGTATATTTCAAAATAACTTAAATCGTGATCGATAATTTAAGATTATGTGACACTGTCTTATTTTGTTAAAAGGAGAGATGTAGATTATGTGCATGAATATCCTGTGAATAACTCCACTGTGGCTTCACTTCCGGTGTGAACACAAGCGACGCCAGCTTGAGTAAGAACTTAATAAAATATACGTTTAAACCCGTTGTTCATCCTTCCTGCTTGCTGCCTACACACCTATTAACACTACCACTCAACTAATCTTTACCAACAGCCAAACACATAAACTGCAGTCATTTAACAGTGTTTTTGCAGTTTCTGTAATTTAAACTTGAGGCGCGCGTTTCTTATTGACAACATCTGACTATATTTTAGACCTAAGAATTTTAACTTGTTAATATTTTTTTAATATTTCGTTTCTACTTTTACTTTCACACATGATTAGATGAAATAGCAATGAAATTTTCCAGAAGCCACACAGGTTTCTATAATGTTTGATTGATTTAGCACAATACTACCTATCTCCGCTCTCGTGCTTTCTCTATTGTGTGACGGTTTCTAAATAACAGTTAATAGCACAGTCTTTTCTCCTCCTTTTTCAAGTTCAAAAGCTTTACTTCTAGCTTTTTACATTTATATGAGTAGGGGAAAACGGGGATTCTACTGCAGATGGTGATTGATAGAGCGAGCGCCCTTGCCAATGACGTCATAATGACGTCATAATGATGACGTGATGACGTTATTATGACGTTATGATGACGCCATAATGACGTCATTATGACGTTATAGCCGTAAGCGACATAAGCCTAACCCTAGACCATAGAGTGCATTATGAATATGTATTATGAATGAGTATAATGAATGAGTTCATTATGAATGAGTACGTGATGAATGTGTATGACGGATGTGTTTTATGAATGAGTGTGTGATGAATGTACGCGTTATAATGTTATATAACATGTTTTCACAAACATTCTGGTTAAGTCAGGAATAGCTCAGTAGAGCATAGGACTCCTGGTCGAACCCATGAGGGTTGGTGGTTCGAGCACAGGTATAGGCTGCCTAACCCTAGACCATGGTATAAGACTATGTGACCAAATCACATGACTAAGTCACGTGACCACCACCCCGGAAAAAATATCATGGACCCCCCTCCCGGAAAAAAATGTCGTGACCTCCCTCGAGGAAAAAAATATCATGACCCCCCCCAAAGATATACTATGGGACCCCACCCCACGGACATACCATAGAACCCCTCCCCCCCCCCCCCCCCGGGCAGCAAAAATTAAGCCAAATTAGCAAAAAGTGGTATAAAAACCGGTGTTTCGTTTTGGAGAAACGGCAAGTACATCATCAGAACTTCTTGAACAGGTCGCTCAACACAAGAAATGTAGATAACTTTCGTTATGTTCAACCGATTTGAATGAAAATTTTACCGTTTGATTCAATTTTATATCTAGTTTTGACGTAAAGTGGTCACAGGCTATTTGCATATGTGGCTGTAAACATAATTTTTATTTTAGTCACTTTTTTCAAGTAGATAACTTTGGTCATGTTTCACCGATTTAAATCAAAATTTTACCGTTTTATTCAGTTTTATTTCTAGTTTTTGCATGAAGTTGTCACAAACTATTTGCATATCTGATTATAAGCTTTTTTATTCCATCTTTTGTGGGAAGATTACGCCATTCAAACATGTGTTCGAATGGCAAGCCCATTCAAACATGTGGTCAAATGGCAAGCCTATTCAAAGACGTGTTCGAATTATTTTTGGAACATATTACATTATGGTATTGTTCAACAAGTTTTTTCAAACAAGTTGTTTAACAATTGTTCAACAAATTGTTTAACAAGTTGTTAAACAAATTCAACATGTTCAACATTTTGTTCAACATGTTGTTTAACATGTTCAACATGTTGCTTAACAAGTTTTTGTTATATATAAAGCTATGTTTAAAGACTTTCTCGGTAAAGTTATTTCAAAACATATTAGGACATAGTGTGTCTAACCTCGAGTGTGACATCTCCCTATAGAGTTTAAAAGGCAGCCGCCCTCAGACGTAACACATTCTGTATCAAGACACTGAATAATGAACAACAACTACCATCTATGGCAATGCCTGTAGAAAAGTCTGAAACAATGCCTGCAGAAATTTTACAGCCAAACCTGTAGAAAATTTTACAGCGAAGTCTGACACAATACCTACAGCAAAGTCTAAAGCAATGCCCATGGCAAAGTCTGAGGTGAAGTCACGTCAGCATTGTCAAGGCGACCACATCTAAGATGAAAAGAGATGAGTTACCAGCTACGGCGTCGCCGTGTAAAAAGCGAAAAATTAAGACAGAGCCTAAAATGAAGAGAGAACCGGAGCGTAAAGCTACCACTACAAAGTCCATGAAGATGAGTGTAGATGATTTACCGGTTATGATACCCATTAATGGAGAGATATATATTAAATTGGCGAAATATCAACAGAAAGTGATGGTTAACATTCGTGAATAGTAGCTGAAAAGTGGGGGTTCGAAAACAGGAAGTGACGTCATAATGACGTCAGGAGGTGTTTTCGAAGCCCCATGGGGTTTCGAAAACAGTGACGTCATATTAACGTCATATTGACGTCATATGGACGTCATATGGTTGTCATATGCTTCTCATATGGACGTCATATGAACGTCATAATGACGTCAGGAGGTGTTTTAGAAGCCCCATGGGGTTTGTAAAACAGTAACGTCATTGTTTTAGAATCCCCATGAATGTTCTGGAATAGGTAATCGATAGAGCGCGCGCCCGTTCAATGACGTGATGATGACGTCGGTGGTTCGAACCCGCTCTCGGGCATCACTTTCACTTTCTGTCTATCATATTATTGAGGTTCCCAAAGTGAGGACCTCAATCTTGGAACACCCCCGGGTCCTCAATCTTGGAACACCCCCCGGTCCTCAATCTTGCAACACCCTCCGGGTCCTCAATCTTAGAACACCCCCCCGGGTCTTCAATCTTAGGACACCCCCGGGGTCCTCCATGTGAGGTCTTCCATCATCTGTCTATCATACCATGAGACCCCCCCGGGTCCTCTATGTGAGGACCCCCCTAGGATGTGATTCAACACTCCTATAAGAGCACATTGTGTGTGCACATATGCATCATTCATGCTCTGGCTGCCGTTGGATACACATAGAAAAAAGTTGAAAACAGTTGCTCTTGCCTGTAGTACTGTTGAAGAACAAGTGAAAGATTGACTGGAATACACATAGGAGACGAAGTGAAACATTGACTAGTCTTTGGAAAAAGGAAGTGAAAGATTGGTTATTCTTTGGAAAGGAAGTGAAAGATTGGAGACGAATTAACCAAAGAGTTGTGGTAGGTGCCTTTTTTTGTAACACTATGTAACATTATGTAACATTATGTAACATTATGTAACAAAATGTAACATAATGTAACATAATGTAACACTATGTAACACTATGTAACATTATGTAACAAAATGTAACGCTATGTAACATAATGTAACACTATGTAGCACTATGTAACAATATGTAACACTATGTAACATAATGTAACACTATGTAACATCATGTGACACTATGTGACTATGTAACATCACATGGCTATATGACTATGTAATTGCTATGTGAACATAATTAGTCAAACGTATGTATGTCATTATCAGATCGTTCAACAGATAAGCCGTAATAGGTTACTTGTTAGAGCAAACGGCTAGTAACCTGAGAGTCCCGGGATCGATCCCCAATCGGGGCAAACTTTTTTTTTTGGTTTTTGTTCACTTTTATGACCCTGTGACATTATGTGACTGTGACTGTGATATCATGTGACTTTATATGATCTGTGACATTATGTGACTCTGTGACTTTTTTTAACATAATAGCTATATTTCTATGTCTATTTTCAATATTATTATTATGATAATATTTAATTAGTCATATTTCAATGGTTCCATTACAATAACCACACACACAGCATAAGTATATGAAAGGTCTCAGAGTGTAGGGGAAAACAGATTGATAAATTTCAGAGTGCACTCGTTCAGAGTGTGGGAACGATCAATAAATTTGAGAAGGAAAGGGACAGGCATTAAGTCTAATGTTATGTTTTATGTTATAGTAGTTGTAAAATGACACTTCTAAAGCACATTTAACAAATGTAGTTTTTGGAAAAACATATGATATATAAAATAAGTTTTAGCATTTTACTAAGCTACTTATTTAAATGTTCTAAAGTTATAGTAGTGGAAAAATGGTGGTTTTAGATCAACTTTAAGAAATTTAGTTTTTGATAGAATATAATGTATAACATAGGTTTTAGCATTTTACTAAGCTACTTATTTGACTGTTCTAAAGTTATAGTAGTGGAAAAATGGTGGTTTTAGATCAACTTTAACAAATTTAGTTTTTGATAGCATATGATGTATAACATAGGTTTTAGCATATGACCAAGCTACTTATTTGAATGTTCTAAAGTTATAGTAGTGGAAAAATGGTGGTTCTAGACCAACTTTAACAAATTTAGTTTTTAACACCATATGATTTATAAAATAAGTTTGAACATTTTACCATGGTGTAGTAGGGTAGAAATCAGGGTTCTACAGCAAATTTAACAAAATTTGTTTTTTACACATTTCAGACGATTCTACCACTTGGTTGGTTGATTGTTGGAAAGTGGGAAGTGAAAATGTGGATAGTTATGTACTAAAACTGCGCCCATTCAAACATGTGTTCGAATGGCAAGCCCATTTAAAAGACGTGTTCGAATGGCAAGCCTATTCAAAACTCGTGTTCGAATAATTTTTGGAAGATTTTACGTCGTGGTATTGTTCAACAAATTGTTCAACATGTTCAACATGTTCAACATGTTCAACATGTTGTTCAACATGTTGTTCAACATGTTCAATATGTGGTTCAACATGTTGTTGTTCAACAAGTTGTTGTATATAAAGCTATGTTTAAAGACTTTCCTCATCATTTGAATAGTGTAGGTTGAACCGAAAGGATGTATAAATACAACACTTGTTCGAAATCTTACAACTAGCCACAAAGTTACATGTGGTAAAGCTATTTCTAAACATATTAAGGCAACTATAAAGTATAAAAGGCAGCCGCCCTCAGACGTAACACGCATTCTGTATCAAGATATTGAAGAGTGAATATGTCTGCAGTTGGCGAACAACAACTACCATCTATGACAATACCTGTAGAAAAGTCTGAGACAATGCCTGCAGAAAATTTTATAGTAAAGCCTGAGACAATACCAACAGCAAAGTCTAAGGCAATGCCCATGGTGAAGTCTAAGGCAAAGTCACGTCAGCAGCGTCAAAAGCGGCCACATCTTAGAAAGATAAAAAGAGATGAGTTACCAGCTATGACGCCGCCGTGTAAAAAGCGAAAAATTAAGACAGAGCCTAAAATGAAGCGAAAACCAGAGCCTAAAGCTGCTACCACCATGAAGAAGATGACTGTAGACGATTTACCGGTTATGATACCTATTAATGGAGAAATATATATTAAATTGGCGAAATATCAACAGAAAGTGATGGTTAACATTCGTGAATATATTACGGATCATACATCTGGGAGGTTACATCCTACCAAGAAGGGAATTTTGTTGTCACTGAACGATTGGTACATGTTGAAGAAGCAAATAACGTCAGTGGATCTCATTCTTCAGAAAATGGATATGTATAAATGCAGCGACTGTCAGAAGATGGTTGAGTACACACCGAGATGACTGTATACAGTTTTAACAGCATGACGAGCTTAGTGCATGCTGTGATTTCATCACCCTCAGTGAGGAAGTTTGGAGCGGAGGTTTTGAAGCTTGACAATAACTTGAAACTTAGGTTTGACTCATATGGACATGTACATTTGATATTTAGTTGAAATAAAATTGTCTTCATATGTAGACTATGAAATTAACATGATCTATGTTCATGTGAAGTCAGTTGATATAGCATTTTAAGTGAAGTTCTTGTGAATCTGCACATGTATTAACATAATATGTATTTGAAATAGTTTTGTTTTTATCATAATTGTACATATTTGTAATATTCAATAAAAACACATATGATGCTTTTCAACTTTTTATTTTTCTCATACAATACTTGGATATAATACATAATAAAACAATACTTGAATATAATACATAATAATACAATTCTTGAATATAATACATAATAATACAAAATTAACTATAATACCTAATATACAATTCTTCAATATAATACATAATAATACAAAATTAACTATAATACCTAATATACGATGTATGATATATGGTTTACGGGTCAATTAAAACCGTGTCAGGAACCTAACGACTTTATATGTTGCAAAGCAAGACATATATTAATACGCAACGCTTAACTTAATAAAATATTACAACATTTATAAAGTCTTTATCATAAAGCTTAGTCAAATAAGTCTATTTTCTTCATCTTTTTCACTCTGTTCACTCTCCATGTCTTTCTTCATCACTGCTGTCATCCTCCTCTTCCTTATCTAGTAGCTCTTCAAAGAATGCATTGTTTTTCCTTATAGCCGCATTTAGTGCCTTTGAATACTTTTAATGTTTTTCATCCACAAAGTAATTAAAGTCCTTTAAAATCTTTTGATCATGTTGGCTTTGTTCTAGACGCTGGGTATATTTGAATAGTCTCATAAACAGTTGTTTTAGTCCATGTTTATAAATGGGTCGAAGGTCATAGCTTGCTATTTCACGCGCATCTTCAAGTCCTTGTGCTTCATATTCTGAAACCTTTTCTTGAAATTTGTCATCATAGTCATCGTAGACTTCTTGAACCATATCATACAAAACAGAGTCTATTTCTGATTCACTGTCAGAACTGCTATCATCAACACCCTCATCATACTGCTCCATATGTTTGAACAAAGCTTCTTCGCTGTTGTATAATGCACCACATTCTGTACAAGCATGTGCATTCTTTTCAGTCATGTTGGCACTTTGACTTTCCATAGAAGACTCATCTAAAGTTTTTGTAAAAGGTGGTTTCACAGGGTTTTCCATATCAATCGCCAATTCTTCTCCTGAAGTGTGAGCATTCTTTAAGTGCCTTTTAAGACTTTGTGGCCAATTGTAAGATTTCAAACAAATGTTGCATTTAAAAATCCTTTCGGTTCAATATACACTTTTCAAATCATGAGAAAGTCTTTAAACATAGCTTTATATATAACAACAACTTGCTGAATATGTTGAAAAACATGTTCAACTTGTCCAACAACATCTTGAACAACATGTTGAAAATGTTGAACATGATGAACCTGTTGAACATGCTGAACATGCTCAACAACATTTTGAGCAACATGTTGAACATGTCAAAAACATGTTGAACATGTTGAACAACCTCGTTAACATGAATTTGTTGAACTTGTTGAACAACTTGTTAAACAATTTGTTGAACAATTGTTAAACAACTTGTTTGTTTGAAAACAACTTGTTGAACAATACCATGACGTAATATGTTCCAAAAATAATTCGAACACGTCTTTGAATAGGCTTGCCATTTGACCACATGTTTGAATGGGCTTGCCATTCGAACACATGTTTGAATGGCGTAATCTTCCCACAAAAATGGAATAAAATAGCTTATAATCAGATATGCAAATAGTTTGTGACAACTTCATGCAAAAACTAGAAATAAAACTGAATAAAACGGTAAAATTTTGATATAAATCGGTGAAACATGACCAAAGTTATCTACTTGAAAAAAGTGACTAAAATAAAAATTATGTTTACAGCCACATATGCAAATAGCCTGTGACCACTTCACGTCAAAACTAGATATAAAATTGAATCAAACGGTAAAATTTTCATTCAAATCGGTTGAACATAACGAAAGTTATCTACATTTCTTGTGTTGAGCGACGTGTTCAAGAAGTTCAGATGATGTACTTGCCGTTTTCATGTCTCGGGGTAGGGGATGGGCCATGATATTTTTTCCGGGGGGTCCATAAAATTTTTTCCAGGGGGTCGATGATATTTTTTCCGGGAGAGGGGGTCACATAGTATATCACTTGGTCACTTGACTTAGTTATGTGATTTGGTCACATAGTCACATAGTATGGTCTAAGGTTAGGCCGCCCACAGGTAGGCTCGAACCACCAACCTTCCGACCATGAGTCCTACGCTCTACCGACTGAGCTATTCCGGAATGTTTGTGAAAACATGCCATATAACCCTATAACGCATACACTCATCACGCACTCATCAATAACACACATTCATAATACACACTCATCACGTACTCATTCATAATACACTTTCATACTGCACTCTATGGTCTAGAGCTAGGGTTATGCCGCATAACTAGTAATCATGACGTTATCATGATGTCATCATAATGTCATCCCGTCATCATTATGACGTCATTATGACATCATTGGCAAGGGTGCTCGCTCTATCAATCACCGTCTGCAGTAGACTCCCCATGGGGGTTTTACTGTAGGAAGTCACGTCATTATGACGTCATTTTCTGCAGCAGAATCCCCATTTTATTTGTAGTAGAATCCCCGCTTCCCCACTAATGATATGATCCCAGGCAGTCTACATACATGACCAAGCAGGAGTACTTGTCTGTTAGCTATGATTTTTCCCCATGCTTTTTTATTTGTTGTTTTATTTGAACGCAATAAACTTATGTTCTGGATTTTACGAAGGTTTCTTTAAGAAGAATCCAAACTATTCGTTTTGCTAAAGCACAAAATTTACTGTTGTAAAGCAACTCACCTTCTACGAATGCTTTACAGATTCTCAGTTTTGTAACTTGAATGTCGAATGTCCTCCTTAGTGCCTAATGAAATTCATAAAAAGCTTGCATCTTTTTTTCATTCATTGAGTCATTAGACCGTTTTCTTAAAATGTGAATTTTGTCTGTGTGATTAGAGCTGTTTGTGAACAAAAATCTTCAGACGTTCTTCCCGCTGTTTCCTTGTTTCCTACTTTATTTATTTTAAAAAGTGAAGCTGAACGACAAAGCACATGCAAATTATTGGTTGAGCATAAGTTTTGGATATTAAAGCAAAAGTGTAGCTTGTTAATGAATTTCCAAACCACATCTACAAAATCTCTAGTAATGAGGTTATGGTCCAGGTATTTTACTTTTAAGACGCTTGTAAATTGTTTTTCAATACTGTTGAGTATTTTGATTTCTCAGCATTGTATTTTAATAACCCTTGATGAGCCCTTTCAAAAAATAAAGTTTTCCTAATTTTTACCAAAAGGGCATCACAAGAAGGCCTTAGGTGTATCCATCTGATAGTGACACGGTCTGCTCGGGGAGCGCTAATGGTTACCGCTTCTAACCGTAGTGACCTGAATTCGACTTCCTTTCAGCCAGCACCAGCCCATCCGGCCCATCCATCAAAGTAAATAATGATGAGCACCAGCTGCTCACTTTATGGAATCATTATGTTATTCGCTCAAAATTTGCGACCAAGGTTACGTTCCAAGGGAAACAGAATCTAACAATTTTGTACAGTAGATCACGCGACACACCGCACGACAACTTCAAGTCACGTTAACACGAGACACCTATTGCACTTGACACGGCAGCCTCAAGTCACATTAATAGGGGTCACCTATTGCACACAACACGGCAGCCTCCATTCACATTAATACAGATCACCTATTGCGCACGACAAGGCGGCTTCAAGTCAATTAACAGGGGACAGCTACTCTATAACCGCAACATGTCTTGTGCCGTCACTAACAAATACTCGCACCTTGAAGGTTCTTTCCTTAACAGTATCAAGAACAACGGAAATTCCACACTAGATCGTCGGTTAAATTATTCCGTAAGCAGAAAGGACACATAAATATATGCGATTTGTTGACGATAAATGAATGTAACAAAATTATTTCAACCCGTTTAAATTCATTATTCAAAAAGTGCACCTCTCAAACAAGTCTGTTTGACCGCAACCCCAAGAGGCTCTTCTATTGCACTGCAGAAAATCGTCATAGCTGCGCATATGTTTGTGTGTATGTTTTCAGGGCAAAGGAGATATTGACTGGGCCTCGTTCGGTTCTTCTGTCATCTCTAGTCTATCTCAAATTGTGGAGATGTGCAATATTTCTGTCTAAACATAAAAGCCATATCAGCTAAAATATATCTCAAGAAATTTGTAGAGATTTGTCATTCGATTTATTATATTAAAATTTGTAAATTTGTTTGTGGTAAAATGTCATTTTGATTGTCGGTAAAAGCTGAAAGATTATGAAAAAGCCAAAGCCGAAGATGGTAGGACAGGGAATAGAGGGGAGTGCGTTGATAGGTGTGGATGGAAAAATATGCGGGAGGGTGAGGGATAACAGGATTTGAAACCGGAAGCTTGGAATTACTGGACCAACGCTCTCACCAACTGAGTTCACCATCAGTCCCTCCGACATCCCATGTGACTATGCCAACAAAAGCTCACCTCCAGTTGTTGTATATTTTAACCACGTTTTCTGAAAGGCCTCTATTTCTAACAGGGTATCGACCTCTGTTATAAAACTGCTGACCTCTGATGCGAGTTTATGTCATGTATATGCACAGAACGGATGGATATTTTAAAAAGTAGTTCCTTTCTTTTATGAGTACTATTATCAAAGAATCTCCAGTGGGTCTGCGGAATAACTAAATTTACTAAAATGGATGCTGTGAATAAAGTAAGACGACTTGCGTAATTTTGACTACCATCGATTTTCCACAATGTGCCAGGATCAAATTTAAATCCAATTACAATACAATAGTAAATACGCAGCTAGTAGGCAAGCCATCTAACGGTGACAGAACCGTGGCAGCCAAAGAGGAATGGAACGTTAATAACTATATAAAACTTTTTCCATCAATGGACATAAAACTATTTAATGAACACAGAAAAAACGTAATATGGCTAAGAAACAAGAAAACACCATGGAAAACAATTTTCTAAGATAACTCGTCCCCAAACAGCTAAAGGCCAGATTGGAGATGTTTACAAAGCAGTCATAATGCAACTAAAAATACCGCAGCCGTTATGGAAATGGTATTTGAAACAGATGGAGCGCGGAACGAATGCATGCAGATCATGGCTCGGAGGAAACTCCAGATGATGCAGACGATTGGAACGTCATAAAAACATTGTTAATATAAGTAGGCACGAGATTCACGATAGTTCTTTCTGGTTGTTTGTGTAATACTGCAAGTTCTGAAGTCCTACTTGCAAAATTGCCTGGTTATCAACCTACTGTTTATACTCAGCATCATGCAGGAACGGAGAGGGCCATGGCGCTCTTTAAGGGCCAGGAACTCCCCACCTTTCATCGAAATATGAAGCTGGAAAACATCTCATGAAGAGCCAGGGTGCTGAGGTCGTCGTCAAGGTCATCAGGCTACCCAAGTGTTAGGAAGAAAGACGGACGAAATCGTACGCGGCTGCATTTCGGCATCGAGAAATTGTGACTGCCTGTGGGACTGGATATCATATGGCGCAAGAGTTGCCTGCTGAGCTTTAGACTTGAGTCAAGTTCACAGCGGCAGTGGATGTCTCTGCTCTATGACTCGTTTTCTCTGTAATTTTTGAATGTGCACCAGTGAACACTCACTGCATCCCTCTGTCATTAAGTCATTTCCTTTAAACTATCATGGTGTGTGCAAACAGCTCCCCCTACCCCACACACTCTCTACATCCCGTTCTGTTGATGCTAATGCATTACTATTGCCCTCACGAATGCAGATGATAACAGGTCCTGTAAGAAAACACTAATTAAAAATACAATTCAAACAGCTAGCTACGTTTCAGTATTTGCTGAAAGTGACCGTCGATATGCTGTTGGTGGAGGGTAGGAATCATTCTACAGCTCAAGACTACTTCAAGGCGGGGAAGAGAGCCAAAGGGAAGGACGAAGGCTTGTTATTGCACCTATTTGTCAGCTTGTATCTACACAAAACACTCCTCCAGAGATAATACACTAGCTGGTTGGCAGTTGATAGATCTTAAATTTCATTTCCGAAATCATCGAGCAATTATTCTGAGATTCCGAACGATCACGCACGGCAACAATTTGAGGTAGAAAATAATATCCTTTAAGTAGACCAAGGAACCAAGGAAACTCGACTAATCGATTCAGAAAAGGAAATTAAAAAACTTCGAGAAAGCAAAAGCGTCAATGAGACCAACAATCAATTTAAAAGGTTAAATTAAACAACTATGGCACAACAAAAGCAGCACTGAGACACGAATACTTGACTCAGAAATGGAAATTGAACAACTTCGACCGAACAAAAACATCAAGGCGATTCGAATAATCGATTTGGAGAGGGGGTCCGAAATAGTAAAGGTGATATTTTGGATATATCCCAGTGTGAATGCAAAATGTCTAAAATTTATCAATTTTCATAAAAATTGAAAATTTTAGACTGATTAAAAAAGTACGGTGTTTCTAATTGCTTACTGTGAAAAGTTTTGTTATTGTTTTTTTTTGCTGCACAAGTACTTAAACTACCTGTTCCTTTGTATTCCACTTTCTACAAAGTATTTCCCCTTACCCTAACCTGCAAACACAAACTACTTTGCTTTGCATTTGAGGCAAAAATATGCACATATATATAAATATACAACAGCTTAACACCTAGAATGAAATCGTTTGAGAGCGCATCAATTTCCATTGTGACCTTATGTAGTCTTTTTCTTATTTAAAACACAGGGCTGTGAAGCACAGGAACTGTGACATGAAAACAACATTTCTTATTTTAATAACTAAAGCATGAACAACAACATAAATGCCTTATGGAACGACAATGATATTTATAAGAAGGTTTTTCACTCTTGCAACAACAATGGTGAAAACATCAAACAGGTTAAGCCATTTTTCTTCCTTCTACACATTGATGACTGAGTCATGAATTAGTTGTCCTTGTCATTTATGAAAAACAATGCTGAGTGCATTGTTATGGAACAGCTAACATCTGAGTTGATCTCTCTGTTAAGTATAAACACAGAGCGGATGGACATTTCTGTCTATTCGAATCCAGTCGTGCTGTGATTTCCTCAGTATTCAGTATTCACATTGGCGGAATGGGTGCATCTGAGTGTCCAAGTCACTAAGATCTATATTTTAGTGGCTTTTTTAACAAAAGTGAATGTATTTTACAGAGGAATAAACCAAATATCTATCAAAATATCTATCAATTCTAGACGTAATGAACAGATCGAGCCCACTACGTTTTAGTTCGTTCTTACACTTACTCGCGTTAATTGATTATCTGTAAAAAGTATACTCAAAGAATTCATAGAAGCAGAATTAGACATAAATTTAGTCTTAACACCCACAATATTAAACCTTTAATTTCTCCTGTGCTTTTTGAAGATCAGTCTTTGGTGGTTCAGTGCAAAATTTACTGTCACTTTTTCATGTAATAAAACCATGCTCCTGAATGAAACAAATGTCAGTTATTGAGAGATGAGTTATTAGGCCCGTACCCTTCGGATTCGGATAGGTTTGGGGTGTCCGTCTGTCCGTCATCGCTTTATACCCCTATGAATTTGGGGGGAGGGGGCGGTTGGGGCCTGCTTGTGTTTCGCAAATACTTACTTGTTATTTTTGAATTCTTTTCTTTTGAAGAAAGTGTAACAGAAGTTATGTATCATTGCCATAAGCCAATTTGTACTTTCGGATCTTTCCGATAGAGGTATCGTTTCGACTGCGAATTTTTTTGGGATAAATTATAAAGAAATGATGAAGAAAAAACATCCAAATTCTAATTTTTGTGTTCACACGCACACTTTGAAATTTAAAAAGCCATCGTGTGATCGCTTAAAATTATTTTACGTATTATTCAGTAACTTTAATAGCCAACATGTGAATATGTTTCTGGCAAAATGGAATATTGATGATTTTTGCCAGTTTTTAACCCTCAGCCAATATTGGCTGAAGGCTACTGCTATCGGTCTGTCTGTCCGTGAACTTTTTTTGTCCGGGCGATATCTCAAATGTGCACCGGGGGAGTGGAGGGGGGTACAGTTTATCCCGTGTCAGTCCGTCTGTCGCACTTAAACTTTTTTCTTGTCCTGGCGATATCTCAAAAACTATTCATCGGATTTTCACCGAACCTTACAGGAAAAAAGTGTATATAGTATAGATGTACAACGGTGGTTTCAGTTTGTCCCTTGTCCACCTGTCCGTCGCACTTTAAACTTTTTTCTTGTCCGGGCGATATCTCAAAAACTTTTCATCGGAGCTTCACAAAACCGTAAAGGAAGAAAGTATATATATTGTAGATGTGCAACGCAGGGAGGGGGGGTTCAATTTATCCCGTGTCAGTCCGTGTCAGTCAGTAAAGCGATATTGGGGAACCAAGAAATTGGCAATTTTGTGTTTTACGTGGAGACTCTGCTTTGCTCAGGCGAGCCGGTAATGCTCACCGGTCGTAAGTCCTGCGGCACGGATTCGATTTCTGGTCAGGCAGTGTGAATTTCGGAACATCTGTCAAGTAACCAATAGTGACAACTAAAATAATAATAATGATAATAATAACCTGCAGCTATTAGACGAATGTATGATTTAATAAATTATGGTGTGCTATTCATTTTGAACGCTGCTTGTCTCGTACCTATTGCAAGATTCTAAATCGTTAAAAATAGTTTTAGAAGCTATTATTTCGGTATTGGATTTGGCTGGCACATGATCAGTTTTAACTAGTTTGAGTCTGTCCAGTGCTTCGCGTTATTCTTTTTACAGACAACAGCCCCCTCCCTCCCAACCATTTTATCGTGGTGAATACTATCAGGATGTTCTTAGGTAAGCTGAGGGTCAACATATTTTATTTAAAAAAAGTCAAGTAAAACCATAGCAAGCCTTTATATATAATATATAATGAATGCTACATGAAGGGTTGCGTTTGTACCGAGTACATTTCTGTGGTCAGTCCGTAAGCCGTTATACAGTCTGTAAGCCGTTATACAGTCCGTAAGCCGTTATACAGTCTGTAAGCCGTTATACAGTCCGTAAGCCGTTATACAGTCTGTAAGCCGTTATACAGTCCGTAAGCCGTTATACAGTGTGTAAACCGTTATACATTCTGTAAACCGTTATACAGTCTGTAAGCCGTTATACAGTCTGTAAGCCGTTATACAGTCCGTAAGCCGTTATACAGTCTGTAAGCCGTTATACAGTCCGTAAGCCGTTATACATTCTGTAAACCGTTATACAGTCCGTAAGCCGTTATACAGTCCGTAAGCCGTTATACATTCTGTAAACCGTTATACAGTCTGTAAGCCGTTATACAGTCCGTAAGCCGTTATACAGTCTGTAAGCCGTTATACAGTCTGTAAGCCGTTATACAGTCCGTATGCCGTTATACAGTCCGTAAGCCGTTATACATTCTGTAAACCGTTATACAGTCTGTAAGCCGTTATACAGTCCGTAAGCCGTTATACAGTCTGTAAGCCGTTATACAGTCCGTAAGCCGTTATGCAGTCTGTAAGCCGTTATACAGTCTTTGCAGCAGTGGACCAACACAATAGAAACGTTCTTAGTCGCGTTTACAAGCAATCAGATACACATCAGATACAGCTAACCTTCGTAAAAAAAATACGCGCAAATTAAAACACAGACACAGTTGTAATTTTCCTGCAGGTGACATATACATTTCTGACTAAAAATTTGCAGCACAGTCATCACTGATATATTTTATTATTTATTTACATCACGTGCGATGCTCTTATTGCTGGTCAAACGTGTCTGGGGAAGAGATATCCGATTTTAATTGACAATATATCAACATAGGCCCTTCTAGGAACAAAATATCAATACAGACCATTTCTGGACACGACCCTATTTGTCTTTGAAAAGAATTTTTCGATCTAGACGGATTTAGTAGTTATTTATACTGTGTAAACATGGATTCAAACACAGCGATATTCAATGTAATGCGCATTTCGATCGCTAGATGGCGCACAGATACCCGCATTTCCCTTTAACTAGAGAAAAAATATCATTTTCTATTTTGCCAAGTGCTTGCACATTAGACGGAATATCTGTTCACTAAATGAAAAGTGAATTAAAGAAAAGAAGTCTCTTCCGGTTGTCGTAAAGTAAAAAAAACAAACAAAAACAAAATGTAATATATACAAGTGAAGTTTTGGAAGTCATGCCGCCTGCTTGAGAACGTACATTTTTCCAGAAAAGCAATGTTATGTGTTTACTTTTCTTAGGCCACAGTGGCGGCATTTGCTGCGAGTGAAGGTCACGCCCACCCACGTGTTGTGGAGCTGCCCAAGACGGAGGAGGGGCTCGGCTTCAACGTGATGGGCGGCAAGGAACAGAACTCACCCATCTACATCTCGCGCATCATCCCCGGCGGTGTGGCGGACAGGCATGGGGGCCTGAAGCGCGGCGATCAGATGCTCAGCGTCAATGGTGTGGTACGTAACAAGCCCCCTACCCCCGCTCCCTCCCCCCCGCCGTACACGCCCCCATCATCCCAGGCGGTGTGGCGGACAGGCATGGGGGCATGGGCGACCAGATGCTCAGCGTCAATGGTGTGGTGCGTGACCAGCCCTCAACCCCCACCCCGCCCCTCCCCTGGATGGCAAATGGGCCTGCAGCTGTCTATAGCATGGTGCGTAGCTAGCGCCCTTTCTCATTCACAACCACCTGCTCGCCCCCCCCCCTCTTCTCAGCAGTCCCCCTCCTCACAAGCTGTGCGCAACTACCCCCCCCCCGCTACACCCCCACACGCGCCTTGATTGTTTATGGGACATATATACACCTAAATCACAGCGACCTCATCCCATTCCCTCCCCCCCACCACCTCACTCCCCCGGTGTACACAGGCCCGGACTGACCGCCTTCCAGACACCTAACCTGCTCGCTTACAAACAAACAAAAGTAGTTCCCAAAAATGTTGAATCATGTAGGGCCTAGAATTATTCACGAATAAACTACGCACACGGTAATGCAGCCATTTATTTGGAAGAACCGAGCGAGTACACGATACTGTATGTTGTCATGCTTGTTGTCATGCTTGTTGTTATGGTAACGTTTCAGAGCGTGGAAGGAGAGCCACACGAGAAGGCAGTCGACTTGCTGAAGCAAGCACAAGGTGAGACGCTGATGAAATATACGCCCCTGTTTCTGTCTATCAGCAGTGACTGTGTCATTGTTCTCGGCAGACACTCCTGGAATACACGCCCTGTTTCTGTCTTACGTCAGTGACTGCGTCATTGGTCTCGGCCATTCGATGGATTTCTGTGCAGAAGCTGAAAACACTCACACAGTCACAGTCACAGAGTGACAGTCACAGACTTGGCTGCCAGCATCGTTCAACTGCGTGGTCAAATGAGTTATATTAAAAGCATAAAAAAGTAGATTTTTCAGAAAAATTATCGAAAATTAAACAGATGAGGGAAGTCATAGGTCAGTGGTAGGGTTGGGGGTGGGGGCAACCCTGGGGTGGGCAGTCGTAGCTTGACGGTAAGGGAGAGTTAACTCCGTTTGTGGGAGGGGTGCGGGGGGGGGGGGGGTCGTAGCGGGAAGTCGTAGGTCAGAGGTCATAGGGAGGGGGAGGGGAAGACGCAGCTAAGTGGTAGAACATTGGGCCGATGATCCGCAGTGCCATGAATTCGAACCCGACCCGTGGGGGATTGTGAGGCATTGTCAGGTACGCTCTGGCACTGAACTGCAGTTGGTTCAGTGGCAATTTGGGCGAGGGGGGTGGGGGGGGGGGGTGGAGGAGAGTCGTAAGTTCCGCAGCTGCTTCAGTCTTGGAATTTAAAATTTAAATTAAATTTAAAATAAACTCCAGATGCCACTAATCTTCCAATAATCACTAAAGACAAAAAAAAATTCAATTTCATGTAAGTGTTTGAGCGAAGCACACGCCGTTGTTTCTTGCCTGTGACGTTTTTTGTGTTGTCTTTTATATCACAGGCTCGGTGAAGCTGGTGGTACGGTACACGCGAGTACAGCAGACGCCGTTGTTTCTTGGTTATGACGTTTTTGTGTTGTTTTTTATGGCAGGATCGGTGAAGTTGGTGGTGCGGTACACGCCGAAGGTGCTGGATGAGATGGAGGCGCGCTTCGACAAGTCTCGGGCCGCCGCGAGAAGGCAGTGAGGGGGGAAAAGAACACAACACGTGACACAACTCTCACGGTGTCGGGACACCTGTACACTGTGAGGATGACACATGTACTGGAGGTGTCGTGTTGGGTATTTGACACGTGTACATGTGTTTTCCTTTCATCTCTACCCCCGGAAGCTGCATATATGTTTCACGTCTTACAGTCGAGGTTCGCACACGTGCGCATGTGTCTTACGTACACGTGTCTAACAACATGTGACTGAAAAATTCACAAACTTTGAGGTACAAAATAGTCAATATCACAAAAGTGTTATTTTTTTCTAATCATGTGAATAGATATAATCCTTCTACTCTAGCAGTTCAATCCAATTCGGTTTGCTGTGATGAAACACGTGTTTTTATACAATCAAAGTTGTCGATTGAAACCAAAACAATGCACTGAAAAAAACAAAGGGAAAAAAAACACTACATTTTTCTTTGTACTCGTAATGGCAATAATGAAATAAAAGTAGTTGAGGTATTATGTTAAGTAAGGCCTGTTGTGTGATAAATGCATTTTTTGGTCACTGTTAGGAATGCGCCGTTTCGCTGTTTTCTTTTCTGGATGCGAACGCGCACCGCTTGATGCGCATAGCCATTATGACAAACAATGAAACACGTGTACACGTGTGGGTCGGGCTGGACACATACAAGCCGCTTCACACACTGTTTGTTAATGGATCAGTATCTCCCAGCAACCATTTCTAAAAATAATCTGCGAGTATAATACCCCCCTCTCCCCCCCCAAGACGTCCCTCCAAGACCCACCTGTAGCAGATCGCCTATTGATGGGATCGAAGATAACACAGAAAGTTTCCAAAATTAACTCTTGTAGGAGGGGGAAAAGCTTACAAGATAAATATGCAAGAACATTTAAATTAGCTAAAAATGTGAGGTCACACTTTGACTGGGTTATAACACTAGTGTAGAAGAGAGATACAGCAATGTATATATGAAACTAAATATGGGGGGGGGGGGGTTGATGGGGTAGGAGGTGTTGCATGTTACGTATTTTTTACTTTGAATAGGTTGTGATACTTCTGTGGAAAAGATGCACAGCAGTTTATAGATGGGGTCGCACAAGATAGGTGAGGGCTAGGGAGGGAAGCAGTTAATTTTTTTTAGTTATGTTATCTTAAGTAATGTATTGTAAAATGACTTGGGTAAATACTGTAATGTTATTGGTATCGACGTCATTTATTTTCGATGTTGATCATGACGTAGAAATCGATTGATTGTACAGTTATTTGTGCTAACAATGGAAATTAAGTCATGGAGGAAAGCAGAGATTGACTGATATCCAGTCAGCATAAAAATATAATTGACCAATTACGAAAGTGTTGACTTAAAGGTCAACATTTTCTTACTGATCAATGATACTTTGTGATAACTCACAAAATGTCAGCATTTGCTAATTGTAGCTCGGAAGTGTAGAGTGTAGCTTTTTTATCAACCCTGTATTTTATTCCGTTTCATACGTTACCGAACTGTTCGTAATAAGGTAAAGGAAGGCTCGACCAATAAAATGAGGCTTGGTGGTACACCACTCCGAAAAATGATAAACTTTGAACCTAAACGCGTGCTTTTGGTGCTGTTAAAAACCGAACTGCAACTATAAAAGAGCGCAAAACGAGGCCAAAGTTCAGTTGAACTTTGCTGCTGGGGTAGGGAGCGCCTTAATGGCTTCTCTTCACCTGTAAATAAAATTTAAAAAGGTTTTCTTCAAAGGGGGTTAAGGCCTCTGGGAAATAACTGCAGCCCCACAACCAAAATATTTCGTTTCTGATGCAGCATGTCATTCAAATTCAGGAAGTGATTTTTGATTGGCTGACAGATGTGGAAAATGTGCTTCTGTTTATCCAAGTATAAGTTTTTGTAATTCGGCCTTTAAGAGGATATTAATATAAATATGAAAGACGAAGCAGCTCCTTACCTGAAAATAGCATTGCTATTATTTATTGATTTTATTTTGTTTTTAATGCATGTCTACAAAATAAGAATTTAACCTATACTGTCGCGAAGCTTCAGTCGTCTCTATTTACGAACAGTTCACGATCGTATGAACATGGATAGAATCGTATGAACATGGATAGAATCGTATGAACATGGATAGAATACATGGAAAATTTTCAAGTGAGAAGTTAGACAATATTTTTGTAGCATCTGTTTATTAGCTGATTGTTCTGTTGTAGACTTACTTTGTCCGTTGACTGCCCTGTGTCCCTCTGTGAGTTGGGGGCGGGGGGGGGGGAATCTTAAGAATGCGCCTACTGCGTTCTGGTCCATGCATGGCGTTAGAGATGACTAGTCGGAATATCTTCATTACTAAATCTTCTTTTACTATTTCTGCATTCTTCCTTCTCCCCCCCCCCCCCCATTTGTTCCTTTAGAAAATGCGTCCTGATATAAATAGTTACTGAACGAGGCCCATCATAGTTACTGAACGGGGCCCATCATAGTTACTGAACGGGGCCCATCATAGTTACTGAACGGGGCCCATCATAGTTACTGAACGGGGCCCATCATAGTTACTGAACGGGGCCCATCATAGTTACTGAACGGGGCCCATCATAGTTACTGAACGGGACCCATCATAGTTACTGAACGGGGCCCATCATAGTTACTGAACGGGACCCATCATAGTTACTGAACGGGGCCCATCATAGTTACTGAACGGGGCCCATCATAGTTACTGAACGGGGTCCATCATAGTTACTGAACGGGACCCACCATAGTTACTGAACGGGGCCCATCATAGTTACTGAACGGGGCCCATCATAGTTACTGAACGGGGCCCATCATAGTTACTGAACGGGGCCCATCATAGTTACTGAACGGAGCCCATCATAGTTACTGAACGGGGTCCATCATAGTTACTGAACGGGACCCACCATAGTTACTGAACGGGGCCCATCATAGTTACTGAACGGGGCCCATCATAGTTACTGAACGGGGCCCATCATAGTTACTGAACGGGGCCCATCATAGTTACTGAACGGGGCCCATCATAGTTACTGAACGGGACCCATCATAGTTACTGAACGGGACCCATCATAGTTACTGAACGGGACCCATCATAGTTACTGAACGGGACCCATCATAGTTACTGAACGGGGCCCATCATAGTTACTGAACGGGGCGCTGAACGCCAAATAAACAAACAATAAACAAATCACTGCAGTGTCCGTTGTTTTGTGACCGTTTGTGAGCCAAGGCACTCAACTGATTCTCAAGTCTGGTTGATCAGTTTCGGACTTGACTTACAAAATAGTAAAAAAAAAGGCATCACATAGTTACATGCTGGAATCTGATTGGTCGATTCAAAAGTATCGTTTTTTTTACCACAACGCCAAAGTCGATAACGCCACTTTGAGTCTTGTAACAATACTTCCATTTACTTTTTTTGCGGTCACATAAAAATAATACTGATAAATTACGATCATATTAACAACTTGCCGAGATGATGTCAGACGTCTTTGCTGATATGGCGAATTACTGCGCTGCCTATAGTCCAGGGATGGGGTATCGATGATATAAACATTCAGGCAGATTGGAGAGGTTTTATTGTGGAACAGATTGGGGAGTGGGGGGGGGGGGGGGAGGAAGGCGAGGGGGGAGCTTATTTATAAAAAAAAAACAAGAATGACATAAACAAAATTCCCATTGGTGAAGTCTAGTTGGACACAGCGTGAATGGAAATTCTGAATTCCAAATGAGCCCTGCAAGTATGAAACAAGATTGAACTTTCTTTTCCTTCATAAAACAGATTATTGCCACAACAGGACAAAAAGCTCGAAGTTACGAGGTGTTAAATAAAGGCAGGATCTTAAATAAGTATAAATGGGATAAGACCTTTTACAGCGACAGCTTACTTGGCATAGGTTATGAAATGAAAACGAATGATTTGGAGAAAAAAAAATACTGACTACATGTCACAACAAGAGCTAAGTTAAAGAGATTTCGTCATTTTTGTATTCCGACACCGTAAAGTGGAAGCGAGCCGCGAGCACGGCCCAAGCACAATATTGATATTTCTCGTATCGTTTAATATGCATTTAATTCATTCCTGTGTAAATTATTTCACAAAGACATTTTTGACACTTCTTGCTTCCTCTAAGTTGAAAATTAAAAAAAGTAAATGAAATATTTGATAGAGTATCATCTTGCTGTAGATATGTTACAGTCAATGCTGGAAACCCGCCATTTCACGAAATGGCAAACCGTGTTGGGTAAATTCGCGTAATGCCTAAAATCTTTTGCCGTTTCACGAAATAACCTAAAAATTAGGTTATTTCACAAAATTCCCTAAAACGGTTACATTTTATTTCACAAATTGGCAAACCAAGATCAGGCAAAATTGTGAAATAAGCTTTTTTATGCTCGAAATTACTTACAATCGTGACAAATATTATTTTATAATTGCAATAATTGCAAATTTATAATTGCAATAAGATTACTTCAGTTTTCAAACACAATTAATACATCATAATTGGTTTGTTCTTTTAATTAATACATCACAGTTGATTGCAACTGATCACAAGCTTTTAACGCGATTATATTAATTGTAATTCATGGTAATGCACACAAGTGTTTGTGTTCCTTTTGATTAATTTAATTGCTACAAGGAGAAATTTTAGAAAAAAACACACTGAACTGGGTTAAGATATGTACTCAGGAACTAGTCACCGATTTGCCGTTAACCTACTCTGAAAAAGAACATCCAATAACGTCTGCTTTTACCTACTCTAGAATTAAGCCGTTTTCATGGACTGGTCATAATAAGGAAACTTTCTCCATATTGGCCCTCCGGAGAAGATATATTTTGATATAAATTTACCTGAAATCGGGACGTTTTTATCAAATTCCTAAAAGTGGGAGAATCAAATGAAGATAAATGCATACAGGAGCTGTACAAAGTATTTGAACAGCACAAATCGGTCTTTATGACAAAAAACCAATATTACTGTGGAGGAATTAAAAGCATGCGCCTTGAACACCGGCACGATAAGCAGGCGTGCATATTATATTCTCAACAAGTATGAAATTATTAACATAAATTTTGGTCATTATAACTCGGATAATATTAAAAAAATTTCAATGTTTATAATAATAGAATTGGAGAATAACGTTATTGGGATGCAACAACTTTAATATTACTCTTAACTCTAGTTTTAAAGATAAGAAAAATACTAGCTGTCTTTAAAGTTATAAATTTTTGGTCATTTTTTTGTCTCAAATGTAGGTTAAAACTTTAAAGATTTTCCTTTTTTAATTTTCAGATACAACATTTTGCAATGCGGTGATGTGATATTGATATCGTTCATCGTGTGGTGTCAAACATTCTCGTAGGATTGATTGTATTACCCGTATTTTATCAATAAACAGTTCAAACTACTGTTTTTTCTGATTCCTGTGATATTCCCTTGTTACAGATAACAGTTTGCCATTTCACCTAATGGCAAACCGAAAACTTAGGTAATTTAGTGAAATAACCTAACTTTTAGGTTATTTCGTGAAACGGCAAAAGATTTTAGGCATTGAACGAATTTACCCAACATGGTTTGCCATTTCGTGAAATGGCGGGTTTCCAACATTGACTGTAACATATACACAGAAAGTCACGCGACACTGTAGCTTAGCACACCCGCGGCAGACTTGCCCAAGCAGCCTTCGCGCCAGTCATACTGTAGTTCAACGTATCCCAGTAGGCAATAACTCGACCCATTTAGTTGATCAATTAAAACGAAACGCAAGTGCATAACAACACGGTTTATTGACTGGAGGCATTTGAGTCACTGGTACTCGATCTGCGGAACACAAAAGTAGCAAAACTGTCCTCGATGCTTGCCTCCCCTTGGGCCTGAGAAGATAAAAAAATACGCACGTGATAAATATAAGCACTTATTTGCACATACTATTTAAATAGTAAAATGCTGTCTTTAATACAGTCAAGATCTGTTAAACGGATGGTAGGAGGGCTCTATGAGTGGAAGTTCTAAAATCCGTGATCTGATCCACTGAGGCAATCGAAAGACAGTCAGTCGAAACAGGGCCAGCCCTTGCTTGTCAACACTGGCTGAATTTGAGCTTTCTTCCCGTCCCCCTCTGTCGCCCACCCTCTCCCTCCCTGCGCCAAAAAAGGAACTTTATACATTGAAGAAAATGATACTCAGCTTGTCAAAATATAAATCCTATAGTGACGACAAAATAGTACAAAGACAAGCTACTCCAGCTACACGTCCTGCACCCCCCCTACCTAAAATACTGTACACACATTGGAAGGTTATCCGCTCTTACTTACATCTAGACCTCTACCTACCTAAAGGGCCGTAGACATATTCCATGGCCGTCTTCTCTCACCTTACATCTACACGTCCCCTACCCCCTCCCCCTACCTAAAGGACTGAAGACACATTGCATAGCCATCCCCTCTCACCGTACATCTAGACAACCCCTCCACCACTCCCCCTACCTAAAGGATCGAAGACACATTGCTTGCTCCCATGCTTATCTCACCTTACATCCAAGGTTTGTGGCGATCGACGTGATCTTCTTGATGAATTCAGCGAACTGTTCATTCTTTAACTCTAGCATAAACCTAGAATCCAGCAAGCATTGAACCCAAACTAAATGATCTTCTATTTATTGCTTATAATCACACAAACATATCCTAAACCCTTTTTATAATACAATTATCAGATTCCACATTTTGAAATGAATAAATTGACAGCCAAATAGACATAATTTGTTTGAGAAATATCATTCCAAGGAAATAATGAGCCCTGCAAGTATGAAACAAGACTGAAATTTCTTTTCCTTCATAAAACAGATCCTTTTTTCTCCATTACACAGTATATCCGCAATGGGTATTATTTCCACAACAGGACAAAAAGCTCGAAGCTACGAGGTGTTAAATAAAGGCAGGATCTTAAATAAATATGAAAGGGATAATACGTACAGTGACAGATTACTTAGTAAAGGTTATGAAAAGAAATCGAATGATTTGGAAAAAGAAAAAAAAGACTGATTACGTGTCACAGCAAAAAGCTTAGTTAAAGAGATTTCGTCATTTCCGTAAAGTGGAAATAAGCCCAAGTACAATATTAGTATTTTTCGTATTGTTTAATATGCATTTAATTCATTCCGGTGTATATTATTTCACAAAGATATTTTTGGCATCTCTTGCTTCATTTAAAGCTTAAAAAGAGTAAATGAAATATTTGATAGAGTATCATCCTGCTGTAGACACACAGAAAGTCACGTGACACTGTAGCTTAGCACACCCGCGGCAGACTTGCCCAAGCAGCCTTCGCGCCAGTCATACTGTAGTTCAACGTATCCCAGAAGGCAATAACACGAGTCATTTAGTCGACCAATTAAAATGAAACGCAAGTGCATAACAACACGTTTTATTGGCCGGAGGCGTTTGAGTCAGTGGTACTCGATCTGTGGAACACCAAGGTTGCAAAACTGTCCTCGATGCTTGCTTCCCCTCGGGCCTGAGAAGAGAAAAAAAGGCACGCCACAAATATAAACATCTATTTGCGCATACTATTTAAATAGTAAACTGCTGTCTTTAATACAGTCAAGATCTGTTAAACGGGTTATAGGAGGGCTCTATGACTGGAAGTTCTAAAATCTATGATCTGATCCACTGAGGCAATCGAAACGCAGGCAGTCTGTACAGGCCCAGCCCTTGCTTTCCAATAAATCTCACAGTGGTGACAAACGCCCACCCACGTGTTGTGGAGCTGCCCAAGACTGAGGAGGGCGGCAAAGGAGGCGGCAAGGAGCAGAACTCGCCCATCTACATCTCGCGCATCATTCCCGGCGGTGTAGCGGACAGGCATGGGGGCCTAAAACGCGGCGATCAGATGCTCAGTCAATGGTGTAGTACGTAACAAGCATCCTAACCCCGTCCCTAACCCCCCCCCCCCCACCGTACACGCCCCAATCATCCCAGGCGGTGTGGCGGACAGGTATGGGGGCCTAAAACGGGGCGATCAGATGCTTAGCGTCAATGGCGTGGTACGTAACAAACCGCCCTCCCTAACCCCCCTCCCCGGCTCCCCTCGCTGTACACGTCCGCGTCATCCCCGGCGGGGTGGCTGACAGGCATGGGGGCCTAAAACGCGGCGATCAGATGCTCAGCGTCAATGGTGTGGTGCGTGACCAGCCTTCAACCCTCGCTCCGCCCCTCCCTTGGATGGCAAATGGGCCTGCAACTGTCAGTGCCATGGTGCGTAGCTAGTGTCCTTTCTAATTCACAAATACCTGCTCGTTCCCTCAGCCCGTCCCCCTCCTCCCCACCCCCTGTGCGCAACTACCCTCTCTCCCACCGCCACACACGCCTTGAATTTTCATGGGTGACATGGGTGCACCAAAAGCACAGCTACCTCCCTCCATGCTCTTAGCCCCCGCCCCATCCTACCCCCCCTTCTATGCACACAGGCCACCTTAAAGGGCCTAACCTGGTCGCTTGCAAACAAACAAAAGTAGTTCCCAAAATGCTGAATCATGTAGTGCCTAGAATTTTTCACGAATAAACTACGCACACCATAATGCAGCCATTTATTTCGAAGGACCGAGCGAGTACACGATGCTATGTGTTGCCATGCTTGTTGTTATGGTGACGTTTCAGAGCGTGGAAGAACCACATGAGAAGGCAGTCGAGTTGCTGAAGCAGGCACAAGGTGAGACACTCGTGAAATACACGCCCTTTTTCTGTCTCACAGCAGTGACTGCGTCATTGGTCTCAGCCAGCCGATGGATTTCTGTGCAGAAGCTGAAAACACTCACACAGTCACAGAGTCAGTCACAGAGTCACACTTACAGAGTCACAGACTGGGCTGCCAACTTCGTTCAGCTGCGTGGTGACATGAGTTATATTAAAATAGCAAAAAATAAGACAATGTAGATTTTTTGTAGAAAACTCAGAAAATTACACAGATAAGGGAAGGCATAATTCAGTGGTAAGGATGGGGGGGGAGGCGGTGGCAGCAATCCTGGGGTGGGCAGTCGTGGCTTGATGGTAAAGGAGAGTAACTCCGTTTGTTGGAGGGGGAGGGTCGGCAGTCAAGCGGTAAAAGGGGTGGATAAGTGGTGCCTCACTGAATGGAGATGTCGTAGCTATGTTGGAGGGGAGGGAGGCGGGGAGGGTGGCGAATTAACTCAGTTGAGTGGGAAGTCGCAGGTCAGAGGTCATAGGGGACGAGGAGGGAGGGGAGACGTAGGTAAGTGGTAGAACATTGGGCAGATGATCGGCATTCCATGGATTCGAACCCGATCCGTGGTGGATTGTGAGGCATTTTCAGGGACGCTCTGGCACTGAACAGCAGTTGGTTCAGTGGCAAATTGGGCGGCGGGGGGGGGGGGCAGGGGAGTCGTAAGTTCCTTAGCTGCTTCAGTCTTGGAATTTAAAATTAACTCCAGTTGCCACTGATCTTCCAGTAAGCACTAATGACAACAACACAATTTTTTTAATTTCACTTGCTGTTGTTTCTGGGTTATGACGTTTTTGTGTTGTTTTTTTTATCACAGAATCGGTGAAGCTGGTGGTGCGGTACACGCCGAAGGTGCTCGATGAGATGGAGGCGCGCTTCGACAAGTCTCGTGCCTCCGCGAGAAGACAGTGAGAGAGGAAAAGAATACAACACGTGACACAGCATAGACACGCTCTTCAGCTCACGTGTCGGGACACGTGTACCCTGTGAGGATGACACATGTACTGGAGGTGTCGTGTTGGGTATTTGACACGTGTACATGTGTTTTCCTTTCATCTCTACCCCCAAAAGCAGCATATACGTTTCGGGTCTTACAGTCGAGGTTCGCACACGTGCGCATGTGTCTTACGTACACGTGTCTAACAACATGTGTCTGAAAAATTCATAAACTTTGAGGTACAAAATAGTCAATATCACAAAAGTGTTATTTTTTTCTAATCATGTAAATAGATATAATCCTTCTACTCTAGCAGTTCAATCCAATCGTGTTTGCTGTGATGAAACACGTGTTTTTATACGATCAAAGTTGTCGATTGAAACCAAAACAATGGACTGAAAAAAAAACAAAGCAAAAAACACTACATTTTTCTTTGTACACGTAATGACAAAAATGAAATAAAAGTAGTTGAGGTATTATGTTAAGTAAGGCCTATTGTGTGATAAATGCATTTTTGGCCACTGTTAGGAATGCGCTGTTTCGCTGTGTTATTTTCTGGATGTGAACGCGCACCGCTTGATGCGCATAGCCATTATGACAAACAACGAAACACGTGTACACGTGTGGGTCGGGTTGGACACATACAAGAAGCTTGACAAACTTTTTCTTGATGGATCAGTATCTCCCAGCAACCATTTCTAAAAATAATCTGCGAGTATAATACCCCCCTCTCCCCCTCCCGCTCCCCAAGACGTCCCTCCAAGACCCGTCTGTAGCAGATCGCCTATTGCTGGGGTCGAAGATAACACAGACAGTTTCCAAAATTAACTCTTGTAGGAGGGGGAAAAGTTTACAAGATAAATATGCAAGAACATTTAAATTAGCTAAAAATGTGAGGTCACACTTTGACTGGGTTAAAACACTAGTGTAGAAGAGAGATACAGCAATGTATATGTGGAACTAAATATGGGGGTTGATGGGGTGGGAGGTGTTGCATGTCACGTATTTTTAACTTTGAATGGCTTGTGATACTTCTGTGGAAAAGATACACTAGAAATGTGAGGGTTAGGGAGGGAGGCAGTTATTTTTTTATGTATTGTAAAATGACTTGGGTTAAATACTGTAATCTTATTAGTATCGACGTCACTAATTTTTGGTGCTGATCACAACGTAGAAATCGATTGATTGTGCTGGCAATGGAAATTAAGTCATGTAAGAAAGCAGAGACTGACTGATATCGAGTCAGCATGAAAATATAATTGACCAATTACGAAAGTGTTGACTTCAAGGTCAACATTTTCGTACTGGTCAATGATACTTCGTGATAACTCCCAAAATGTCAACAGCTGCTAATTGTAGTTCGGAACTGCAGGGTGTAGCTTTTTTTTATCAACCCTGCATTTTATTCCATTTCATACGTTACCGAACTGTTCGTAATAAGACAAAGAAAGACTCGACCAATAAAATGAGGCTCGGTGGAATACTACGTCGAAAAATGATAAACTTTGATCCCAAACGCCTGTTTTTGGTGCTGTTAAAAACCGAGCTGCAACTATATATGAGGGCGCAAGAGGAGGCTAAAGCTCAGTTGAACTTTGATGCTGGGGGTGTGGGAAGGGAGGGGATCAAAATTGCTTCTCTTCATCTGTGAATAAAATTTTAAAAGCTTTTCTCCAAATGTGTTGTGCCCGGTGGCAAATAATATTTCAGCGATTGATTTATGAGACTCCGACACCAGGGATAAGTTTTTGTAACTCGGCATTTAAGCCTGTTAAAAGCACTGCTTTTAAGATATAGTTTTGTTTTTTCTGCATGTCTACAAAATAAGAATTTTGCGAAGCTTCAGTCGTCTCTATTTAGGAAGAGTTCGCGATCGTATGAACATGGATAGAATCGTATGAACATGGAGATTGTATGAACATGGATAGAATACATGGGAAAATTTCAAGTGAGAAGTTAGACAATATATTTGTAGCATCTGTTTATTAGCTGAATGTTCTGTTGTAGACTTACTTGACGATATTTAGTACATCTAAAAATAACAAGTCTGTTCAATAAACAAAATGATACGATTGAGTGCGCTGTTTTATTGTGTGTTTTGATTGGGACTGGCGCAGGCTGAGCTTGAGATACCCCCGTCACTGTTGTGTCCGTTGACTGCCCTGTGTCCCTCTGTGGGTTGGGGGTGGGAAATCTTAAGAATGCGCCTACTGCGTTCTGTTCCATGCATGACGTTAGAGACGACTAATCGGAATATCTTCATTTCTAAATCTTCTTTTACTATTTCTTCATTCTTCCTTCTCCCCCCTCCCCCACTTGTTTCTTTAGCAAATGCGCCCTGATATAAATAGTTACTGAACGGGA
The DNA here is from genome assembly GCA_949752745.1 of Protula sp. h YS-2021. Taxonomy (NCBI): domain Eukaryota; kingdom Metazoa; phylum Annelida; class Polychaeta; order Sabellida; family Serpulidae; genus Protula; species Protula sp. h YS-2021. The sequence continues at coordinate 36,462,116 of OX457032.1, read as the reverse complement.
CCCATAATAGTTACTGAACGGGGCCCATCATAGTTACTGAACGGGGCGCTGAACGCCAAATAAACAAACAATAAACAAACCACTGGAGTGTCCGTTGTTTTGTGACCGTTTGTAAGCCAAGGCACTCAACTGGTTCTCAAGTCTGTGGTTGATCAGTTTGGGACTTTACTTACAAAATAGTAAAAAAGGCATCGCATAGTTACGTGCCTTGGATAAATGCTGGAATGTGATTGGTCGATTCAAAAGTATTGTTTTTTTACCACAACGCCAAAGTCGATAACGCCACTTTCAGTCGTGTAACAATGTTTCCATTAACTTTTTTCGGGGTCACATGAAAATGATATTAATAAATTACGAACATATTAACAACATGTTGGGAGGATGTCAGACTGCTTTGCTGATATGGCGAATTACTGCCCTCCCTACACACCAGGCATGAGGTGATGATGTAAACATTGAGCATTGAGGCAGATTGAAGAGGTTTTATTGTGGATTAGGGAGTGGGGGGAGGCGAGGGGGGAGAGCTTATTTGTGAAAAAAACGAATGACATAAAAATTCCCATTGGTGAAGTCTAGCTGGACACAGCGTGAATAGAAATTCTGAATTCCTAATGAGCCTTGCAAGTATGAAACAAGATTGAAATTTCTTTTCCTTCATAAAACAGATCTTTTTTCCCTCATTACACAGTATATCCGCAATGGGTATTATTTCCACAACAGGACAAAAGGCTCGAAGCTACGAGGTGTTAAATAAAGGCAGGATCTTAAATAAATATGAAAGGGATAATACGTACAGTGACAGATTACTTAGTAAAGGTTATGAAAAGAAATCGAATGATTTGGAAAAAGAAAAAAAAGACTGATTACGTGTCACAGCAAAAAGCTTAGTTAAAGAGATTTCGTCATTTCCGTAAAGTGGAAATAAGCCCAAGTACAATATTAGTATTTTTCGTATTGTTTAATATGCATTTAATTCATTCCGGTGTATATTATTTCACAAAGATATTTTTGGCATCTCTTGCTTCATTTAAAGCTTAAAAAGAGTAAATGAAATATTTGATAGAGTATCATCCTGCTGTAGACACACAGAAAGTCACGTGACACTGTAGCTTAGCACACCCGCGGCAGACTTGCCCAAGCAGCCTTCGCGCCAGTCATACTGTGGTTCAACGTATCCCAGAAGGCAATAACACGAGTCATTTAGTCGACCAATTAAAATGAAACGCAAGTGCATAACAACACGTTTTATTGGCCGGAGGCGTTTGAGTCAGTGGTACTCGATCTGTGGAACACCAAGGTTGCAAAACTGTCCTCGATGCTTGCTTCCCCTCGGGCCTGAGAAGAGAAAAAAAGGCACGCCACAAATATAAACATCTATTTGCGCATATTATTTAAATAGTGAACTGCTGTCTTTAATACAGTCAAGATCTGTTAAACGGGTTATAGGAGGGCTCTATGACTGGAAGTTCTAAAATCTATGATCTGATCCACTGAGGCAATCGAAACGCAGGCAGTCTGTACAGGCCCAGCCCTTGCTTTCCAATAAATCTCACAGTGGTGACAAACGCCCACGCACGTGTTGTGGAGCTGCCCAAGACTGAGGTGGACGGAAAAAGGCGGTAAGGAGCAGAACTCGCCCATCTACATCTCGCGCATCATCCCCGGCGGTGTGGCGGACAGGCATGGGGGCCTAAAACGCGGCGATCAGATGCTCAGTCAATGGTGTAGTACGTAACAAGCATCCTAACCAGGTCCCTAAACCCAAGCAGAACTCCCCCACCGTACACGCCCCAATCATCCCAGGCGGTGTGGCGGACAGGCATGGGGGCCTAAAACGGGGCGATCAGATGCTTAGCGTCAATGGCGTGGTACGTAACAAACCGCCCTCCCTAACCCCCCTCCCCGGCTCCCCTCGCTGTACACGTCCGCGTCATCCCCGGCGGGGTGGCTGACAGGCATGGGGGCCTAAAACGGGGCGATCAGATGCTTAGCGTCAATGGCGTGGTACGTAACAAACCACCCTCCCTAACCCCCCTCCCCGGCTCCCCTCGCTGTACACGTTCGCGTTATCCCCGGCGGGGTGGCTGACAGGCATGGGGGCCTAAAACGCGGCGATCAGATGCTCAGCGTCAATGGTGTGGTGCGTGACCAGCCTTCAACCCCCGCTCCGCCCCTCCCTTGGATGGCAAATGGGCCTGCAACTGTCAGTGCCATGGTGCGTAGCTAGTGTCCTTTCTAATTCACAAATACCTGCTCGTTCCCTCAGCCCGTCCCCCTCCCCCCACCCCCTGTGCGCAACTACCCTCTCTCCCACCGCCACACACGCCTTGAATTTTCATGGGTGACATGGGTGCACCAAAAGCACAGCTACCTCCCTCCATGCTCTTAGCCCCCGCCCCATCCTACCCCCCCCCCTTCTATGTACACAGGCCACCTTAAAGGGCCTAACCTGGTCGCTTGCAAACAAACAAAAGTAGTTCCCAAAATGCTGAATCATGTAGTGCCTAGAATTTTTCACGAATAAACTACGCACACCATAATGCAGCCATTTATTTCGAAGAACCGAGCGAGTACACGATGCTATGTGTTGCCATGCTTGTTGTTATGGTGACGTTTCAGAGCGTGGAAGAACCACATGAGAAGGCAGTCGAGTTGCTGAAGCAGGCACAAGGTGAGACACTCGTGAAATACACGCCCTTTTTCTGTCTCACAGCAGTGACTGCGTCATTGGTCTCAGCCAGCCGATGGATTTCTGTGCAGAAGCTGAAAACACTCACACAGTCACAGAGTCAGTCACAGAGTCAGTCACAGAGTCACACTTACAGAGTCACAGACTGGGCTGCCAACTTCGTTCAGCTGCGTGGTGACATGAGTTATATTAAAATAGCAAAAAAATAAGACAATGTAGATTTTTTGTAGAAAACTCAGAAAATTACACAGATCAGGGAAGGCATAATTCAGTGGTAAGGATGGGGGGAGGAGGCGGTGGCAGCAACCCTGTGGTGGGCAGTCGTGGCTTGATGGTAAGGGAGAGTAACTCCGTTTGTTGGAGGGGGGAGGGTCGGCAGTCAAGCGGTAAAAGGGGTGGATAAGTGGTGCCTCACTGAATGGAGATGTCGTAGCTATGTTGGAGGGGAGGGGGTGGGGAGGGTGGCGAATTAACGCAGTTGAGTGGGAAGTCGTCAGAGGTCATAGGGGACGGGGAGGGAGGGGAGACGTAGCTAAGTAGTAGAACATTGGGCAGATGATCGGCATTCCATGGATTCGAACCCGATCCGTGGTGGATTGTGAGGCATTTTCAGGGACGCTCTGGCACTGAACAGCAGTTGGTTCAGTGGCAAATTGGGCGGCGGGGGGGGGGGATGGGGCAGGGGAGTCGTAAGTTCCTTAGCTGTCTTCAGTCTTGGAATTTAAAATTAACTCCAGTTGCCACTGATCTTCCAGTAAGCACTAATGACAACAACACAATTTTTTTAATTTCACTTGCTGTTGTTTCTTGGTTATGACGTTTTTGTGTTGTTTTTTTATCACAGAATTGGTGAAGCTGGTGGTGCGGTACACGCCGAAGGTGCTCGATGAGATGGAGGCGCGCTTCGACAAGTCTCGTGCCTCCGCGAGAAGACAATGAGAGAGGAAAAGAATACAACACGTGACACAGCATAGACACGTTCTTCAGCTCACGTGTCGGGACACGTGTACCATGTGAGGATGACACATGTACTGGAGGTGTCGTGTTGGGTATTTGACACGTGTACATGTGTTTTCCTTTCATCTCTACCCCCGAAAGCAGCATATACGTTTCGGGTCTTACAGTCGAGGTTCGCACACGTGCGCATGTGTCTTACGTACACGTGTCTAACAACATGTTTCTGAAAAATTCATAAACTTTGAGGTACAAAATAGTCAATATCACAAAAGTGTTATTTTTTCTAATCATGTAAATAGATAAAATCCTTCTACTCAAGTTCAATCCAATCGTGTTTGCTGTGATGAAACACGTGTTTTTATACGATCAAAGTTGTCGATTGAAACCAAAACAATGGACTGAAAAAAAAACAAAGCAAAAAAAAAAACACTACATTTTTCTTTGTACACGTAATGGCAAAAATGAAATAAAAGTAGTTGAGGTATTATGTTAAGTAAGGCCTATTGTGTGATAAATGCATTTTTGGTCACTGTTAGGAATGCGCTGTTTCGCTGTGTTATTTTCTGGATGTGAACGCGCACCGCATGATGCGCATAGCCATTATGACAAACAACGAAATACGTGTACACGTGTGGGTCGGGTTGGACACATACAAGAAGCTTGACAAACTTTTTCTTGATGGATCAGTATCTCCCAGCAACCATTTCTAAAAATAATCTGCGAGTATAATACCCCCCTCTCCCCCCCGCTCCCCAAGACTTCCCTCCAAGACCCGTCTGTAGCAGATCGCCTATTGCTGGGGTCGAAGATAACACAGACAGTTTCCAAAATTAACTCTTGTAGGAGGGGGAAAAGTTTACAAGATAAATATGCAAGAACATTTAAATTAGCTAAAAATGTGAGGTCACACTTTGACTGGGTTATAACACTAGTGTAGAAGAGAGATACAGCAATGTATATGTGGAACTAAATATGGGGGTTGATGGGGTGGGAGGTTTTGCATGTCACGTATTTTTAACTTTGAATGGCTTGTGATACTTCTGTGGAAAAGATACACTAGCAATGTGAGGGTTAGGGAGGGAGGCAGTTATTTTTTTATGTATTGTAAAATGACTTGGGTTAAATACTGTAATCTTATTAGTATCGACGTCACTAATTTGCGGTGCTGATCACAACGTAGAAATCGATTGATTGTGCTGGCAATGGAAATTAAGTCATGTAAGAAAGCAGAGACTGACTGATATCGAGTCAGCATGAAAATATAATTGACCAATTACGAAAGTGTTGACTTCAAGGTCAACATTTTCGTACTGGTCAATGATACTTCGTGATAACTCCCAAAATGTCAACAGCTGCTAATTGTAGTTCGGAACTGCAGGGTGTAGCTTTTTTTATTAACCCTGCATTTTATTCCATTTCATACGTTACCGAACTGTTCGTAATAAGACAAAGAAAGACTCGACCAATAAAATGAGGCTCGGAGGAATACTACGTCGAAAAATGGTAAATCTTGATCCCAAACGCCTGCTTATGGTGCTGTTAAAAACCGAGCTGCAACTATATATAAGGGCGCAATAGGAGGCTAAAGCTCAGTTGAACTTTGATGCTGGGGGTGTGGGAAGGGATGATCAAAATGGCTTCTCTTCATCTGTGAATAAAATTTTAAAAGCTTTTCTCCAAATGTGTTGTGCCCGGTGGCAAATAATATTTCAGCGATTGATTTATGAGACTCCGACACCAGGGATAAGTTTTTGTAACTCGGCATTTAAGCCTGTTAAAAGCACTGCTTTTAAGATATAGTTTTGTTTTTTCTGCATGTCTACAAAATAAGAATTTTGCGAAGCTTCAGTCGTCTCTATTTAGGAAGAGTTCGCGATCGTATGAACATGGATAGAATCGTATGAACATGGAGAATCGTATGAACATGGATAGAATACATGGGAAAATTTCAAGTGAGAAGTTAGACAATATTTTTGTAGCATCTGTTTATTAGCTGAATGTTCTGTTGTAGACTTACTTGACGATATTTAGTACATCTAAAAATAACAAGTCTGTTCAATAAACAAAATGATACGATTGAGTGCGCTGTTTTATTGTGTGTTTTGATTGGGACTGGCGCAGGCTGAGCTTGAGATACCCCCGTCACTGTTGTGTCCGTTGACTGCCCTGTGTCCCTCTGTGGGTTGGGGGTGGGAAATCTTAAGAATGCGCCTACTGCGTTCTGTTCCATGCATGACGTTAGAGACGACTAATCGGAATATCTTCATTTCTAAATCTTCTTTTACTATTTCTTCATTCTTCCTTCTCCCCCCTCCCCCACTTGTTTCTTTAGCAAATGCGCCCTGATATAAATAGTTACTGAACGGGACCCATAATAGTTACTGAACGGGACCCATCATAGTTACTGAACGGGGCGCTGAACGCCAAATAAACAAACAATAAACAAACCACTGGAGTGTCCATTGTTTTGTGACCGTTTGTAAGCCAAGGCACTCAACTGGTTCTCAAGTCTGTGGTTGATCAGTTTGGGACTTTACTTACAAAATAGTAAAAAAAGGCATCGCATAGTTACATGCCTTGGATAAATGCTGGAATGTGATTGGTCGATTCAAAAGTATTGTTTTTTTACCACAACGCCAAAGTCGATAACGCCACTTTCAGTCGTGTAACAATGTTTCCATTAACTTTTTTCGGGGTCACATGAAAATGATATTAATAAATTACGAACATATTAACAACATGTCGGGATGATGTCAGACGGCTTTGCTGATATGGCGAATTACTGCACTGCCTACACACCAGGCATGAGGTGATGATGTAAACATTGAGCATTGAGGCAGATTGAAGAGGTTTTATTGTGGATTGGGGAGTGGGGGGGGAGGCGAGGGGGGAGAGCTTATTTATGAAAAAAAACGAATGACATAAAAAAAATTCCCATTGGTGAAGTCTAGCTGGACACAGCGTGAATGGAAATTCTGAATTCCTAATGAGCCCTGCAAGTATGAAACAAGATTGAAATTTCTTTTCCGTCATAAAACAGAATTTTTTTCCTTCATTACACAGTATATCCGCAATGGGTATTATTTCCACAACAGGACAAAAGGCTCGAAGCTACGAGGTGTTAAATAAAGGCAGGATCTAAAATAAATATGAATGGGATAAGACGTACAGTGACAGTTTACTTAGTAGAGGTTATGAAAAGAAATCGAATGAGTTGGAAAAAGAGAGAAAAGACTGACTACGTGTCACAGCAAAAAGCTTAGTTAAAGAGATTTCGTCATTTCCGTAAAGTGGAAATAAGCCCAAGTACAATATTAGTATTTTTCGTATTGTTTAATATGCATTTAATTCATTCCGGTGTATATTATTTCACAAAGATATTTTTGGCATCTCTTGCTTCATTTAAAGCTTAAAAAGAGTAAATGAAATATTTGATAGAGTGTCATCCTGCTGTAGACACACAGAAAGTCACGTGACACTGTAGCTTAGCACACCCACGGCAGACTTGCCCAAGCAGCCTTCGCGCCAGTCATACTGTAGTTCAACGTATCCCAGAAGGCAATAACACGAGTCATTTAGTCGACCAATTAAAATGAAACGCAAGTGCATAACAACACGTTTTATTGGCCGGAGGCGTTTGAGTCAGTGGTACTCGATCTGTGGAACACCAAGGTTGCAAAACTGTCCTCGATGCTTGCTTCCCCTCGGGCCTGAGAAGAGAAAAAAAGGCACGCCACAAATATAAACATCTATTTGCGCATACTATTTAAATAGTAAACTGCTGTCTTTAATACAGTCAAGATCTGTTAAACGGGTTATAGGAGGGCTCTATGAGTGGAAGTTCTAAAATCTATGATCTGATCCACTGAGGCAATCGAAACGCAGGCAGTCTGTACAGGCCCAGCCCTTGCTTTCCAATAAATCTCACAGTGGTGACAAACGCCCACCCACGTGTTGTGGAGCTGCCCAAGACTGAGGAGGGCGGCAAAGGAGGCGGCAAGGAGCAGAACTCGCCCATCTACATCTCGCGCATCATCCCCGGCGGTGTGGCGGACAGGCATAGGGGCCTAAAACGCGGCGATCAGATGCTCAGTCAATGGTGTAGTACGTAACAAGCATCCTAACCCCGTCCCTAACCCCCCCCCCCCCCCACCGTACACGCCCCAATCATCCCAGGCGGTGTGGCGGACAGGCATGGGGGCCTAAAACGGGGCGATCAGATGCTTAGCGTCAATGGCGTGGTACGTAACAAACCGCCCTCCCTAACCCCCCTCCCCGGCTCCCCTCGCTGTACACGTCCGCGTCATCCCCGGCGGGGTGGCTGACAGGCATGGGGGCCTAAAACGCGGCGATCAGATGCTCAGCGTCAATGGTGTGGTGCGTGACCAGCCTTCAACCCTCGCTCCGCCCCTCCCTTGGATGGCAAATGGGCCTGCAACTGTCAGTGCCATGGTGCGTAGCTAGTGTCCTTTCTAATTCACAAATACCTGCTCGTTCCCTCAGCCCGTCCCCCTCCTCCCCACCCCCTGTGCGCAACTACCCTCTCTCCCACCGCCACACACGCCTTGAATTTTCATGGGTGACATGGGTGCACCAAAAGCACAGCTACCTCCCTCCATGCTCTTAGCCCCCGCCCCATCCTACCCCCCCCCCCTTCTATGCACACAGGCCACCTTAAAGGGCCTAACCTGGTCGCTTGCAAACAAATAAAAGTAGTTCCCAAAATGCTGAATCATGTAGTGCCTAGAATTTTTCACGAATAAACTACGCACACCATAATGCAGCCATTTATTTCGAAGAACCGAGCGAGTACACGATGCTATGTGTTGCCATGCTTGTTGTTATGGTGACGTTTCAGAGCGTGGAAGAACCACATGAGAAGGCAGTCGAGTTGCTGAAGCAGGCACAAGGTGAGACACTCGTGAAATACACGCCCTTTTTCTGTCTCACAGCAGTGACTGCGTCATTGGTCTCAGCCAGCCGATGGATTTCTGTGCAGAAGCTGAAAACACTCACACAGTCACAGAGTCAGTCACAGAGTCAGTCACAGAGTCACACTTACAGAGTCACAGACTGGGCTGCCAACTTCGTTCAGCTGCGTGGTGACATGAGTTATATTAAAATAGCAAAAAAATAAGACAATGTAGATTTTTTGTAGAAAACTCAGAAAATTACACAGATAAGGGAAGGCATAATTCAGTGGTAAGGATGGGGGGGGGGGAGGAGGCGGTGGCAGCAACCCTGGGGTGGGCAGTCGTGGCTTAATGGTAAAGGAGAGTAACTCCGTTTGTTGGAGGGGGGAGGGTCGGCAGTCAAGCGGTAAAAGGGGTGGACAAGTGGTGCCTCACTGAATGGAGATGTCGTAGCTATGTTGGAGGGGAGGGGGGTGTTGAGGGTGGCGAATTAACGCAGTTGAGTGGGAAGTCGTCAGAGGTCATAGGGGACGGGGAGGGAGGGGAGACGTAGCTAAGTAGTAGAACATTGGGCAGATGATCGGCATTCCATGGATTCGAACCCGATCCGTGGTGGATTGTGAGGCATTTTCAGGGACGCTCTGGCACTGAACAGCAGTTGGTTCAGTGGCAAATTGGGCGGCGGGGGGGCAGGGGAGTCGTAAGTTCCTTAGCTGCTTCAGTCTTGGAATTTAAAATTAACTCCAGTTGCCACTGATCTTCCAGTAAGCACTAATGACAACAACACAATTTTTTTTAATTTCACTTGCTGTTGTTTCTTGGTTATGACGTTTTTGTGTTGTTTTTTTTATCACAGGATTGGTGAAGCTGGTGGTGCGGTACACGCCGAAGGTGCTCGATGAGATGGAGGCGCGCTTCGACAAGTCTCGTGCCTCCGCGAGAAGACAATGAGAGAGGAAAAGAATACAACACGTGACACAGCATAGACACGCTCTTCAGCTCACGTGTCGGGACACGTGTACCCTGTGAGGATGACACATGTACTGGAGGTGTCGTGTTGGGTATTTGACACGTGTACATGTGTTTTCCTTTCATCTCTACCCCCGAAAGCAGCATATACGTTTCGGGTCTTACAGTCGAGGTTCGCACACGTGCGCATGTGTCTTACGTACACGTGTCTAACAACATGTGTCTGAAAAATTCATAAACTTTGAGGTACAAAATAGTCAATATCACAAAAGGGTTATTTTTTCTAATCATGTAAATAGATAAAATCCTTCTACTCAAGTTCAATCCAATCGTGTTTGCTGTGATGAAACACGTGTTTTTATACGATCAAAGTTGTCGATTGAAACCAAAACAATGGACTGAAAAAAAACAAAGCAAAAAAAAAAAAAACACTACATTTTTCTTTGTACACGTAATGGCAAAAATGAAATAAAAGTAGTTGAGGTATTATGTTAAGTAAGGCCTATTGTGTGATAAATGCATTTTTGGTCACTGTTAGGAATGCGCTGTTTCGCTGTGTTATTTTCTGGATGTGAACGCGCACCGCTTGATGCGCATAGCCATTATGACAAACAACGAAACACGTGTACACGTGTGGGTCGGGTTGGACACATACAAGAAGCTTGACAAACTTTTTCTTGATGGATCAGTATCTCCCAGCAACCATTTCTAAAAATAATCTGCGAGTATAATACCCCCCTCTCCCCCCCCCCCGCTCCCCAAGACGTCCCTCCAAGACCCGTCTGTAGCAGATCGCCTATTGCTGGGGTCGAAGATAACACAGACAGTTTCCAAAATTAAGGGGGGAGGGGGAAAAGTTTACAAGATAAATATGCAAGAACATTTAAATTAGCTAAAAATGTGAGGTCACACTTTGACTGGGTTATAACACTAGTGTAGAAGAGAGATACAGCAATGTATATGTGGAACTAAATATGGGGGTTGATGGGGTGGGAGGTGTTGCATGTCACGTATTTTTAACTTTGAATGGCTTGTGATACTTCTGTGGAAAAGATACACTAGCAATGTGAGGGTTAGGGAGGGAGGAAGCAGTTATTTTTTTATGTATTGTAAAATGACTTGGTTAAATACTGTAATCTATTAGTATCAACGTCACTAATTTGCGGTGCTGATCCACAACGTAGAAATCGATTGATTGTGCTGGCAATGGAAATTAAGTCATGTAAGAAAGCAGAGACTGACTGATATCGAGTCAGCATGAAAATATAATTGACCAATTACGAAAGTGTTGACTTCAGGTCAACATTTTCGTACTGGTCAATGATACTTCGTGATAACTCCCCAAAATGTCAACAGCTGCTAATTGTAGTTCGGAAACTGCAGGCTGTAGCTTTTTTT
>OX457032.1:36286574-36450990 GCA_949752745.1 Protula sp. h YS-2021 | reverse complement strand
GTAAACACGGGACATTTATGCACACGACATGTAAGCCTCATGGCACGTAACACTTACTGTACACAACACAATAGTCTCATGGCACGCTAACACGGGAACCTTATTGCACACGACACGGCAGCCTCATGGTACGTTAATGCTTACTGCCCACGACACGGCAGCCTCATGGCACGTTTACCCAGGACTCTTACTGCACACGACACGGCAGCTTGAAGGCACGTGAATACGGGACACCTACTTCACAACCATAGTAGGCCTTGGACCGTTAACTAACACATACACGAAGCAAGAGGGTTCCTTACTTGGCAGTTTCAAGGACAATGGAAGTAGAATCAGCAAAAGTCTTCACTAGATCGTCGGTTAAATTATGCGCTCAGCTGAAAGGACACATAAATATATGCCATTTGCACACAGTCAATCAATAGAAGATTTCTTAAAAACTATTTAAACCCATTAAAATTACAGCACAACCATTCAAAACGTTCACCTCGCAAACACATTATTACTTGAAACACCCCACCCACCAGACGTTCTCCATTTTGCACTGCATAAATCTTCACAATTGTGAATATAGTGTTATTTTTTTTAAGCAGAGAATGGCGCTTATCGAGATAACAACAAGTTGTTACCTGTTTGATATGTACAGAAAATTAAAGAGCTTCTGATATTTGGCCTTTCTACATAGCTGCTGTGCCGATCCCAGTGGAAGAAATGTCATTGTGACGTCACCATAACGCAAAGGCTCTACAATTGGAAGATCAATATTTCTTTCTTTTAGGAGGAAGGGTTTATTGAATGTGTATTACAGACTATTCTATACTCCGATTACGGTCTTTTTTCTCTTTCACTAACATTTCTGATTGCCTTGAATAAAGATCAATACAGGGGCTGTCGCCCATAATAGGATTGAAGAATATAACTTTTTCCAATGAAATGCATTAATTGTATATATTACCTTACGATATTTAGTTTGTGCTATAGTTTCTATGTCTGCTACCTCCTTGAAAATTAGAGACATCCAGCCTCCCCCTTGTTCCAGAAGGGACTGGGGCCCAAATTTGACGGGGGGGATTGTGCCCCTTTCCCCATTGACAAGTCTTGCGATACTGACCATAGGGCAACTGCAGCGGATTATCGCTGCCTTCTACATCATCTGTGCATGATTTAGGGACTGGCTGCACCTCGTCGGAATCTTCTGTTATCTCTACAACAGATAACAAACCATGTCACGTGATTTGCCTCATTTTCGCTCTTCTTCTAACAACACCCCCCTGTATGTCCTCTTTCTTATTTTTGATTGATTGGAAATAAAGTGTACCGGGCGTTTCCGAAAAAAGCCCAAGGCTTCTATTTGGAAACTTGCCAATTTCAAGCGCTCATTTAGAAACCAAAAAGAAGCCCGGGGGCTTCTATTAGGAAACAGTTTCCTAATTAGAGCCCCGAGGCTTCTAGTTTTTAGATCGGGGGGGGGGTTGTTGATAAGTTTTTATTGGAAAAAAAGAAAAAAATATAATCAGTCTTTTAGTAAAGAGCTACATACTGCGGATATCCGCACAAAAAATAACAAAACACAAAAACAACAGCAATGAAAAAGTCTGTAAAGTGTCCTGTGTTGAAGCACAGGATTAAGCAACAACGCAGAACGTGTCTGGGGATTTGCCTCATATCAAAGGATTAAGTGCACCGTGTTTGCATTGCGAGTAAACACTAGTTCTAAGAAGACTTGCAGGGAAGGAGGGGGCTTTTATTAGGAAACGATTTTTTCAGGTCTTTATTTTAACTTCAAATAGAAGCCCCGTGGCTTCTAATGAGAAACATTTTCCTAATAAGAGCCCCGGGGCCTTAAAATGGGGGGGGGGGGCTTCTTTTCGGAAACTCCCCGGTACTAATCTCTAAATATATAGTTCATATCGGACGAAGCAATAACTCAGAAAGTATTTGCTCATTTAATTTAATGCATTAACATTTTGAAATCAGTTTGTGGTAAAATGCTATTTTGTTTGTTCGGGATAAGTTGAGAGATAAAGAAAAATCTGCTTGAAACGTGAAGATAACAGATCGAGGGTAAGGGGTACTTTGGCACGGGAAAGCATATGGGTTTGGTTTGGTTTTATTTATTTTAAGTCCCCTTCAGCGATCTCAGCGCTATATCAGAACTACCCTGCCATATTATACTGAAATGGGCCATTCCAGTTGAATCCCTAGGGGGGTCATAATTGAGTGCACAGCTAATAGACACGAGCAGGATTCGAACCCGCACCGGCTATACACCTGACGATGAGCGCTGTACCAGCTGATACCTGCCCCCTTTTGCATATGGGATGGTAGGAGAGAATATGTATGCATTTCAGTAGCTCATATTCTATCCTGTCTACAGGTGGTCACTCTCAAAACGTACTTAACCATTTCGTGTGCGTTTTTATGTCAAGTCGATGTGCTATAACATGTTGGTTATGATGTAATCTTTATTTCAAAGCGAAAGCCTACTTTGTGAGAAATATCAATTAAGGGATGGGCGATAGTTTTAAATTTTGTGATAAGGGATCTGGCCCGCTGTACACGCCTGGCTGAGGCATTCGGAACAAAGATCAATCCCTTGCTCACCAACCCTGGCTGGATTGGAGCTCACCGTCAAACCTGCCGACATCCCATGTGACTATGAGACCAAGAGCTCGACTCTTGTATATTTAACAATATTTATTGAACGCCCTCTGCTTCTAACAGGGTATCGACCGGTGTTATAAACAGCTGACCTTTGATTAGATCTAACTGTTGTGTATAAACACAGATCCGATGGATATTTTAAGAAGTAGGTCCTCACTTTTTATGAGCACTATTTTCCCGGAATCCTCAGTGCTTCTGTGGAGTGAAAATGTGTTATGCACAACAGACCAAACCGCCATAGAGGTCGGCTGTTGGACAACAAACGGTTATACACAATAGACCGGATCACCACACAGGTGACCAGCCTCGGTGGCCTAGTGGTTAGAGTGTCCGCCTCGAGACTGGAAGATCGCGGTTTCAAACCCCGGTCGGTTCATACCTAAGACTAAAATTGGGACACCCCCTTGCTATCCTGTGAGGCACTCCACATGTAAGGGTTAGAAGGAGGGCTGGAATGCCCCATTTCAGTATAATGTGGCAGGGGGATCCCGGTATGACCATAGCAATTGAAAGGTATCTAAAGAACAATATAATACAATACAATACCGTACAGCTTGGCTGTTAAACAACAACGGGTATCGACAAACAAATTTTTTTTTGCTATCGAGGGCTAAATTTACCAATAAATCGGTTCTGTCAATAAGGCAAGTCGACGTCTGTTTGTGATCACCATTGATTTTCTACAAATTGCCAGGAGCAAGTTTAAATTCAGATTCCGATTACAATAAAGAAGATAATGTGCATTTAGCAAGCGAGCCACCAATCGACAACAGAGTAAGTCGTAGGGAAAGAGGAATGAAATGCTAATAGCTATAAAATACTTTTTCCATAAAAAACTGTATAATGGCTAAGAAACAAGAAAGCACCATGACACTCGTTGTGGGAAATTTTACCGTGACCACTCGGCCCAAAATAGGCAAAGGTCAGTTTGGGGATGTTTACAAAGCCGTTCACAATACAACTTGCGAGACCGTAGCCGTTAAGGAAATGGTATTTAAGACAGATGGAGTGCGAAACGAATACATGAAGAGCATGGCTCGGAGGAAAGTACAGATGATGCAGCGATTGAAAAGGCACAGAAACATTGTTCATCTAATTGAGTACGTGATTCATGATGGTTCTTTCTGGTTGTTTATGGAATACTGCGACCTCAAGGATCTGAAGTCGTACTTGCAAAATCGACCAGATATCAACCTGCTATCGAAACTGAACATCATGCGGCAGGTGGCCAGCGCCATGGCGTTCATGCACAGCCAGAATCCCGCCATCATTCACCGCGAAATGAAGCTGGAAAACATCCTCATGAAGAGCCAGGGTGCTGAAGTCGTCGCCAAGGTCACCGACTCCGGCCTGTCAAAGTTTTACGAGGAAAGATTGACGGCGTCGTACGAGGCTGCATTTCGGCAGGGACAAATGATGACTGCCTGCGGGACTGGATATTATATGGCGCCGGAGTTCTTTGCTGAGCTTGAGACTGGACTCAAGTTCACGGCGGCAGTGGATGTCTTCGCTCTCGGTCTCGCTTTCTCTGTCATCTTCGAATGTGCACCGGGGAACACTGACTGCATCCCTCTGTCAGGTAGCTATTTCCTTTAGCTATTATGAGGTGTGCAAACAGACCCCATCCTCCACCCCCTCACCCTCCCCCCACACAGCAACACACAAACACACACTCCCAATATCCCGTTCTCTTGACGCTATCGCATTACTATTATCCTCACGAATGTAGATGTTAACAGGTACTGCATGAAAACATTAATTAAAAAAAATTCGAGCAGCTAGTTACTTTTAACCCCAGCCTCTTTCAGAAGCAGGGGCTATAGCAGCCGTTGAAAGTATGTGCGTATGTAGGCTTTTAAGTTGAAAAGTCGCATCTCGTCGTAGGTTTTTCGCCTGAGATTTTGGTTGGTGGTAGCAGACATAAGTATCTACATGGCTGTTACTTGTTTTGGCGATTCGTCGACAATTGGCGAAAATATTAGCCAAAAACCAAATTTTCTTAATACGTATCCCACCTTAGGGTTTTGGTGGAAACGTTCTAGAATTTTAGTGGAAGGTAGGGTACGAAAGTTTCCACCTGGCTGCTGCTTCTTTTATCGATTTGCCAAATATTGGCAAAAGACCTTTTTTCATAAAATCTGAACTATATACAGGAAAAAAGTCTTACTGTCTTGAAATTTCACGTAAAGGTAGCAAGCATTACTATTTTCCTAGCCATTACAATTTTTGGTGATTGGCCAAAAAATGGCGAAAGATTTTGGTGAGAAACCAAAAAAATCCAGTAAGATCTTGACGATCTCCATGAAAATAGTCCGACTGTTTGTAAATTTTAAGGAATGTTAGCTGGTCTCCCTCTTTGCTTTAATTTTTAGGGCTTGGTAAAATTGAAAAAAATCTGGCAAAAAAACTGCTACGATATTTGGAAAAATGCTGAAAGAATTTCAGTAAAATCTTCCAGGAAAAGTCTTACTGTCTTGAAATGTTAAGGAACGGTAGCCAGCAATGTTACCTTACTGGCTAATACATTGTTTCTGATTAGCCAAAAAAAAAAAAAAAAAAAGAAAAAAAAAACGCGAAAATTTTGTCGGACAGCAAAAAAAGAAACAAGTAGGTAGATACTAATGCTTGCTACCTCTACTTAAAATTTTGAAACACTAAGACTACTTTCTTTTCGCCAATTTTAGCACCCTAACTGCCACAAAAATTTTAGAACGCTTCCCCGAAAATCCTAGTGATGCATTTTAAAAACATTTAGTTTTGCCCAATATTTCCGCAAATTTTTGGCGAATTGCCAGAAGTAAATTTCAAGACATTCAGGCTAAAAGCCTCGGAGGAGATACGATTTTCCAGTTTAAAAGCGTACATACGAAGATACTTTCAACAACTGCTGTAGCTCCTGCTTCTGTAGAACCTGGGGCTAAGGAAATGACTATGCCGGCTGTTCTTTTACCAGATGATTAGTTGGTTGGTTGGTTTATTGGTGTTTTAAGTCCTTTTCAGCGATCTCAGCGATATCGGGACTACCCTGCCACATTACACTGAAATGGACCATTCCAGTTTGAATCCCTAGGGGGATCATAACTGAGTGTACAGCTGATAGGCACAAGCAGAAGTCGAACCCGCACCGGCTACACACCCTACATCTGAAGATGATTAGAACAGGCCGGCAGAAGAACTGTTTTGATAATTTTGGACACCACAAAATATTGTTTATAATATTTGATAAAATGATGTTACCAATTTTTAAGTTGCTACGTTGAAGCGCTTAAAAAACATGACCGCCGAAAACATTTTCTGCCTACAGGAAAAAAAAACTTTTTTTTCTTTTGCCGATCGGAAAATTTTTAACTCACCCGTGTGACTTCTGGTCGGAGAATAACAAGTTTGTCCAAGGACAAAGTCCCAGCTTACGAAAAGCAATAAGGCCAATTCCAGCGTGCATGAACAACGGAATTTCCCTGAAAAATTAGGCTTCAAAAGATGAGATGGCAAAGAGCTAGCTCAATAATTAATTTAGCACCGAACCAGAACATAGACCGATAAATGCATACAAAGATTTGTTTACCAGAAAAATAGGAAATAGATTTTGTGTATCTCTGATAGGTTGGATAGGTTGCCATAGATACCTTCGAACAACGCTCGCTTTCGGACCAGTGCGCACATTTATGTAACTTGCCTCGATGCACGGTTCTTATTCAGACAAGTGCGCATGTTTATTTAATTTGCGTTGATGGATGCACGGCTCTCATTTTGGAACACTGCACATATTTATTTAATTAGCGTTGATGCACGGTTCGCATTTTGGACCAGTGCGCATGTTTATTTACCTTGTGTTATGTGCATTTCTTATTTCGGATCAGTGCGCATGTTTATTTACCTTGTGTTGATGTGTGGTTCGTATTTTGGACCAAAGCGCATGTGTATTTACCTTGTGTTGATGTACAGTTCTTATTTCGAGCAGTGCAGATGTTTATTTAACTTGCGTTGATGCGCGGTTCACATTTCGGACCAATGCGCATGTTTAGTTAACTTGCCTCGATGTGCGGTTCGCATTGCTGACCACTGCGCATGTCTATTCAAACTGCGTCGATGCGTGGTTCTTTTTACGGATTAGTGTGCATGTTTATTTAATTTCGTTGATGCGCGTAGCTTATTTCGGACCAGTTCGCATGTCTATTTATCTTCTGTCGATGCGCGGTTCACATTTCGGACCAATGTTTATTTAACTTGCATCGATGCGCAGTACTTATTTTAGACCACTGCGCATGTTTATGTAACTAGCGTCGATACGCGGTTGTTAAATCGGACTACTGCGCAAGTTCATTTAACTTGCGTTTATGCGCTGTAGGAAGAGATTCATTTAATTCTCTTTTTTTTAAATTCCGAAAAATATTCAAAAGTCCATATCAAAAATAAATGAAATCTGATTAAAACTGTAGGAGGAAATGCATTTTGAATGTTTTCTTCAAAACTCCCCAAAAATTTCCTGATCGACTCAAAAAGCACAGGCCGTATTCACGACACCATAAGCATGTCTCAGTCCCAAAATAAATGATGTCTGATCAAAGCTGTAGGAGAAGATGCATTTTGAGGTATTTTCATCAAAAATGCCACCCCCTCCCCCAAATAAAAAATTCCCAAGGCGAGTCAACATAGCATAAGCCTTATGCCCGACCCATTTAAGGATGCCTCATACCAAAAATAAATGGAATCGGATAAAAACTGTAGGAGGAAATGCATTTCGAAATATTTCTTCAAAAATTCCTAAAAAATCCAAAAATTTTCCGATCGACTAAAAAAGCGCAAGCCGTATGCTCGACCCCTTGGAAATGCCTCATACCAAAAAAAATGACATCGGTTCAAAACTTTAGGGGGAAATGCATTTTGAAGTTTTTACTTCAAAAACTCCCTAAAAATACAAAAATTGTCAGATCGACTTAAAAACCACAAGCTGTATGCACGACCCTTTAGTAGTGCCTCACACCAAAAAAAATGTCATCGGATAAAAAATGTAGGAGGAGATACATTTTAATTTTTTTCTTTAAAAATTCCCCCAAAATGCAAAAATCACCTGATCGACTAAAAATGCACAAGCCGTATGCATATCCTCTTAGGAATGTGTCATGAGAAAAATAAATGACATCGGACCAAAATTGTAGGAGGAGATGCATTCTGAACCAAAGTTTACTAAATAAACAACTAACTAACTAACTAACAGACGTCACCCGCACACTGATAGGAATACCCCCAGCTTACGTGTAACGTAAGTGGGTCTAAAAAGTAAGTGTATTTTTTCCCTCGCTTAATGGCTTTTTAAAATATTTATTTTGAAGTCGAGTCTAAGAGGCGAAACCAAACTGTCAATTTTGGATATGAAATGATCCACTGCCACAGAGAGGGAAAGAAACTACCAACCGTCCTCGAATACGATCGTAACGACGACGGCACAGTGAGGCGACTCAAGCGAATCATCTTAAACATGACCAAATTCCGAAGTGTCCACCGCAAGAATGTCACAGAAGTTGAAGAAGAGCTAACGGGTTCGTATTTTAAATTATATCTGGTTACACTGACGAGATTGATATCTTATCTGCTTTCAGAAGGCCACAAAAATTTTAATGTATAGGCGTTTACTACATGGCTTGTGAGATTGAATGTTCTATTCAAGGATATGATGTCTTTCAATATGAAGTGCAATTTTAATATTCAAGTTAAAGGTAAATTGTAAGTGAAATTTTAAGCTACCATAAATACTAATAATGGTAGTCACTGGGTGCGAGTCCAGAAAAAGACATTAAATGCACGGTGCTACGACGTTTTTATGGTTTTACCAGTTCTCAAATCTAACGGGAATTCGCAGCTATTACTTTCAGCCCAAGGCAACTTCGAGACGGGGGGGGGGGGGGGGTCTGTGGGGTGTGGGGGAGAGGGCGAAGGCATGTTACATCACCCATAGTTCGCGTTGTATCTATATAAAACACTCCTCCTAGAAATTTTACGCCAGCTGATTGGTAGATCGATAGATCTTAAACTTGATTTCAGAAATGATCGAGCAAATGTCAACAACAGAACAACAGTTTCGCAGTTTGCTAGCAGACCAAAGCATCAAGGAAACTCTAATAAGCGATTTAGAAATGGAAATCAAAAACCTTCGAGAACAACAAACTTCGGCTACAGCAGAAAGGTGAACATTTTATCAGTGAGCCCTATATTTATATTTGATACTTAATCAGATTTCAATTCATTCAAATTCGTGGACATGTGTGCGAGTGTGTCCGTGGGCACTTCCTTTTTGTTACAATAAACAGTCCGGAATTTTAAATGAAGAAAACAAATTATCCCGTTAGTAAACGTTTAAATGAAGAAAACGTGAACTATAGGAGGAGATGCATTTTGAAACAAAGTTTACTAAATAAACAACTAAATAACTAACTAACGGACGCCACCCGCAAACCGATAGGAATATCCCAGCTTACGTATAGCGTAAGCTATGATAAAAATGAGTAAAAACGAAAGGGAAATAACGAGGTGCTTGATGCTTACATGTAGTTTCTTTTTGGAATATTTATACGATTTGGCCATGGTTTTCAGTATATGTCTGCAGTCACCCGCTCCCAAAAGCAAGACGTTCAACGGCTCTGAAAATATCAGCAACTGGAGAATATTAAACAGATGATGCATCAACCAGGCTTTCTGCCTGTTCTATTCAACCCAAATTCTAATAATGTTTTTCTGCTGCAATAGATGGACCAGTTACAGACATTCATTGTCCAGTTACAGTACAGCTTAATGTATTAATGCAATTTTAAGTTAGCTGCTCTTTTTTGCATATATTACATTACATATTACATTACATATATTCATTACATATATTAGTAATCCTGCATTTGTTTACAAATCAAAATCAAATCTTTTATATGGTGTTCATATACTCACATGTGATATTTTTTACCGCTTGACATTTCGCTTGAAGCAACAGTCATATCTGAAATATAGTAAATAAAATATCACAGTGCAGATTCGCCCTACTTGACAGCAGTCTGGACATTAATCATCTTCCTTCCAGGCATTTATTTTCTCATTTGATCATGTTTTTCGTTTTCGGCGCTTCAAAAACAATAAAAGAGAGAGAGAGAGAGAGAGAGAGAGAGAGAGAGAGAGAGAACCAAAGTGCAGCTGATGATTCGTTGATGGTGGTTGGGGCAATGGAATCCACTCCCTCTCCCCTATAGCTCTGGCGTTTTCTTATATACTCAGAGAAGGTATCTGAAAGATTTCAGCACAAACCGAACCAGCCTTCCCAGCTGCCCCCACCAAAACAACAGGCATCAGAGATGCAAATCCCCAAGCAAAAGCGAAACTCAGTGCCGTAAACACTAACTGCCTGGACCGACTGTCAGCGTGTGACAGGTATGGTTGCTGACACTTACCGAAAGCATGAACAGCATCAGTATCGTCAATATCAAATCCATTTCCAATGAGCTATGCGGAATGCACAAATAGTGCTTTAAGTGTGGAGATTTCAACAATTTTCACCCGACGTCATTTCAACGGATCAAACCTGCGATATCTATTCTTTCACTGTATGACGCTTCCAACCTGTAGCCTAAAAGCTTCACACCCAAATGCCGTAAATAAACTTCTTAAAAGCTTAATCAAAATGCAGTTTTCACGTATTTTCAAGGTGCTGCTATTTCCCCAATTTTCAGCCGATCCTTAGAAACGCATGAATGTGTTCTATGTTTCTGTCGACTTGTTTTATGGGGGGCAGTTCGACATCACCTCGTTTGGGGCTTACTAAATGATACTTACATTCCCTGCCGATTTAGGCCAGCATTTATGCCGACCTTGCCTTTTAACGGCTAGTCGCGGGGTTTTTATCTTGCAGCAAGGAGGTATAATGTTTATAATCATTACCGTACAAAGTTCCTGCAAGCTCTGTCTTATACAACTTATGCAATAATGATAAATGGCATTTACGGTGAACAGAAACGTGAATTTTGCAATCCCTTAAATCTAATGCAACTGCGATGCAAATTCGACTTCACTGTGTGAAGTAATACTTGAAAGCTTTGAACAAAAATAGTTGAATTCCTATCAGAAAATAAGGATTTGGAGTAAATATTCCCGAACATTTTAATATTTGGTAAAAATAAATCAGCAAATTAAGAAAGCCTGATTTTCAAAAAAAAAAATCAGCTTAAGAATATTTGTACAGCCTTCCATAAATTCTTTGTGTGTGGTACAGTAAGATCCCGGGTCAACCGGAATGATTGGGCTTCAAGTAAATATTTTGCATGCGACCTGACTACATACAGTATGTAGGCCCGGAGTCGGGCTTTCATTCATTCCCGCCTTGGGAAGGGGTGACACGCCCATTTTTGTGGCATCTGTTACCTATTGCTCGTATAGGGTCCAGCTTAGTTCTAAGTTTTGAAATGTTGTCTTTTACTACATGAACTTTTCGTGGGCGTAATGGCAATCATGATATAAAAGTAGCTGAGGTATTTTGTTAAGTAAGGCATATTATGTGAACAATGCATTTTTATCACTATTAGAACTGCACCGTAAGTGTGATTCACTACGGACATGAGCGCGCACACACCGATTAATGCGTATGGGCACTAGAAACTCGAGTGGGTCGAGCTGGATACATACAAGCTGCTTCACACACGTATGTTAATGGATCAGTATATCCCAGCAAGCACTTCTAAAACTAACCTGGGGTTATTATAACACCCCCCCCCATCAACCCACCACTTCAGAAATTCTATCAATTATAAGTGTTTGCAGAACTGCACAGTTTCTTCTTGGCATTTTAGGCTGGACACAATGTAGATTACATTCTTGTTTTACCTTGCAATATAATGGAGAAGAAGTCCTTGCGATTGAAGTACATTGCTCCTCCGGCCACTGGTCGTTCAATAGGAATGTGGCATCCATCTATGAAACCAATGACGTTGGGAAAATTGTTCAAATCTTCAAAATAAGTTGCGATTTCCCTCTTTTCATTTTCTGTCCGCCATCTGCAACTCAAAGGTACGGCCGTGGTGAATAATTCTTTGAAGTCGACAACTGCAAATTGTCTCATTGCAGGAAATAGTTTATATCATATTTTTTCAATGACTTTTCAGAAATTAACTGTTGTGATTCATTATTTGTGAGGGATTTTAAATTACCTAATGAATTTAGACAGGATACGAGTTGTGATGAGTTGCAAAAATGCGTGAACTGTGTTGCAGCATTGTGATTCGGTACTTCCAAATAAATTTGACAGTTCCCTGTACGTTGATTTGTTTACCATATACGAGAGGAATAAAGTAAGTTTGTGTTGCAGTGGTTTCTGAAACAATATGTCATGTTTAAATTGTGTTTTTTTGTAAATAGTTTATTAAATACGAAAACACTTGTTAAATGTTCACAAATAATTGTCTAGTTAAGATTATTTAATAAAAACGCATTGCAAACTTGAGGTGCTTCGTTATTTCTAACCCTTAACGCATTAAAAAATAAAATACCATCGCTCAAACCATGTTACTTGGGGATAGGGCAAGGGGTTACAATAGAAATATTTTCCCTTAACCATTGATACGTTCGGGGTTGCCTGGAAGCAGAAAAAACCGCAACGTGCAACGTTCAACAAATTACCTGTATGTAATATCAGATTTTTTAAAATACCTGAGAAAATCCTCCACCATGCATGGTTTCTGACAAATAAGGAAAGTGATTGGTTCGTAATACCGCACATATTTCCTCGTACACAATTTGCACAGTCGATCGAGTCATTCTGAAGTGGAGGCGGGATTCATCAGGTGAATACTTTGGCAAAACACTTGTGCAGAATTTGTTGATTCGATTTCTCGCATGCCGGCTTCTGTTCCTTTCTTGAAAGCTAAAGAAATTTTAAGGGAAAAACATCAAATTTCTTATTTTCATTTCAACTTTCACTTTCGAATTTAAAATCAAAAGAAAAGATAGAAAAATATGGAAGAAATACATGGAAAACAGCTCATTCACGGAACATAATGGAGACTGAAACTAAAATCTATTTGTTGAAACTTTCAATGAATTTTAAAAATAGTTTACGGGTTGTTAAAAACACCATTGCTCTTTTGTGCAAGAGAAATTTGACATTAAGGCAAAATCTTACTATAATTTCTTTCAATTTTTACCCGGTTAGTTTGTATTCGAAACGCAGATATTTTGCGCATTTCATTCGGAACACCAGAAGCGAAATTGTGTTTATGTTTTTTACATATAAGCCAATTTGTACTTTCGGTCCTTTGTAATGGAGGTGCTGTTTCGACTGCAATTTTTTTTGTACAAATTATAAAGAAATGATAATGATAACATCACAATTCTTATTTTCTTATTTTCTTTCAGTATACACACTTTCGAATGTTAAAAGCCATTAAAAGATTTTTCAAAAACTATTTCACATATTTTTTAGCCCCTTGCCACATGCCAACATGTGAATATACTTCTGGCAAAATGGAATTTTGCCGATTTTGCCAGTTTTTTTCTGTCATTTTTTTATCCCAACTGAATTCAATCGAAACGCATAACTTTTCTGTAAAAGTCTAAAACGAATCCGCCTATTGAATGAAAAAGAAGTGCCTTACGTTGTTTGCATTGCATACGTATCAACAACAAAATTACTCAAAAAGATATAGGAAAACATACGGTGTTGCCTGGTCTTAAAGGTACAATATTGCCTTTTTTCAGTTTAAGTGCTTTGAAGTGTGCCATGTGAAAATGGGTTATAATTGGGATTTCAGGATTTTTTATTTTGAGCCTACAGTAAAAAGGTGAAAGGATGAAATTACCATTTCAATAACAATAATAGTGTCAGCAAACATGCATGTATAAACAGGTCATCGCTCTGTTCTGCTAAATGTAAACAAAGCAACAAAATGTTGTCTTCCATTTTTTTAATTTTTTTGGGTAATGTCGTTCCCGTGGATCGTTAACTGAATTAAATTCTGCTCCACGCGCATCTTCCGGAATGAAAAAAAAATCATACTACACGAGAATATACGGACACAATAGACCAAACCGTTGTAGAGGTTGGTCGTTTGACAACAACGGTGCTGAATGTTTCAAATTTTATTTTTATTCACAACACTGTTGTACATAGCCACTTCTATCTTCGTAAAAATGGCGTCAACAACAGAACCGCTAAATCTCGAAAGAGGTAGTTTATCAGCTTTTCGCGTTTTTCTGTGTTAAATATTCAAACAATAGCAACTTTATAGATTACATTTTCGAAAACTATAAATAATTTTGTGGAAATTCGAGACTTTGTATGGTTTGTAACTAAACTGTCTAGTGGCAGATTTGGCGAGAGATTCGCCATTTCGCAATGATCTATATGTACAGCTCAGAACGAGGCTCGAATGTCTACACCAAAATTTCAGGGTCTTCTGCTTTCATTCGGCAACCACAAATATGACGTGTAAAACAGCAGAAACATAACAGTATTTTGCAAACCTGAACTATTTGTTTATGTTTTTCGCACCGGAACATTTTTTTACGAAATATCTTACAAAACAACTTCACTTAAGTTGTCTATAATGCATATTTACGAGTATAGAACTACTTGAAATAAACGGGAACTAAGATAAGATAGATAAGATAATCTATTCTCATTTCATCCAAATTGACAACGCTTGTATATTTATAATGAATAAGGAAAATAGACTTTGAAGATATTACTGTTTACATACAATTTAACAGAAGTATACAGGTATCTAATTGCATACAGTAGGTATTTAAATACACCTATTTTGGAGTGATGAAATCAGAGGGTAAGGCAAGAAGTTCGTATAACTTATATTCTGCCCACCCTTTCCATTTACAATTGTATCACACATATTTACTTTTATGCCAAGGTAGAATGCCAAGTTTTGCTTGAGTGTTACTAAAATAACAGTTACTTAATTTACATATTCACCTAAGAAGTGGTCTTTTAATAACAATTTAAACTTACGTTGCTGATAGCACATAACTATGTTAGGAGGAAGTTTATTCCATAACTTTGGACCCTTTATCGAGATACAATGAGATTTAATAGTTGTTCTGGAATAACATATTTTAAACTTGTTGCTTTGCCGCGTTTCGTACGTCATACTTTCATTTCCGACGACAAACAATGATTGCACATTCATAGGAAGTAATTTATGATACCCCTTGAACATAATTAACAAAACCTTAAATTTTATTAGCTCATTTAATTTTAACAGCCTTAATTCGTAAAATAGTTTACTAGTGCTTGTGTATTTAGTTACATTGGACATTAACCGTATTGCTTTCTTCTGCAACATGAAAAGGGATTCCAACTTTATGTAATAAGCACAACCCCACACTTCAACACAATATGTCAATTATGGAAGAAACAGCGCATGGTATATTGTAAGAAGAGTGGTTACGTTCAAAATGTGTTTCACTTTGTACAAAATAGATAACTAAAATGGAATAATGCATTTTTCACTTATAATAGATCAAAATCCCTGCGAAAGAAACCTTTCTATAGATTGGTTACGAAGTAAATCGCAGTATTGAGGGTTTTCCAGGGTTCTGATTTCAAAAATAAAGGTTTTGTAAACAGTTTTTGGACCTAAAATAGGTCTATTTTTTGGATCTAAAATAGGTCTATTCGGGATTTCTCGACCATCAAATTTAATAATAATTAAATATGTGACCCATAAATATATATCTACCAACAAAACTCATAAATCACACATTTAAAGTGGTTATAATTTTAGAAAAAAAATCCGGATAACATTTTTTTACGATTTATGAATCAAAATAACTCAACAGAGCCCACAGCCCTATGAGAATTAGTTCTTGTAAGAATCCTATATTATCACCCACAAAATTCGTCAATGTGCTCTTAATATAAATAAAATACAATAATTTTAAGTGAAAATAACTTTTGAAAATTCACTTGTTTATTTGCGGCACAAAATATATATTTATGCAAAAGTGTTTGAAGGTATTGAAACTGGAATGCCCCTTCTCTTAACTAAAGGCTTCAAGAAGAAGGCATTTGACCTGTGTTCCTTTTTCTGCCACTAGATGGCGAATGAATCATTGCGAAATCGGGAATAGCTCCGAGTAGCTCTGACTTGTATAACATCGTATATCTCTGTGTCAGAGCTACGAAGCCTTCCATTGTTCCACTAATAGGGGTCAATTTCATATGTTCTGAGGCACGAATCCTGCATACCAGCCCCTATTATTCAAACATCTACAGAAAGTTCATTCCCAATATGCCCTTTTTGTAAAACAGGCAAAGTTTTTAGTGAGCTGTATATCTTTTATTTGTTCAGAAAAGTGCAGAAAAGTTAGCTTCCGCATCCACCTGTCAAATGTTTGTTTACATTCTGGCCTTTAAATGTCACGTGACCAAAGTCAAGGGACCGAAAATTTAAATAAAGGGGTTATAGTTTATTTGAGCAATATATATTAAATAGTTGATAGATGCAGAATTACGTATAAATTTATTTGGTACACCCACCATATTTGACTTGTTATGTTTACGTTCTTTTTGAAATATCAATTTAAAAGTTTTTTGGTGGATAATTGCAAAAAATTATTGTTACTATTTCACGTAATAAAGTATGCTCCCTGTATACAAACAAATGTCATTTACTGCGGGAGATTTGGGGTTATTTCCGTATTATTTTCTTTTAAAGAAAGCGTAACACAGAAGTGGTATATGATTACCGTTGTACTTCGAGGGCCTTTATCAAATGCCAATAAAAACTTATGGGTCATTGAATCTCGCACAAAGTAGCCACAGGGGTGCCTCAAAGCGAGCGCAGTTGACTTGCTTATCATTATATAGCGAGGCTTTGAAGCGGTGCCTGGAAACTTTTTAGCGCACCGCTTCTTGGAGCTAGGCGAGAGATTTTTTCTCTATGAAGCCAAATCACAGTTCCCAAAAAAGACGCAAAAATTCTGCGTTTCGAATAAAATTAACCGGGTAAAAATGAAAGAAATATTCGAGGGATTTCGCCTAATTATCAAATTTCTCTTGCACCAACGAGCAATCGCGTTTTTAACAACCCGTATGTTGTTTTAAAATTTTATTAACAGTTTTAACGGATAGTCTCGGTTTCTTTCATATTCCGAGTATGAGCTGTTTTTGGCGATGTTTCTTCCATATTTTTCTATCATTTCTTTCATTTTTTTACCTACTTCCTTCGTAGTCGAAATTCAAAATTCTTCCGCATTTTATTCGAAACACCCAAAGTTTGATTTGGCTTATTATGTTTACTACTATTCTTGCTTAATTCTGTTTGTTTGTGTTTGTTTAATTATTAGTAATAGTAAACAGGCAAATCTTTCATTAAGTCTGTTAACTTTCTGGTTTACCTTTTCTTTCTGTGAATTTTTTTAAATACTTTATTACAAATTCGTAAATATGAGTATTTTACAGAGGAATAAACTAAATATCTATGAAAATATCTATCTATTCTAGACGAAATGAACAGATCGAGCCCACTACGTTTTAGTTCGTTCTTACACTTACTCGCGTTAATTGATTATCTGTAAAAAGTATACTCAAAGAATTCATAGAGGCAGAATTAGGCAGAAGTCTTAACACCCACAATATTAAACTTTTAATTTGTCCTATGCTTTTCCAAGTATCAGTTTTTGGTGGTTCAGTGCAAAATTTACTGTCACTTTTTCATGTTAAAAAACCATGCCCCTGAATGAAACAAATGTCAGTTATTGAGAGATTAGTTGTTATTTCTGTATTCTTTTCTTTTGAAGAAAGTGTAACAGAAGTTGTGTATTTTTGCCATAAGCCAGTTTGTACTTTCGGATCTTTCCGATAGAGGTATCGTTCCGACTGCGATTTTTTTGGGATAATTATAAAGAAATGATAAAGGAAAAACATTAAAATTCTAATTTTCTTTCCTCATGCGCACTTTCAAATTTAAAAAGCCATCGTGTGATCGCTTAGAAACTATTTTACGTATTATTCAGCAACTTTAATAGCCAGCATGTGAATATGTTTCCGGCAAAATGGAATTTTGATGATTTTTTGCCAGTTTTTAGCCCTTAGCCAATATTGGCTGAAGGCTATTGCGATCGGTCTGTCCGTAAACTTTTTTTTGTCCTGGCGATATCTCAAAAACTATTTATCGGAGCTTCACAAAACCTTAAAGAAAGAAAGTATATATAGTGTAGATGTGCACCGGGGGGGGGGGGGGTACAATTTATCCCGTGTCAGTCCGTCTGTCGCACTTTAAACTTTTTTCTTGTCCGGGCGATATCTCAAAAACTATTCATCGGAGCTTCACAAAACCTTAAAGAAAGAAAGTATATATAGTGTAGATGTGCACCGGGGGGGGGTACAATTTATCCCGTGTCAGTCCGTCTGTCGCACTTAAACTTTTTTCTTGTCCGGGCCATATCTCAAAAACTTTCATCGGATCTTCACCAAACCTTACAGGAAGAAAGTGTATATGGTATAGATGTGCAGCGTGGTGTTAAATTTGTCCCTTATCCATCCATCCGTCGCACTTTAAGCTTTTTTTGTCAGGGCGATATCTCAAAAACTATGTATTGGATCTTCATCAAACATTACAGGAAGAAAGTATATATAGTGCAGATGTGCAAGGACCCGACCGTCGTTCCATCCGCTGCACCTTGTATATTGTTTTTGTCCGGGCGGTATTTCAAAAGAGTAACTAGACCACAGTGATGTAACCGCTATTGGCTGAGGGCTCTGCATCTCCAATGCCTATGTTTTAATGATTTCTTTATACTCTTATCCCAACTGAATTCAGTTTCAACGCAAAACTTTTGGCTTATTGTACTTTGAGGGCCTTTAGCAAATATCAACAAAGGCTTGTGAGCCGTTGAATTTCGCACAAAGCGCCACAGAGGCGCACCAGAGTGAGCGCGGTTGATTTGCATATCGTTATATAGCGAGGAATTGAAGAGCTACGACGAATCCCAGCAGCGAGCAGCTTCTTGGAGCTAACTGCGTTTAAATTACGGCATATAGTAAAACATAGGGGTGTGACGGTACGGTACAAGGCTTGGGTCGGTACACTTCAGTGGTTCGGTTCGGTTTTTCTTCGGTACGATTTTGCCAAAATTGTTAAAATCAAGGGTAATGATTAGGGTGAGAAAAAATACTAACAGAAAAAAACATGACTAATGAGGGAAAAAGTATTTTAAGCCAAAAAAAAGTATAAAAATGTATTTAAGGATGAAAAAGGATAAAATCCGGCTTTTTTTTTAAAAAGGGAGATCCTTTAAAAAGAGGATGATGTGGCAACACTGCTTTTAGCCATGTGATTTGAAACACAAACATCGGTTTATAAAATTTATAAAGCTCAAATTCATAAATTAGAGACTTTTTTCTAAATAAAGCACATCACTCCCTTAACATTTATTCAATGCCGAAGCACCTCAAACAAGTCTCTCCAGAGGGTTAGACCTAATAATGATTTTTATTAATCATAAATTGGTTTTGCTTATTTAATAAGGTGTTTATTTTTTAACAACAAATGTCCCTGGATTCTCATTGAATATTTAAAAAGTCACAGGAACTACAGTTAAGCATAAATATCTCAAATGACATTCAATATACTATCACTTCTCATCACCGAACTTACAGTTAAGTGAAAAACGCCGTATTATTTAAAATAAGAATTCTGAAACAAATAAGAAACCAGATGTTTTTGGGCAGGCTATTCGGAATAGACTGCCGATAATTCAAATGTCAAAGAAATCAATAATGCTTTACTTTTCTTATTAACAAAGGAATAAGTTGAACAATGTAAAAGAAAAATAAAAATATTAAAAAATGAATTTACATTGGCTATTTATTAATATATCAGTAGTTCAGTATTGGATAATCCATTAAAATTTAAAAGTTTTAAAAATTTATTTGTATTTCCATTTTTTCATAAGGAAAGAAGGAAAGTTGTTTACATAGTCTGCAACATAGAATGATGAAATAATAAAAAAATCGATTTCTGTGACATTCGAACTATCGGTAGTCTGTTCCGAAATAGCCTACTAGAAAATATCTGGTTTCTTATTTGCTTCAGAATTCTTTTTCAAATAATACGGTATTTAAAGTATAGCCTGTTCAATCGTTACAATTTTGTCCTAACTTTCAGTTTCAGTATATTAAAACAGTCATTCAGTTTTGGTCTAACTTAAGAACATTTACAGAGTTTCTTAATTATAACACCATAAACAAAACGCCTTTTCACATATAAGAAGCTTTAAATCTTGAATTATACTTAGGAAACGTAACGTCAATGTCGATCAGGGAACAGTTCACATTAAAATGTCGAGTGATAAGTTCTCAAAATTTACATATTTTCCGGTCGGTTTTCGGTTACGGTACGAACCGTAACACCCCTAGTAAAACATACTAATTAGAAAACCAAACAACGCCCCGCACATGATACCGTAATTCCCGGACTTAAAGCCGCACCCTTCCAAAATGGCCAAAAATGTTTCGTTCACCGGACTATAAGCCGCACCCTGGTCGACCAAAAACTGGGTAAATAATGCATTTTTGCTAACCCCCCTCCCATCATTTCAAAGGGGGCTTTACTGTGCCGATATAGTTATCTGTGTCACAATCTTTGTGTATTCAGTAGCCCGCTTATAAAACACCATGACATCGCCCTAAGCCGTTTATGGTTATCTACTAAGCCGCACACACAACAGAGATTGGAGCATAATCCATTGTCAATACTCCCACAAACGCAGGCGCAGAAGAGATCGATTTTGATGGGTTTGGTGATATCTAAGAACATCTGGCTTGCATATCTAGCCTGCTATTAGATTGATTTTGATGGGTTTGGTGATATCTAAGAAAATCTGGCTTGCATATCTAGCCTGCTATTAGATATTACCCGGATAAATGTATTTTCATTTTCAGAACAAACTTTGAACTATGATTCAACTGATCATTTGGTACATCAGTTAGCACAAACTCTTACTTGGCTGTAGATTAACTGGAATACTCCTGTATTCATGTTTGTGAAGGACGAAGTAAAAAGGATAAAATAATGATTAACATTGAAAATAATTTTTGTATTTTTTGGTATTTTAAAGAAAAACTTTTTGGCTTTTTTTTCGAGATTTTGTCAAAGGCTTCCGGACTATTAACCTCCCCGGACTATAAGCCGAAGGAAGGTCTTTGTATGTAAAATCGAACTATATACCGCGGGACTGTTATTGCCAACGATGCACTCTAAGATTATAACAAAACAAAACACAACAACAGATTGTCCGAAAAATGACAGTCAGAGGCATACCTCAAAAGCATGAATATTGTTCACATTTGGCGATATTGGGGAACCAAGAAATTGGCAGTTTTGTGTTTTACGTGGAGACTCTGCTTTGCTCGGGCGAGCGATAATGCTCACCGGTCGTAAGTCCTGCGGCCCGGATTCGATTTCCGGTCAAGCAGTACGAATTTCGGAACATCCTGTCAAGTAACCAGTAGTTACAACTAAAAGAATAATAATGATAATAATAACCTGCAGCTATTAGACGAATGTATGATTTAATAAATTATGGTGTGCTATTCATTTTGAACGCTGCTTGTGTCGTACTAATTGCAAGATTCGAAACCGTTAGAAATAGTTTTAGAAGCTATTTTTCGGCATTGGATTTAGCTGGCACATGAGCGATTTTAACCAGTTTATTACTCTTCAGTGCTTCTCGTTATTCTTTTTACGGACAACAGCCCCCCCCACCCCCCACCCTCCCCCCCACACCCCCCACCCTCCCAACCATTATATCATGGTGAATACTATCAGGATGTCCTTAGGTAAGCTGAGGGTCAACAAATTTTATTATAAAAAAGTCAGTAAAACCATAGCAAGCCTTTATATATAATATATAATGAATGCTATATGAAGGGTTGCGTTTGTATCGAGTACATTTCTGTGGTCAGTCTGTAACCCATTATACAGTCTTTGCAGCAGTGGACCAACGCAATAGCAACGTTCTTAGTCGCGTTTACAAGCAATCAGATACACATCAGATACTGCTAACCTTCCTAAAAAAAAAAAAAAAAACAAAACAAAAAAACACGCAAATTAAAACACAGACACAGTTCATTGTGATTTTCCTGCTGGTGACATATACATTTCTGACTAACAATTTGCATAGTCTCTTGAAATAGCAAATAGCAGCAAACTAAAGAATATGTAAATAAATATTATTTATTTATTTATTTACATCACATTTGCATTTACATTTTGTATCACAAAAGAAATGGCGGAAAGTTTTGAGTATAAAATTATAGGCAGAAAGCAGAGATAATAAGTGATAAGATAAGATAAAAAGTAGAGCTCTTGGGAATTGTCAAATATAAACACAGAATTTTAACAAGATTGCTCATTATTTTTCAGATGTTCAAAGAGCTGTTGAATTACTGGACCACCTTCAGAAGTGTAAGTTTTAAAAGGCGTACTTTGATGCATTTTGCTAAAATTAGAATGCTAGGATTATTATTTTGTTAGTCAGGGCAAAAAGTTACTTTTCAGCTCGGGGTCCCGCGGGACCCCGACCTCTGAAACCAGGGGTCCCGAGGTGAAGTCGTGGGGTCCCGACATTTTCGGGCGATAAAGAAAGTTTAAATTCTATGAAATCAATTTTATTGCAAAAAAAAAAAATAAACTCGATTAGTGATATTATGCAAAAAAAAAAAAAAGAAAAAAAAAAAAAAACACTGAATGATGCTACATAAAACAGTGAAAAAATTCAATCATTTTCGATCCTAGCGGTAATACTGAACAGTTGCTGAATTAATGCTGCCGACTGCGCATCTCATTACGCTCTCTTATAAGTTAGTCTGCACTGTGACACAGGTAACTTGCAAGAGAACACCGCTGGACCCCAGGATCAAATTCCAGGGGTCCTGAGCCGATTAGCAGGGTTCCCCAGGACCCCGTGAGCTTTATGCCCTGGTTAGTTGTTTAATGACCGTATTTGATTTTTGAATGAGCTATTCTTACGATAGGAAATTATATTCTTCATTCAGAAGTGATTTGATGCATGCTCACAATCCACCAATTGTTGTGTCTCCGGACCAAGGGTAGACACATAGTGTTGTACGTTCAGGTGGATGCGGCTTCGTCGGGAAACAAGACGAATTGGTGTGTATCACGTTGCAATGTTAAAGTGAAACGGACCGAAATTCGGTCCGTTTCGCATTTTGGTCGGGTCGTCCGTTTCGCAAATCTGTGTTAGGGGTTCATTTTGCGAAACAGAACGTGCTCTTTCACCTGAGACCACATGCCTATTTCGCAGAAATTTACAGAGACCTTCAAAATTTCTGTGTAAAATAGTTCTCACACCAACATATAGGTGGCTACCTACCATGAACTCTGTGTGAGAAAAGCACGTGGAACGAGAGCCAATCAGAAGACGTACACATCTTTCGATCTGTGTGAAATCTATTTTTATATCACATTTCAACCAATCAGGTGCTAGCACATGTGTCAGGGGAGCGCGACCACGTGTTGGAATGGACCCGGCCCCAGGTGGTTGTCTACTTTTTGGCCTACATTTTAGTAGATTCTGGGGTGGCATATCCGTATAATTGTATTTAAAACAGGAAGAATAATATCGCAAATACGTTTTAAAGTTATTTATTGTTTTGTTTGTAGCCTATAAATCTCAAAAATCAAAGTTAAAGTTGAGGGTAAACAAGGCAACACCCCTTTTGGTAGTGGACGTTAATACCAGAAAGTTTCCACTTCATTTTTTTAAGTACATATTTTTGTTTAACTGAAGCAAAGTGTCACATATTTTATTAAGCAATCGTTAGAGTTTGTTATTCTTCGTAGATTCTTGTTTTTTTTTTAACCAAGTCATTTGTTTGACATATTATTTTCGGTTTCTTTATGTAAGCCGGTCTGTTTCGCAAGCCTCATGTACGCGTGTTGTGTGTGAATTGCAGTCACTGTAAACTCTCAGTGCAATTTATAACTTTTTGTTGTGCGAACAGGCGTGTTTCGTGTCCGTACATGTCTTATTTACACTCAATCTTTCTGTGGCCAGCGCTGAAATTGACTTAATGTCTCATTACTTGATGCCATTAAACTTGAGTGCTGTGTTCTCCAAATTCTTCCAAGTTCGCCTGGTTTCGCTGTGTAGAGGCAGATTCTTGTGTGATGCCATTTATATTTTTGGGGTGTACAAGCGTGTGTCATGTGCGTACAAGTCTAATATACACTCAGTCTTTCCGTCAATATCACTTGAAGAACTGAGTTTTGTTTCTCACTGCTTGGTGACCGTAATCTTAACTGTGCTGTCTTCTTTTTCAAATTCTTCTTATTTCACTTTGACTGAATATAATACTTCAAAAGTGCATTGTCGCTTTAGCGCAAGTAGAGGGGTGCACCGCCCCCACTCCCACCCCTCCTGTAACAAAAGCAAAATGCAATGGTACAGCCTGTTAGTTGGAAAAAATGTTAAAACCGTTAAACTTAAGATTTTTGTAGGCGAGAACCCCCCCCCTCCCCTCTAATACACAAACACTGCGAAATTGGTAGCTGATAAACGCATTAAAATCGGTTTATTTTGCTCATTGCAGGACGCAATCCTTCAAAAATATATTGCTCCATTAGTGTAGCTAGTGGGAGACAATGACGTGCAACCCCTCCCCCTCCCTTTATCAAAAAATATCGCATTAACTGAGTTTCATATCTCACTACTTGTTGGCCTTAACTTGAGTGTGCTGTATTCGCAACATTTTCTCAAATTCGACTTGATTCGCCCAGTAGATGCAGTTATTACTCTGTGCCATTTGTATCTTTCTGTGGGGGGGGGGGGGGGTTGCAAACGTGTTTTATGTGTTTCAAGTCAAATTCACCCCAGTCTATCTGTTAATATCGCTTTAACTTAGTTTAACTATCTCACTGTCCTTAATCTCGAGTGTGCTTTATTAAAAAGAAGCAGAGAGAGAGAGAGAAATCGATTCATTTCACATTGACTTTACGTTTTGACACACCAAAACGGCTTGTTTTTTCGAGACAAAAATTGTAGTATTTGTACTGTTAAATTGGCGCAACAACTGGGTGGGAGGGGGTGCATTCGGGGTAAACCCCTCCACCCTTTCCCCAAAAAGCGAAATGCACTGATAAAGTCTAGAAGTGAAAAAAATATATATTAACACCGTTAAACCTAGACATTTTTCTCGCCAGATCCTCCTCCCCCCTCCTCCCTGCTCTCTTGCACACGCCAACTGCGAAATTGGTAGTTGATAAACGTACTAAAAACGGCCTGCTTTATTGACTGCAGGACGCAATCCTTCAAAAATGTTTTGCTCCATTGTTGTAGCTAGGAGAATACAATGACGGGCAAATCCCCCCCCCCTCGTCCGTTTTTTTTCGGAAAAAAAAATATTGCATTATCTGAGTTTCATATCTGTTCATGTTAGTTTAGCAAGCGACATGTATGCGTGTCGCGTGTGAGATGCAGTAACTGTAAACTCTCAGTACCATTCATTTTAAACTTTTTTTTTCTTGGCGTGTGCAAGCGTGTTTTATGTCCGCATATGTCTTATTTACACCCACTCTTTCTGTGGATATCGCTGAAATTGGCTTTCATTATGTCCCAACCCTTCGGATTGGGGCCTATAGGTTTGGGCTGTCCGTCCGTCCGTCATCGCTTAATACCCCTATGAATTTGGGAGACGGTTGGGGCCTGCTTGTGTTTCACAAATATTACTTGTTTCTCATTATTTGATGCCCTTAAACTTGAGTGTGCTGTGGCCACTAAATTCTCCCAAATTCGCTTCGTTACGCCGTGTAGAGGCAGGTTCTTGAGTGATGCCATTTGATATTTTTCTGGGGTGTACAAGCGTGTGTAATGTGCGTAGAAGTCTAATATACACTCAGTCTTTCCGTCAATATCACTTAAACTGAGTTTCGTTTCTCACTGCTTGGTGACCTTAATCTTGTGCTGTCTTTTTTTTTCAAATTCGACTTATTTCACTTGGACTGAAACTAATACTTCCAAAGTGCATTTTTGTATTAACGCAAATAGAGAGGGTGCGCGACTCCCCCACTCCTCCCTCCGCCCACCCCCACCCCCCCCGTCCCAAGAGCAAAATGCAATGGTAAAGCCTAATAGTCATAAAAAATGTGTAACACCATAAAACGTAAGATTTTTGCAGGCGAGAACTCCCTCCCCCCTCTCCAATACGCAACTACTGCAAAATTGGTAGTTGATAATCGCATTAAAATGGGCTTATTTTATTCATTTCAGGACGCAATCCTTCAAAAATATATTGCTCAATTAGTGTAGCTAGTGGGAGACAATGACGTGCAAACCTCCCCCTCCCTTTCTCCAAAAAAATATCGCTTTAACTGAGTTTCACTATCTCACTGTCCTTAATCTTGAGTTGCTTTATTTAAAAAAAAAAAAAAAAAAAAGAGAGAGAGAGAGAGAGAGAGAGAGAAATCGATTCGTTTCACGTTGACTTTACGTTTTGGCACATCAAAACGGCTTTTTTTTTTAGCCAACAATTGTAGTATTTGTACTGTTAAATTGGTGCAACAACGGGGTTGGTTGCATTTGGGGTAAACCCCACCCTTTCCCCAAAAGAGCGAAATGCACTGGTAAAGTCTAGAAGTGAAAAAAAATTTTGACGGCCAGATCCCCCTCACCCTTCCTCCGCCTCTCTTGTACACGCCAACTGCGAAATTGACATTGATAAACACACCGAAACGACTATTCGTAGTTGATTTGCTTGCATCTGTCAGCGGGCTAAAGCGAGAGATTCTCACGCACATGTGAAAGGCTGATTGTGTATTATTGTGCGCTGTTTTATTTGTTTGAGCACTACTTTTAAGATTGGCTTGCCTTTTTACTATTTACACGCGAAAAATGTCATATTTATCTTCCATATATGCTTCTCAGATCCCCTCCCCCCTCTCCATCCAGGCCCCCGTCCTCCTTCGGAATTGCCAATTCAAACACGTATCAGAAGCTCTATTTCGCAGTAGATTTGCTTTGATCTTTGAACGGGCTAAAAGCTCGAGGTTCCCACGCTCATGACAGGCTGACTGTATATTATTGAGCGCTGTTTTAATTGTGTGTGCACTACTTTTATGATTGACTTGCCTTGTTACTGTTTGCGCGCGAAATAATCCGTTATTTTGTCAAGGTTTTTCTGCCATTAAAATGCTTGTTTGGTGATATTTTTTAGTTTGTGTTAGTTTATAAAAAATATTGTAAGGTTTGGAATGAAATTATCTGCGAAACACTACACTGTGTACATGAAGTTGAATGTTTTTTTTTTTACTCAGTATGCAAATTAACCTGTCACGAGGTGTATGCGCGCGGCTTTGTTCTTGGTGGCGTCACTTTCAATGCAGAAAGCTTCCAGGTTACATGTGGATAATTTTTGAAAAATTAAAAGTGGATACAAAGTTAATAAGGATACACCTGAAAGGTAAATACACAAATGTTAAAAGCGCGGTGATTTTGTGAATCACGAGAAAATGTTGTTTTAGCGTGTTTGGTGTGTTTTGTGGCACTTTTTTGTGTAAGATACTGCTGTAAAAATACAGGCTTGATTGTGAGGACGGCACATTCTGAGCTAACATATCTTTTTATTTTACGGATTTATGTGTCTAGAAATGTTCGCTCAGAAAATTGTTGCTCAGTTTCGCTTGAAAATGCTGTCGATGTTGTCTTTTCTTGGATTTCTTGGTTTACAATTTTTTGTAAGTGGCCACTGCTGGAAACTAGCTTCTTTTGGTCCGGGTCCTTGGGACCTAGGACTTTGAAAAAGGGTCCAAAGCTATTTAGGGAGGATCCGAACCGTGTTAAGATAACATAGGGCGCAAGAAGACCTGATTTTTTGCGGCTGAGTCGGACTCTGGGTAGCCAAAAAGGAGGGTCTCTGATCCCCGTCAATTTCCAGCCCTGTTAATACGTACACAGACTTTTGCCAATTTTAAACCCCCTACCCTGAACGCAGTCCGGATGCTTTGTCTCCCCCTCCACCTTGAACGCTTAAAAGAATAAGCCAATACGCACTTAGACTTTTTCGGAAAAACTTTTGCGTTTCGGCTGAATTCAGGTGGGATTAGGATGTAATGATAGAAGAAAAAACGGCATGGATGATCTCTTAGAATGTAAAAAAAAATAGGTCAATTTCGCGCAGTTATAGCTCATGCTGTCGGGTCATACCTAAGATTGAGATTCCTTCTTGCTACTCCGTGAGGGACTCCACGGTTAGAGAGATTTTGAATGCCCCATATCAGAATAATGTGGCAGGGGGCCCCGATATGGCCATAGCAGTAAAAAAAAAAAAAGAAAGAAAAAGAAAATCACAATGCTACACCAAATGTATCCGATCACTTGTCGGTTAGTTTCGCTAAGATTTATGGATTGTGTTGTCGTTATTTCAAATTCCCAATATATTCAGCTAATGATCATTCTCTTATCGCTTTCACAGATGCCGCGGAAAAAAGGGTGGATTAAAAAGACCAAGGTCCAAGAACAGTTCGTTGATCTGCAGCGCTACAGAACAGGTGACGTTGTGCTTCACATCTATAGAAGGAAGTGGTGGCCTGCACATGTGGAAGGCCGGGACCCTGACGGAAGTATAGAAGTCTCGTTTTGCGGTTTTGACTTTGCGTAAGTTCTTAAACTTTTTTTCTATTGCTTTCCTTTCCAGGTCGTGGACGTCCTGTACAACCAGTTTGATTTAGATTCCCTTTTGTTTTTGCGTGTTCTTGTGGAATGATGACGTCCTATTCGCAGAAATTATACTTTTGTAGAGTTGAAAGACCAGTGTATCGTAACATTTTTTTTTTGCTCCTGTAATAACTGAAAAAAAAAACTTGACAAGGACAGAAGTGACGTCCTTACAGCAGCTGAGAGTGATCCATGATTTCAAAACATTCTTTCATTTTTAGTCCGGAGAAAGTTTCCGATCCCAGGAAGCTCAAACCGTTTCCTATGGCTGTGGGAATTGGTAATATGTTATTAAGAAATGACAGATTTTTTCCTTCCCTGTGATTGGGTTAAATGTCGGTTTGCAAATCTCCGTTTTGCATGATAGTGCTTCATAAGTTTGCAGGTTCGATTATCTAGCCGGAAGCATCAGACTCAAAAGGACTTGTATTTTTCAGTATCTTAGATGAAATGCTGAATCCCTGTATTGCCAGTTGCACGTTCTCATTGCTAAACGAACTGTATATGCGAGATTTTACTTATTCGATTTTTTTCCTTCCCTGTGATTGGGTTAAATGTCTGTTTTGTCGTTTTATGGTTTGCAAATCCCCGTTTCCGTTGAGTTTTGCATGCTAATGCTTCATTAGTTTGCAGGTTCGATTATCTAACTGGAAGCATCAGACCCAAAAGGACTTGTATTTTTCAGTATTTTAGATGAAGTGCCGAATCCCTGTATTGCCAGTTGCACGTTCTCATTGCTAAACGGACTGTATATGCGAGATTGTACTTATTCGTATAACACCTATTTTTAAATTTTCTCTTCGGTATCTGTTCTCTCTGTAACTTGCGTGGAACACAAACTTAAATGACCATTGTGTACGTGTAATTTTTGTGCTCACGCCTTGGAATGATAAAAAAGTATCGTGTTCCTTTACGCACAGTGTGTTTTCGCATGGTTTTTGGGAATGATTTATGTGCGTCTAAACTTGTATGGAATGAAATGTGGAATGATTAAGTATTCCGTCATTTTTTTCTGCAGAAGAGGTGTGTAAAAATCCCGGGAAGGGATATATCAAGGCCTGGGCAGAAGCCGCAAAGAGGTTATGCCGCAGGGATCAGAGCCACTTGACCCATTTTGTGGGTGAAATTGTTGGGGGACCGGTTAAAGATAGTGATGACAGTTCGGATGTTAACCAAGCCTGTAGCCAGATTAAGAAAGCAGCGGAAAATATCCCTGCGTCGATTTCAGGTAATAACAGATGGACGAATATACAACATATATTTTGCTTGACGCGTATTTCTCGTTTCATTCGACATCTTTTTTTTGTGTGTTTGTGGGTGTGATCCGAAGGGCAGTTTCGTTATTTTCCTGAACCGGAACTTGTAAGACTGGAGCGAAACGGACTGTTGTCAGAATTTTGAACATGCATGTCCTGTGCGGCTAAGCTTTAAATTGTTCAAGGATTAAATAAGGACGTCATAGTTTATGACTCGGCTGTTACATTAGAATGAAACATTGGCATTGGAAGAAATCACAGAGTTCAAATTAATTTTAAAACATGTGTTCATTTCGCTTGCACAGAATAAATAGTTTACATTTTCATACAATATCCCCGTTGCAGCGACCGAAAGCCATGAGACAGAAGTTACGGCCACCGTTGGGGAGGGGGTGGCGCAATCCGAAGAACGTAGTTCGGGCAGCGATTGCGTCATTCAAGGCGTTAAAACCATGTCAAAAGAGCTTTGTGAGAGACCAGTGAAAAGGGTAGAGTCGGCTAACACACATTCATCGCAGGGCGAGAAAGACACAAAACTCTCAGCGAATGCGGAATCGGCTGTTGAAGGGGCGTCGTCTGAGAAGTCGCTGGGTAAGTGATGCTTTTGCATTTATAAAGGGTAAGAATTGTTGCTGAGATGTGTCGGAAGGTGTATCGGGATATATGTAGCACTAGTGCAGATTTGGTCAAGCCAACCAGGTGCTGACGTTTCAAAGAATTCAAAACATTTTTCGTGCGTTGTGGTTGTCGGCGAAACGGACTGCTTATCGGTGCCCACTGCTAAGATTGTAAGAGTTTTGTACAGTTCAGCTTTGAATTGAAGATGAAATGTGAAGGTTATTCCTGGGCGCTTCATGGTCTTTTCAAATTTAGTTGCTGTTTTGACTTGATGTGAAGTTGTCAGTGTCTCTGTCGTACGAATTCAGTGATTTAGCGTTTGTAATACCAGTGTTATACTTTTTCAGAAAATGTCCCCGTTGCTGCAATCGGAAGCCGTGACACAGACGTTACGGTCACCGTTGGGGAGGGGGTGGCGCAATCCGAAGAACGTAGTTCGGACAGCGATTGCGTCATTACGGGCGTTGATATCATGTCAAAGGAGCTTTGTGAGAGACCGGTGAAAAGGGAAGAGGGGGCACACACACATTCATCGCAGGGCGAAAAAGACACAGCGAATGCGGAATCGGCTGTTCAAGGGGCGTCTTATGAGAAGTCGCTGGGTAAGTGATGTTTTTGCATTTATAAAGGGTAAGAATTGTTGCTGAGGTGTGTCGGAAGGAGTATCCTGACATATGTAGCAGTAGTGCAGATTTGGTCAAGGGAATCGGGTGCTGGCATTTTAAAGAATTCAAAACTTTTTTCTTGCATTATGGTTGTCGGCGAAAAGGACTGCTTATCACTGCTGTGATAACGGAAGACCTGGGGGGGGGGGCAATTACTGCTGCTATCCTATTTGGATTTTGCATGTGAAATCCTGCTTAGGCATTGCTTAAGCACTGCCTTAGCAGGATGTCACGTGCAAAATTCAAGTAGGGCAACAGCAGTAGTGGCCCTCCAGGTCTTCCGAATGTGATTGAAAGTTTTGTGAGTACAGCTTTGAATTGAAGATTGAATGTAAAGGTTATTCCTGGCCGCTACATGGTCTCTTTAAGCGTAGTTGGCATTTTGATTTCACGTGAAGTTGTCAGTCTCTGTCGTGCGAATCCGCAGTGGTTTAGAGTTTGCAAAACAAATGCAATCCAGGGTGTCCAGCTTTGATGTGCTGCTCATTTCGCTTATGTAGTTAGAATGTGATACATTTTCAGAAAATGTTCCCGTAGCAGCAAGGGGAAGGCGTGAGACAGAAGACAGGGACACTTTTGAATGTAGTCCGGGAAGCGATACCGTTATTACGGGCGTTGGTGCCCTTTTACAAAAGTTTGCTAGCAAGTCAAAGAAAGAGGGGGCAGCTACACATTTTAGTAACACAAAACTGGCTGAAGATGCGAAATTGGGTGCTACAGAGTCGTTTGAGGGCAAATTACTTGGTAAGTGTATTTTTTTTAACTATTGAAGCATAAGATGTTCTGTTGCCCAGCTGTGTTTAAAGTGGTCACCTCGTGTGTTGCTTATTTTTGTTTTTAGGGTTTGCAACTGCAGCCCATTTCGCTGTTCCAAATAATTTTGTGTTTGCGCCCACGAAAAATGCTCGGAAAGAAACTAAAATATGACTTAAATTCAAAATCCTTTTAACTTTTTTAGGAGTGGTGAAACCTGTACCTCAACCAGTCAAGATCTTTGAGTTGTCCCACAAGACGGAAGGTACTTACACGGTCCAACCAGGGAATACCTACCTTGCAAATGCAATGGGTAAGTCGTATTTAGCTTTGTTATCAATTAAAATACAGCGCTTTTCGCCTTGCACTTAAATCAACAAGGTAACTCAGAGTTATTTATTGGCTTTGTTTCTTTCTCATTTTAGATGTGTTATCAAGTAAGTTGAACATAAAAAAAGTGTGCAGTGCATCTGGTTTCGCGTATATCACATAAATGCATTTACCATTTGCTTGTGTAACTCTCATGTCTGTCATTTTGTTTTGTTGTAGAAGCTGCCGGACTTGTTTGCAGGATGGTACAGAGGCCTGGAGGGGTAGAGGCGGAGGTATTTGCGGGACAGGAAATTGCGACATGTGTTGTGAGGGATGTGGTAGAAGGACTGAAACCTGAAGGCATAACTTTTTCCCACATTG
The DNA here is from genome assembly GCA_949752745.1 of Protula sp. h YS-2021. Lineage (NCBI taxonomy): Eukaryota > Metazoa > Annelida > Polychaeta > Sabellida > Serpulidae > Protula > Protula sp. h YS-2021. Next base: position 36,418,625 of record OX457032.1, on the reverse strand, counting down.
AACCCAGGTCTTCACTGCAAACAGTAGATACAAGTGCTATTTTGGGTAGGTTTTACGTATTTCATTTTTTTTTAGCTGTATGCTTTAATACAATATAATACATTTTACGGTATGGTTGTAAACTGATGAGGACGTCAAGCAAGCGAAACCATCCACGTTAAGTGCAAGTCTAAAACATAACAATATCGCGTTTCGCATGTTGAGTGTGTTTTATATGGAAAAGATATTTAGAAATGCATTTTGTTTTTATTTCTTTTGTCTCAGCAGATGTCTTGGCCAAAGCAAGTGATGAGGGGGAGGGGCAGGAGCAAACTAGCCATGAACTTTGTCAGCCACAAGCTACAACAGCACAAGAGCAAAACTTTTTTCCAAATTTATCATTTTCTGAGATGTTGCGTGATGACGCCGAACCTGATCCTGAATTTCTAGAGCACTTGACGACCTGTAGTGCACCCGTAACATCTCGGCAGCGGTCTATTCCATCAACAGCTGTAAGGGAGGAGGACCTTGTGCAAGAGCAACAGCACCATGTCTTGGAAAGGTTTTGCGCGCTGACAGAAGAAACAAAAGGTGGTAAGTAAAATAGTTTTTATGCGATGTCCATTTCGCTGGTATTGAGCATTTGTGCAGTGGTAAAGTGTAGTGGTCAGAAAAATATTAATACCGTTAAACGAAGACATTATTGCTGGCGAGACCGCCCCCACACCCAAACGGCTTGTTTCACAAAATCGCAGGACGTAATATTGGTGTTAGTAGGGAGCTTCACGAAACTTTACAGGAAGAAAGTATATATAGTGTAAATGTGCAAACACCCGTTGCACCTTGTATGTTGTTTTTATCCGGGCGGTATTTCAAAAGAGTAACTGGACCACAGTGATGTAGCTGTTATTGGCTGAAGGCTCTGCATCTCCGATGCCTATGTTTATTATTATTCAAAATTCAGTTCGTTTCACTGCAACATGTCGATACACCAGAATGAAGAAAGTGTACTTGGTGTAATTAGGGAGCTATGATGGGTTGCAACCTTCCCTCTCCCCCCCTCACCCCGCCCCTTTCTCAAAGAAAAAAAAATAGATTGAACTCAGTTTCAGCGCTCACCTCTTGGTACCCTTAATCTGGAGTCTGCTGTGGTTTTTTTTCAAAATTCAGTTCGTTTCACTGCAATATGTTGATACACCAGAATCAAAAATGTGTACTTGGTGTAATTAGGGGGCTACGATGGGTTGCAACCTTCCCTCTCCCCCCCTCACCCCGCCCCTTTCTCAAAGAAAAAAAAATAGATTGAACTCAGTTTCAGCGCTCACCTCTTGGTACCCTTAATCTGGAGTCTGCTGTGGTTTTTTTTTCAAAATTCAGTTCGTTTCACTGCAATATGTTGATACACCAGAATCAAAAATGTGTACTTGGTGTAATTAGGGGGCTACGATGGGTTGCAACCTTCCCTCTCCCCCCCCTCACCCCGCCCCTTTCTCAAAGAAAAAAAAATAGATTGAACTCAGTTTCAGCGCTCACCTCTTGGTACCCTTAATCTGGAGTCTGCTGTGGTTTTTTTTTCAAAATTCAGTTCGTTTCACTGCAATATGTTGATACACCAGAATAAAAAAATGTGTACTTGGTGTAATTAGGGGGCTACGATGGGTTGCAACTTTCCCTCCCCCCCCCGCTCACCCCGCCCCTTTCTCAAAGAAAAAAAAATAGATTGAACTCAGTTTCAGCGCTCACCTCTTGGTACCCTTAATCTGGAGTCTGCTGTGGTTTTTTTTCAAAATTCAGTTCGTTTCACTGCAATATGTTGATACACCAGAATCAAAAATGTGTACTTGGTGTAATTAGGGGGCTACCATGGGTTGCAACCTTCCCTCTCCCCCCCCTCACCCCGCCCCTTTCTCAAAGAAAAAAAAATAGATTGAACTCAGTTTCAGCGCTCACCTCTTGGTACCCTTAATCCTGAGTCTGCTGTGGTTTTTTTTTCGAAATTCGGTACGTTTCACTGCGATATGTTGATACACCAGAATGAAAAATGTGTACTTGGTGTAATTAGGGGGCTATGATGGGTTGCAACCTTCCCCCCCCCTCACCCCGCCCCTTTCTCAAAGAAAAAAAAAAGATAGATTGAACTCAGTTTCAGCACTCGCCACTTGGTGCCCTAAATCTGGAGTCTGCTGTGGTTTTTTTTTTCTTCAAAATTCGGTTCGTTTCACTGCGACATGTTGATACACAACAATGTTTATTTTTTAACCAAAAAGTGCGATATGAGGTTTAGCATTTGCAGTTAATGTTATTAACAAATTGAAGTAACCAGCTCATGATGCAAACATATGAGAGGGGGTTACATTCGCTGTGGTATGGTAGTATTTTGTCCTACTTGTGTAAAAATGACTTGCTTTGCATTTGCCATGATTTCTTTGTCTGAATTTCAGTGCTATTTTAGGTTAATATATTTATTGCAGAGGCGGGAAAAGATTGTGATCCTGAGGTGTTCGAGGTGTCCCTAAGAGAGGTCATTCCGTTAGAACCGAATGTTGAACAACACGTCTCAGATTCATCGGTATTAAGTTCTCCCGTACCAATGGCTCAGATAGAAAACAGTTCTCCCGTATCAGTGGCCCAGATAGAAAAGCCAAAGAGTTTCTCACTGCGAATTCGCCCTAAACAGAAAAGGCTACAGCCCCAGTCCGATGAAAGCTCTTCCGTCGATCGTGACCATGATTCAGACTACGTACCCACTCCAAAAAAGAAAAGGCTCTCAGGAAAAAAACATAAATTTAGTTCAAGTAGCAGTGATGAGGAGTCTGATGAAGCCCCTATCACATCAACTCCACGAAAGGCAGCGAAAGCAACGGTTCGCAGACCAGCAGTGAAAAGTAGCCAGAGATCAGGTGCAAAAGCAATAGTTCGCAGACCAGCAGTGAAAAGTAGCCAGAGATCAGGTGGCAAACACAGTCAATTGAAAGCCTCATCGGCGCCAGAGAAAGACAAAAGAGGGAGACAGAAATATCTTACAAAGTCGGAGTTACAGCCCAAGTCCGTCAGAAGCTCTGGCCACGCTCATGATGGTGATTCAGACTCCGTACCCACTGCGAAAAAGAAAAGGTTACCAGGAAAAAAGCATACATTTACTACAAGTAGCAGTGAGTCTAATGAAACCCCTGTCACAACTCCAGGAAAAGCGGCGAAAGCAACGGTTCGCAGATCAGTGAAAAGTAGCGAGATCTCAGGCGACGAACACGGTCAGATGGAGGACCGATCGGTGCCTGTTGGAGAAAAAGACACAACAGAGGGACCGATGTTTAGTTCAAGTACCGACAGATCCGTATCTACGCCCGTCACATCGACCCCAATGAAATCACGTCGCAAGTCAGCGAAACGAACGGTTTCAACACCGTCAGCTTTAAGAAGCGAAACCTCGGATACAGAACCAGCTACTGCAATTGAATCTTCAACGGTAGCAACTGCGGATAGTGATTTCGATCTACCAAGACTGGACCCAGCCAGTAAAAAAAAGCATTGTTGTTTCTTCTGTCACAAATTGATTGCACGTGTAGCCGAACATTGCACAGGCGTCCATCGAAACGAAGACGAAATAAAAGTTATAAAAGAAATCAAAGACAAGCGTTGTCGTGCATTGGAATGGGATAGAATTCGAAAATTGGGAGATTATTGGTACAACAAACAGGCCAAAAAGAAAGGGTTGAAAGACTTAATTGTCAAATACCGAAACACCATGAGGAAGAGGGAGAGAGCGACTGAAGAAAAAGAGTACCTGTTGTGTCCATACTGCAAGGCAATGATAACGAAAGAAAACTTCGCACGTCATCAAAGGAGGGAATGTAAGCAAAATGCAGATCGACGGGAAAAAGGAGAGAAAATTGATACGCCCGAAAAAACTACGCGAAAACGACTTGTTCCTGAGGCAAGAGCTAAAATGATGCAAGTGGACACCAAGTCTGAATCTGTTAAAAAGGCTTTGGCACGCATGCACCGGTGTCATACGACGGAGATCATAAAGAACGACAAGTTGCTGCTAGAGCTGATGGAATTTTTATCCGATAAACATGGTCATATGTCGAAGGCGCAAAGTATGATAACACAACCCGTCATAGCTTTGGCAAAGTTACTTAAGCTGTGTCGCGAGAAATATCCCGATGTTTTCGTAAGCAGTGAAGACCTAGTCCACCCTGGCCACTACAGGCTAATGGAGAGCGTTATTAAAATGTCCCAGGACGAAGGACCAGCATCACAAGAAGAATTCAGCCATCCATCGGCGGTTATGAGATTAGGAGGAACTCTAAGAACCCTTGCAACCGAATACGAGATGCATTGCCTACGAAATGGAGACTACTCGAAAAACAAGATTGCCTCTGTGTTCCATTCTGTGCTCGATCGTTATTACACATGTTTGTCCAGACGAGCTAACTTCCTGCTAAAGCGACGAAAATTTAACAAGAGAAAAATTCTGCCAATGTTTCAAGACATTGACAAGTTTTTCCAACACATATCGAACAGAATGAAGGTACTTCATACGAAACCGGCGAAAGAAGACATCTATAGGGAAGTCGTGGTGTATACCCTCGCACAGGTGATAATGTTCAACAGAAAACGCAGTGGTGAGGTCGAAAATTTCATCAGAGCCAGATCCCGAATATCTAGCGGGAATGCAGGAATTCGAAAAGCAGTTGGCAAGCAAATTGATCAGGATTGAGTTCTTGGGGAAATGCTCTAGACGAATATCGGTGCTGTTAACAAACGATATGCACGAAAACATCAAGCTGCTGCTGAAGCTACGCGAAAAGTACGTCCACAAGAACTCGGTTTATGTCTTTGCACGTCCTGGAAATTATAACACACCGATGGAGGGGCACGTCGCGGTAAAAAAGGTAGCAGTGGAAGCAGGCCTTACCGACTTGAACATTTTTAATTCAACAAACATGCGAAAACACCTTGCAACGATGTCGCAAGTGTTAAACTTGCCGCACGTAGAGCAGGACTTTTTGGCAAATTTCATGGGTCACGACATAAGGGTTCATAGGGATTACTACAGATTACCGGTCGACATTGTCGAAAAGAGTAAAGTGGCACAGGTCCTCATTGCCATAAACAGTGGGAAGCCAAGGGAACCATACCAACAAACGGGCTACGAAGCGTTGCCGGATGTGGAAATTGGCGAGGTGACTGCACAGGGTGGACCAACGGAAAGTAGGTTTATGTTGCACTTTACGTGCAAAATGTACTTCAAAATTTGTAAGAAAATTTGAAAAGTATAGTTAGCTGACTTTGTAACAGGGAGATGTTAAAAAACCCAAAAAATGTTTTAAGATGTGTGTGTTTCAGTACGTTATTTTCCTACTTTTTTCGACCCCGTTCCCATGTATGTTTTACAGCTGAGAAGATTTGAAGTAACACACAGTTCAGTTTGGCGCGAAAATGACGTGTATATGTAATTGGGAGTTAATCTGATACCCGTCTATGCTGTTCGCAGGTGATGTTGAAGAATCAGACGGAGAGGGAGAAGTGGACGTCATAAGAGAGACGGAGCAACGACTGCTGGGTAAGAAACCTATTAATCGGATTTCGCTTGAATTGTGCGTAAACAGTCAGGAGTAAAGTTGTGTAAGATGATAAAGGGGTGATATTTGTAATGACTATTTCATTAAACGTTTTTTTTATTATTTTTTTTAAACATTGTTCAGAATGTAATTATCATTTACAAGGCTGTACAAAACATGAGACAGTAGTAATAAAATGTGTGACCTTTGAATTTCGCAGGTTTTTGGTACTGCTGCAACTCCGCCAATGTTATTTATAACAAAGTGGCATTTTTTATGTTTTTACAGGCGATCAAGCAACTCGTGCCCACTTCAGTGAAGTTGAAGTGGCTCTCATGAAGACCATATTCAAGAAAGAATTACACCACAGAGGTAGTCTTCCAACGTTAGATGAAGTGGAGGATCGAGTTCGAGACGAGGAAATGTTACTGGGTCGTTCTGTGAGAGAAATCTTCAATTTCCTGAAAGCGCAGAAGAAAAAAAGTACCAAAGCAAAAAAACAACAAACAGCAGCTTCCTCCGCTCCTGCTCCACCGACCGCTGATGCTTTAGACGATAGTTCAGGTACAAGCATACAAGCAAAAATATTAAAGAAAGATGTACTTCACATTTCGCATGGAGTGAGAGACTAAGAAAATTTTAGTGTAGATGAATATTTAAAATTGTTTTTAATTGTATGTTGTTGACCCTTCACTATGTATAATTAATTTCTCTTGCATATAAGCAAAAACATTGCATTTAGACGTGTTCATTTATGTTTTTCTTTCAGACGAGGTGGAATATGAAATTCCTTTGCCTGTCACCTCAGTATCATCACTTATGAAAAAGAAACGGAAGAAATCCGGTCACAGCCGCAGGTCAGAGAGTCCGAAGAAAACTAAAGGTAGGATTTAACAGAAAGCATTCGGTTCACATAAATTTTAGGTGGTACATTTCGCGTGGTTCTGTTAATAGCGTTGCGAAAACAATATTGAATGTAACGTGTGCTTTCGCAAGAATTGACAGTTCATTGCACTTACATTTTATAATCTCGCCTTATCTTTTGCAATGCTCGACACTTAATGTAAACTCACAAATTTATTTTGCTAGATACACATGTTTTACACTTGTGCAAATTATTTTACAGGTTCGAGTAGGCCATGGACAACAGAGGAAAAAGAGGCGGTGCATAAACATTTCCAAGGCCACATTGACCGATACAAGCCGCCAACGATGAAAGAAATCAAGTCCTGCCTTTCAGAGGAAAGTGATATTTTAGGACACAGGAACAAAGTTCAGTTGCGGGCATACCTTTCAAATTTGTACAAGAGAAATAGAAAGGCGGAAGAAGCTTCAGATCCGTTTAGAAAATATTTTGGGGACATTTCGCTGTGATATCATGTTTGTGGTATTCTGTTTTGGTTTACACAAGTGCGGGGAGTTTTCTTTTTAACTGTCAGTTCGAAAGTTCTCTGTTCGGAGTGACCAATTTCAAAGTTTATGAACGTTGTGAGATTGGGTAGTACGAGTAAATAATATGTGACAGAGTCTCAAAACTTGCAAATTTTGCTGATGTTTCTGTGAGTAAGAACATTTTGGTGTTCGCACATTTCGCATGGTTGTGTACGTACATTTGGCATGTCAATTCGAAAGCTTTAACTGTGTTAATTGCAGGCAACTTTTCTCACACCAAGTGTGACTTTGATACGTACAAAACCATGCGAAATGTGCGAACACCAAAATGTTCTAATTCACAAACATCGGCAAAATTTATTTTAATTTGTAAGGGAGGGGGACTGTGCTGTGACGTTCAAGTCTTACCTTGGCACGGGGTTCGTGTGTGGGACTAACTGTGTAACTCGAGTGGGAAGGGAAAAATGTTGAAGACGCAAAGCGCACGGTAGCGGAGTAGAAAGGATAAATATACACTTCCTTCGTTGCTATTCATTGTATAACATGTTTTTTATGCTTATGTTTCTGTCGTTGCATTTTCTGGCGGTAAAACGTGATGTCTTCCATGGTGTTAGTAATGTCAGTGTTTTCATGGTAACACTGGACGTAGTGTTGTAAGTCGGCATCGGGGGCCATCGGTTGTGGCGTTATTACTTTAACTCGTGCGGTTGGTTTAAACAAAGCACTTGCTAGGTAGACAGGAAAAGGTATATTGACAAACATCCTCATTTAATATTGGGGGTGGGTGGGTGGGATTGGTGGTAGGGGATTGTCGATTTATCAAGAGCTTTCAAAAATTACGGGGCAGGTTTTTTCGTTTTCCAATATTAAGTCAGGACACCTGTCTTTATGAAATCATGCTGTTTGACCCAGCGAGTATTTGTTTTAATTTGTTTTTAGTTTCGCTGTCAGAAAGCGTACTTGTTAGAAATGAAAGTAAGGGAGGGGGCTGTGCGGTGACGTTCAAGTCTTACCTTGGCACGGGGTTCGTGTGTGGGACTAACTGTGTAACTTGAGTGGGAAGGGAAAAATGTTGAAGACGCAAAGCGCACGGTAGCGAAGTAGAAAGGATAAATATACACTTCCTTCGTTGCTATTCATTGTATAACATGTTTTTTATGCTTATGTTTCTGTCGTTGCATTTTCTGGCGGTGAAACGTGATGTCTTCCATGGTGTTAGTAATGTCAGTGTTTTCATGGTAACATGAAGCTTCAGATCCGTTTAAAAAAAAGACGCTATTTCGGGACCATTTCGCTGTGATGTCATGTTTGTGGTATTCCGTTTTGGTTTACACAAGTGGGGGGAGTTTTCTTTTTAACTGTCAGTTCGAAAGTTCTCTGTTCGGAGTGACCAATTTCAAAGTTTATGAACGTTGTGAGATTGGGTAGTACGAGTAAATAATATGTGACAGAGTCTCAAAACTTGCAAATTTTGCTGATGTTTCTGTGAGTAAGAACATTTTGGTGTTCGCACATTTCGCATGGTTGTGTACGTACATTTGGCATGTCAATTCGAAAGCTTTAACTGTGTTAATTGCAGGCAACTTTTCTCACACCAAGTGTGACTTTGATACGTACAAAACCATGCGAAATGTGCGAACACCAAAATGTTCTAATTCACAAACATCGGCAAAATTTATTTTAATTTGTAAGGGAGGGGGACTGTGCTGTGACGTTCAAGTCTTACCTTGGCACGGGGTTCGTGTGTGGGACTAACTGTGTAACTCGAGTGGGAAGGGAAAAATGTTGAAGTCGCAAAGCGCACGGTAGCGGAGTAGAAAGGATAAATATACACTTCCTTCGTTGCTATTCATTGTATAACATGTTTTTTATGCTTATGTTTCTGTCGTTGCATTTTCTGGCGGTGAAACGTGATGTCTTCCATGGTGTTAGTAATGTCAGTGTTTTCATGGTAACACTGGACGTAGTGTTGTAAGTCGGCATCGGGGGCCATCGGTTGTGGCGTTATTACTTAAACTCGTGCGGTTGGTTTAAACAAAGCACTTGCTAGGTAGACAGGAAAAGGTATATTGACAAACATCCTCATTTAATATTGGGGGTGGGTGGGTGGGATTGGTGGTAGGGGATTGTCGATTTATCAAGAGCTTTCAAAAATTACGGGGCAGGTTTTTTCGTTTTCCAATATTAAGTCAGGACACCTGTCTTTATGAAATCATGCTGTTTGACCCAGCGAGTATTTGTTTTAATTTGTTTTTAGTTTCGCTGTCAGAAAGCGTACTTGTTAGAAATGAAAGTAAGGGAGGGGGCTGTGCGGTGACGTTCAAGTCTTACCTTGGCACGGGGTTCGTGTGTGGGACTAACTGTGTAACTTGAGTGGGAAGGGAAAAATGTTGAAGACGCAAAGCGCACGGTAGCGAAGTAGAAAGGATAAATATACACTTCCTTCGTTGCTATTCATTGTATAACATGTTTTTTATGCTTATGTTTCTGTCGTTGCATTTTCTGGCGGTGAAACGTGATGTCTTCCATGGTGTTAGTAATGTCAGTGTTTTCATGGTAACATGAAGCTTCAGATCCGTTTAAAAAAAAGACGCTATTTCGGGACCATTTCGCTGTGATGTCATGTTTGTGGTATTCCGTTTTGGTTTACACAAGTGGGGGGAGTTTTCTTTTTAACTGTCAGTTCGAAAGTTCTCTGTTCGGAGTGACCAATTTCAAAGTTTATGAACGTTGTGAGATTGAGTAGTACGAGTAAATAATATGTGACAGAGTCTCAAAACTTGCAAATTTTGCTGATGTTTCTGTGAGTAAGAACATTTTGGTGTTCGCACATTTCGCATGGTTGTGTACGTACATTTGGCATGTCAATTCGAAAGCTTTAACTGTGTTAATTGCAGGCAACTTTTCTCACACCAAGTGTGACTTTGATACGTACAAAACCATGCGAAATGTGCGAACACCAAAATGTTCTAATTCACAAACATCGGCAAAATTTATTTTAATTTGTAAGGGAGGGGGACTGTGCTGTGACGTTCAAGTCTTACCTTGGCACGGGGTTCGTGTGTGGGACTAACTGTGTAACTCGAGTGGGAAGGGAAAAATGTTGAAGACGCAAAGCGCACGGTAGCGGAGTAGAAAGGATAAATATACACTTCCTTCGTTGCTATTCATTGTATAACATGTTTTTTATGCTTATGTTTCTGTCGTTGCATTTTCTGGCGGTGAAACGTGATGTCTTCCATGGTGTTAGTAATGTCAGTGTTTTCATGGTAACATGAAGCTTCAGATCCGTTTAAAAAAAGACGCTATTTCGGGACCATTTCGCTGTGATGTCATGTTTGTGGTATTCCGTTTTGGTTTACACAAGTGGGGGGAGTTTTCTTTTTAACTGTCAGTTCGAAAGTTCTCTGTTCGGAGTGACCAATTTCAAAGTTTATGAACGTTGTGAGATTGGGTAGTACGAGTAAATAATATGTGACAGAGTCTCAAAACTTGCAAATTTTGCTGATGTTTCTGTGAGTAAGAACATTTTGGTGTTCGCACATTTCGCATGGTTGTGTACGTACATTTGGCATGTCAATTCGAAAGCTTTAACTGTGTTAATTGCAGGCAACTTTTCTCACACCAAGTGTGACTTTGATACGTACAAAACCATGCGAAATGTGCGAACACCAAAATGTTCTAATTCACAAACATCGGCAAAATTTATTTTAATTTGTAAGGGAGGGGGACTGTGCTGTGACGTTCAAGTCTTACCTTGGCACGGGGTTCGTGTGTGGGACTAACTGTGTAACTCGAGTGGGAAGGGAAAAATGTTGAAGACGCAAAGCGCACGGTAGCGGAGTAGAAAGGATAAATATACACTTCCTTCGTTGCTATTCATTGTATAACATGTTTTTTATGCTTATGTTTCTGTCGTTGCATTTTCTGGCGGTGAAACGTGATGTCTTCCATGGTGTTAGTAATGTCAGTGTTTTCATGGTAACATGAAGCTTCAGATCCGTTTAAAAAAAGACGCTATTTCGGGACCATTTCGCTGTGATGTCATGTTTGTGGTATTCCGTTTTGGTTTACACAAGTGGGGGGAGTTTTTTTTGTATCAGTTTTTCCATGCAGTTCACTTTTCTTATACGAAGTGACCGACTTCATATTTATGAACGTCACGGGTCTGGGTAGTACGGGCAATTTTCATGTAACGGGGTCTCAAAACCTGCCAAATTTGCCGAGGTATTAAGAAGTGTTTTGGTTCGTACATTTCGCATGGTTATGTGCGGTCGCGTATCAGGTTTCAGAGTGTTATTTGTATTTGATTTTTCTCGTTTACAGTGACAAACTGTAAATTTATGAAAGTGGCGTTGATGGATAGTACTGATAAGTTTCATGTGACAGGGTCACAAAAGGTGCAAAGTTTGCCGATGTATTTAAAAAAGAAATACTTGCGTCGTAGATTTCGCGTGGTTGCACTGCATTTCGCATGGTTGTAGATGTGTGCGTACATTTCGCTTGTCAGTTCGAAAGCATTAGCTGTGTTATTTGCAGTTCACTGCTCCTATAAGAAGTGGCCGACTTTAAATTTATGAGCGTTGCGAGATGATGTAGTACGAGAAAATGATATGTGGCAGGGTCTCAAAACTTTACAAATTTTGCTGATGTTTCTGTGAGTAAGAACATTTTGGTGTTCGCACATTTTGCATGGTTGTGTACGTACATTTGGCATGTCCATTCGAAAGCTTTAACTGTGTTAATTGCAGGCAACTTTTCTCACACCAAGTGTGACTTTGATACGTACAAAACCATGCGAAATGTGCGAACACCAAAATGTTCTAATTCACAGAAACATCGGCAAAATTTTCGAAGTTTGAGACCCTGTTACATACATGGTTGTGGACGTACATTTCGCATGTGATATTTTAGGACACAGGAACAAAGTTCAGTTGCGGGCATACCTTTCAAAATTTTACAAGAAAAATAAAAAGGCGGATGAAGCTTCAGATCCATTTAAAAAAAAATAAACTGTTTTGGGGACATTTCGCTGTGATGTCATGTTTGTGGGATTCTGTTTTGGTTTACACAAGTGGGAGGAGTTTTTTTTTTGTATCAGTTTTTTTTCCATGCAGTTCACTGTTCTTATACGAAGTGACCGACTTCTAATTTATGAACGTCACGGGTCTGGGTAGTACGGGCAATTTTCATGTAACGGGGTCTCAAAACCTGCCAAATTTGCCGAGGTATTAAGAAGTGTTTTGGTTCGTACATTTCGCATGGTTATGTGCGTTCGCGTATCAGGTTTCAGTGTGTTATTTGCATTTGATTTTTCTTGTATAAAGTGACAGACTGTAAATTTGTGAAAGTGGCGGTGATGGATAGTACGGATAAGTTTCATGTGACAGGGTCACAAAAGCTGCCAATTTTGCCGATGTATTTAAAAAGGAAATACTTGCGTCGTAGATTTCGCGTGGTTGCACTACATTTCGCATGGTTGTAAATGTGTGCGTGCATTTCGCTTGTCAGTTCGAAAGTATTAGCTGTGTTATTTGCATTTCACTGCTCCTATAAGAAGTGGCCGACTTTAAATTTATGAGCGTTGCGAGACGATGTAGTACGAGAAAATGATATGTGGCAGGGTCTCAGAACTTGCACATTTTGCTGATGTTTCTGTGAGTAAGAACATTTTGGTGTTCGCACATTTCGCATAATTGTGTACGTAAATTTCGCTTGTCAATTCGAAAGCTTTAGCTGCATTATTTGCAGTCCATTTTTCTCACACCAAGTGGCCGAATTAAGTACGTACAAAACCATGCGAAATGTGCGAACACCAAAATGTTCTAATTCATAGAAGCATCGGCAAAATTTTTGAAGTTTGAAACCCTGTTACATAAATGGGTTTGGACGTACATTTCGCATGTGATATTTTAGGACACAGGGACAAAGTTCAGTTGCGGGCATACCTTTCAAAATTTTCACATGAAAAATAAAAAGGCGGATGAAGCTTCAAATCCGTTAAAAAAATAAACTGTTTTGGGGACATTTCGCGGTGATGTCATGTTCGTGGGATTCTGTTTTGGTTTACACAAGTGTGGGGAATTTTTTTTTTTTTTTTTGTATCATTTTTTCCATGCAGTTCACTGTTCTTATACGAAGTGACCGACTTTTAATTGATGAACGTCACGGTTCTGGGTAGTACGGGCAATTTTCATGTAACGGGGTCTCAAAACCTGCCAAATTTGCCGAGGTATTAAGAAGTGTTTTTGTTTCGTACATTTCGCATGGTTATGTGCGTTCGCGTATCAAGTTTCAGTGTGTTATTTGCATTTGATTTTTCTTGTATAAAGTGACAGTCTGTAAATTTATGAAAGTGGCGGTGATGGGTAGTACGGATAAGTTTCATGTGACAGGTGACAAAAGCTGCCAAGTTTGCCTATGTATTTAAAAAAAATAAATACTTGCGTCGTAGATTTCGCGTGGTTACATTACATTTCGCATGGTTGTGTATGAGCGTACATTTCGCTTGTCAGTTCGAAAGTTCTCTGTTCGGAGTGACCAATTTCAAAGTTTATGAACGTTACGAGATTGGGTAGTACGAGCAAAAGGTATGTGACAGAGCCTCAAAACTTGGAAATTTTGCCGATATTGCCGTGATTAAGAAAATTTCGCTGTTCGCACATTTCGCATGGTTGTGTGCGTACATTTCGCATGTCAGTTTGAAAGTTTTAATTGTGTTATTTGCAGTTCACTTTTCTCATACTAAGTCACCTACTTTAGTACGTACACAACCATGCAAAATGTGCGAACACCAAAATGTGCTTATTTACAGAAACATCGGCAAAATTGTCAAAAGTTTGAGACCGTGTCACATGCATGGTTGTTATACGTTCATTTCGCATGATTGTGTATAAACGTGCATTTCGCTTGTCAGTTTTACCTGTTATTTGCAGTTCACTGTTCTTATACGAAGTGACCGACTTTAAATTTATGAACGTCGCGAGAAGGGCGTACGCGCAAACGTGACATTGTCTCAAAACTTGGAAAATTTGCCGATGTTTCCGTAATTAAAAAATTTTGGTGTTCGCACATTTCGCATGGTTTTGTACGTACATTTCGCATGTCAGTTTGAAAGTTTTAATTGTGTTATTTTCAGTTAATTTTTCTCATACGAAGTCACCGACATTAAATTTATGAACGTCACGAGAGGGGTAGTACACCCAAGTTGTGTTGCATGGTCTCTAAACTTGCAAATTTTGTGCATGGTTGTGTACGTACATTTCGCATGTTAGTTTGAAAGTTTCTGCTGTGTATTTTGTTTTCTTTAGGAAGCTTTTATGTGGTTTATATCTCATTGCCTCACGTTTTTTTTCGGCCTATCATTAAATTTTAAGTAGTGTACATAACACTGAGCTTGAAAATAAGATAGAGTTGGTTATTTACACAAGACGGTTATATCAGTGAAGGATTTTGTTGTATTATTTTTCCTGTGTTTTGGTTATATTTTAAAAGAGTTTTGTTTTTAAACATTCATCTGTATAAATCTGTATTTTGTTTTTAAACAATTCATCTGTATAATATAAATCTATGTTTTTAAACATTCATCTGTTTTAATATCTTTTGTGCTGCTCTTCAATATTTTGTAAATCTTCAATTAATGTTAAATAGTTTATGTATAGAAATGAAAGAAAATAAATATTACATTGGGATTATGGTGTAAATAAAAGAAAACAAACTCTACGCTTGTTTGGCTTTTATTTAGTGTTTCCCTAATACTCTTTTACAGAAAGCACGTGGCCTTTGTTTATAAACAAAATCGGTTTGTTTACATTTTTTACACAGTCTCGATTCACATCAAACTTATAGTTGCAGATATCAAAAAATGGTGTAAAATATGCAAATTATGTAAACAAAATATTCTGTTTCGCAGGGTTCATGCTTTGTTAAATTTCTCTTAATCTGTTGTCTTTTATATATTTTCGCTTTCGGAATTGAATGTAAAAAAAATCTACCGAGATTTTCATATACAACTTATGTCTGAAAAGTCCCTAATAACGAAGTTAGATTTTTGGCGTACATTTCGCGAGTTGGAGAAGAAATCGCGATTCGTCGTTTGTTTCCCGACATACCTGTATATGTGTGTATGTGTGTGTGTGTGTCAGTCTGTTGTGAACAAAATTTTGTGTGCAAGATATCTCGAGAACGAAAAGTCGAATCAACTTCAAGCTTGATTTGTTTATCTTGTGATAAGGTCGGACAGTTCTGCAAACTTTTGCCGTGTGTTGCCTTATTAGAGCAGGCGTATGACCAAAATTTGTCGCAAGTAGAAAAAAAGCAAAAAAAAAAAAAAAAAAAAAAAGAAAAAAAAACGGCACTTGACGCCATCACATCAAGTATGCAGATAATCTGAAGGAGATGGATTACCTTGAGTCTGTCTGAGTGTTGTCTCAACTGTCGATGCGTGTAGTGAAATTAAGAAAGGCGCCACTACGTAAAAATTTATCTGTTGTTAAAGAAAATATTCCGATAGCGGGAAGTAAGAACCGACTTCAAAATTGGTGCAGTTATTCCTTGGATACATTTTTGTCGAACATTTAACTGGCATAGAAAAATAAGACAGGTGTATGACGTCACCACTAGGGGTGTGACGGTTCGTACCGTAACCGAAAACCGACCGCGGTTCTTCGGTTCGGTTCGGTTAAAAAACCGAATGAGAAAAACCGCGGTATTTTCGGTTTTTTTTTTGGCAGTTTCATTTTTTCACTGATAGTAGAAGCGATAAAATAAAATACTGCTTCGCGCTTTTTTAAAAAGAAAAATATGTAAATTTTGAGAACTTATCACTCGGCATTTTAATGTGAACTGTTCCCTCAGCGACATTAACATTGTGTTTCCTAAGTATACTTCAGGGTTTAAAGCTTCTTATAATATGTGTAAAGGCGTTTTGTTTATGGCGTTGTAACTAAGAAACTCTGTAAATGTTCTTAAGTTGAATTTGCTAACAAAACTGAATGACTGCTATGTGATATACTGAAACTTAAGTTAGTGCAAAACTGCAATGATTGTTACAGGCTATACTTTTAACATCGTATTATTTAAAATAAGAATTCTGAAACAAATAAGAAACCAGATATTTTCTAGTAGGCTGTTCCCCAATAGACTACCGATAATTCGAATGTCACAGAAATCGCTTTTTTCAACATTTCATAATTTTATGGTGCAGACTACATAAACAACTTATTTTCTTTCCTTATAAACAAAAAAATATGAAAAAAGGAAATACAAATAAAGTTTTAAAATTTTTAAATTTCAATAGATTATTAACACTTGACAAGCCTTTGGCTTTCAAGGTGTTTATGAACTTGTGCGAGCAGCCGTTGGTATCTTTTTTTCTTGACAGTGATCGAAGTTCTTGTGTCATCACCTCCACTGGCACTACAGGCCCTAGGGACACGAAACTAGGGACTTAGGTAGAACATGATATCAACACGTGCATGACACTTTTTATTTTCGCCTTCGATTTCGCTTTCTTGTTTAAAACGCCATGTAAAAAGAGTCTATTTTTGCAAGTAAATGCGGAGCATTTCACGCATAGCACAGAGCACAAAGTTGCTCAGCTTTGTGCGAGCTCTCACTGCGCAAATAGATAACACGGCGTATGCCCGATCAGTCAATGAAACCTTCAAGTCAACAAAAGCCAAAAACTACTCGGCTTATAAGACGTAGTCAAGCTGTGTTGCTTGCAATATATTATTCAAGAAATAACCCATTGAAGAAAGTATTTTTGCGTTTTCATTTTTGTCAAGTGTTTAACATTTTAACATAGCGAAATGAGGTTCTAGTTTAATACTGAACTACCGATATTTTGATAAGCAGCCTATGTAGATTCCATTTTTCAATATTTGTTTGTTTTTATTTCACTTAAAAATAAAAAAATTACATTGTTCAACTTATTATTACCCTTTGGTATCAGAAAAGTGAAGCATTATTTGATTTCTTTGACATTCGAATTATCGGTAGTATATTCTGGAATAGCCTGCCAAAAAAAAAAAAAAAAAAAAAAACTATCTGGTTTCTGATTTGTTTCAGAATTCTTATTTTAAATAATACGGTGTTTTTAGCCCAGCTTACGTTACATGTAAGCTGGGGTATTCCTATCGGTTTGCCGTGGCGTCCGTTAGTTAGTTAGCTAGTTAGTTAGTTAGTTGTTTATTTAGTAAACTTTGTTTCAAAATGCATCTTCTCCTACAATTGTGATCCGATGTCATTTATTTTTAGTGTGAGGCATCCCTAAGGGGTCATGCATACGGCTTGTGCTTTTCTAGTCGATCGATTGATTTTTGAATTTTTGGCGAATTTTTGAAGAAAAAATTGTAAAATGTATTTCCTCCTGCATTTTTGACCCGATGTCATTTATTTTTGGTATGAGGGACCCCTAAGAGGTCGTGCATACGGCTTGTGCTTTTTTAGTCGATCGAACAATTTTTGTATTTTTGGAGAATTTTTGAAGCAAAAATCTCGAAAATAATTCAAAATGCATCTACTCCTACAATTTTGAGTCGATGTCGTTTATTTTTTGAATGAAGCATCCCTAAGCGATCATGCATACGGCTTGTGCTTTTTTAGTCGATCGGGTGATTTTTGAATTTTTGGCGAATTTTTGAAGAAAACCTTTTAAAATGTATCTCCTACATTTTTAGCCCTCAGCCAATATTGGCTGAAGGCTATTGCTATGGCCGTGTCCGTCCGTCCGTCCGTCCGTCTGTCCGTCCGTTAACACTTACCTTGTGAACACGCTCCAGCCTACAATTTTTTGTCAATTGCTTAGATATTTTAAATATAGCTTGTATATGGACTAATAAAGATCCCTATTGTTTTTTAGCCATATCCGGCCAAGGACAGTGGCTCAGCTGGACTTTGAAATTTTCTTGTTTGTACCATTATCAAGTGTGCTTAACATGTGGCTTGTGAACACTCTCTAGCCTACAATTCTTTATCAATTGCTAAGATATTTCGGATATAGCTACTATATAGAGCAGTGAAGATCCCTATTGTTAATGAGCCATATCCGACCAAGAACAATGGCTCAGCTGGACTTTGAAATTTTCTTGTTCGTACCATTATCAAGTTTTCTTGTGAACACGCTCCAGCCTACAATTTTTTGTCAATTGCTTAGATATTTTAAATATAGCTTGTATGTCGACTAATGAAGATCCCTATTGTTTTTAGCCATATCCGACCAAGGACAGTGGCTCAGCTGGACTTTGGAATTTTCTTGTTTGTACCATTATCAAGTTTGCTCAACATGTGGCTTCTGAACACTCTCTAGCCTACAATTCTTTACCAATTACTAAGATATTTCGGGTATGTCTAGTGTATTTAGCAATGAAGATTGCTATTATTAATGATCCATATCCGACCAAGGACAGTGGCTCAGCTCGACTTTCTTATTGTAAATGTTTTTGTTTTTGTTTATCGTAAAGCACTGCCACCCTTTTTCTTTTCGGTGCTAAGGATTGAAATGAACCTGTGACCGGTCTCAAACCTACTCTTTTCCCAGTTTCGAATGTTTCGGCTGGCTGAGGGCTATGCATCTCTGATGCCTATGTTTTATCCAATGTCATTTATTTTTGGTGTGAGGCATCCCTAAAGCGTCATGCATACCGCTTGTGCTTTTCTAGTCGATCGGATGATTTTTGAATTTTTGGCGAATTTTTGAAGAAAAAATTTTAAAATGTATCCCCTCTTGCATTTTTGACCCGATGTCATTTATTTTTGGTATGAGGCACCCCTAAAGGGTCATGCATACGGCTTGTGCTTTTTTAGTCGATCGAACAATGTTTGTATTTTGGGGGAATTTTTGAAACAAAATTTTTGAAAATAATTCAAAATGCGTCAGCTCCTACACTTTTGATTCGATGTGAATTATTTTTGGTGTGAGGCATCCCTATGGGGTCATGGATACGGCTTGTGCTTTTTCAGTCGATCGGTTAATTTTTGAATTTTTGGCGAATTTTTGAAGAAAAAATTTTAAAATGTATCCCCTCTTGCATTTTTGACCCGATGTCATTTATTTTTTTTGTATGAGGCACCCCTAAAGGGTCATGCATACGGCTTGTGCTTTTTTAGTCGATCGAACAATGTTTGTATTTTGGGGAAATTTTTGAAGCAAAGGTTTCGAAAATAATTCAAAATGCGTCAACTCCTACAATTTTGATTCGATGTCAATTATTTTTGGTGTGAGGCATCCCTAAGCGGTCATGCATACGGCACTGTGCTTTTCTAGTGGTTCGGGTGATTTTTGAATTTTTGGCGAATTTTTGAAGGAAAAATTTTAAAATGTATCTCCTCCTACACTTTTGAACCGATTTCATTTATTTTTGTTATGAGGCATCCTTAGGTCGGTTGGGCATACGGCTTGTGCTGTTTGACTCGACTTGGGAATTTTTGACTTTGGGGGGAATTTTTTATGAAAATACCTCAAAATGCATCTTCTCCTACAGTTTTGATCAGACATCATTTATTTTGGGGCTGGGGCATGCTTAGGGTGTCGTGAATACGGCCTGTGCTTTTTGAGTCGATCAGGGAATTTTTGAAAAATAAATCAAAATGTATTTCCTCCTACATTTTTTATCAGATTTCATTTATTTTTGATATGATCCGTCTCTAGGGGGTCATGCATACGGCTTGTGCTTTTTTAGTGAATTGGAAAACTTTTGAATTTTTTTCGGAATTTTTGAAGAAAAAAAATGCAGTGAATCTCGTACAGCGCGTAAACGGAAGTTAAATGAACTTACACAATAGTCAGATTTAACAACCGGACATCGACGCAAGTTACATAAACATGCGCAATAGCCCAAAATAAGCACTGCGCATCGATGCAAGTTAAATAGACATGCGCACTGGTCCGAAATGTTAACCGCGCATCGACGGAAGACAAATAAACATGCGAACTGGTCCAAAATAAGCACCGCGCATTAACACGAGTTAAAGGACATGTGCACGGGTCCGAAAAAATGAACCACGCATCGAGTTGAATAGACATGCGCAGTGGTCCGAAATGCGAACCGCGTATCAACGCAACCCAAAGAAACATGCGCACTGGTCCGAAATGCGAACCACACATCGAGACAAGTTAAATAAACATGCGCAGTGGTCCGAAATGCGAACCGCACATCAACTCAAGTTAAATAAACATGTGCACTTGGTCCAAAATAAGCACCGCGCATCAACACAACCCAAAGAAACATGCGCAGTGGTCTAAATTGAGAGCCACGCATCAACACAAGTTAAATATACATTCGCAATGGTCCGAAATGCGAACTGCGCATCGACGGAAGTTAAATAAACATGCAAACTGGTCCAAAATAAGCACCGCACATCAACGCAAGTTTAACAAACATGCGCACTGGTCCAAAATAAGCACCGCACATCAACGCAAGTTAAACAAACATGCGCACTTGTCCGAAAAAAGAACCATGCATCGACACAAGTTGAATAGACTCAGGGTCCGAAATGAGAATCGCCCATCAACGCAAGTTAAGCAAACATGCGCAGTGGTCCGAAGAAAGAACCACGAATCAACACAAGTTGAATAGACATAACATGGGACGGGACATAAATAAACATGCATACTGGTCCGAAATGCAAATCGCGTGTCAACGCAAGTTAAATGAACCTGCGCACTGGTCCGAAATGCGAACCGCGTATCAACGCAACCTAAAGAAACAAGTACACTGGTCCGAAATGCGAACCGCACATCAGCGCAAGTTAAATAAACATTTGCACTGGTCCAAAATAATTACCGCACATTAGCACATGCGCACTGGTCCAAAATGCGAACCACGCATGAACACAAGTTAAATAAACATGCGCACTGGTGGAAAATATGAACCACTCATCAACGCAAGCTAAATAAACAAACACACTGGTCAGAAATGGGAACCGAGCATTAATGCAAGTTAAAACTAAACCTCATTTCGCTAGCGAAATGTTAAACACTTGACAAAAATTAAAACGCAAAAATACTTCCTTCAGTGGGTTATTTCTTGAATACTATATTGCAAACAACACAGCTTGAATACGTCTTATAAGCCGAGTAGTGTTTGGTTTTTGGTGACTTAAGGTTTTATTGACTGATCAGGCATACGCCGTGTTATCTATTTACGCAGTGAGAGCTCACAAAGCTGAGCAACTGTGTGTTCTGTGCTGTGCGTGAAATGCTTCGCATTTACTTCCAAATATACACTCTTTTCACATGGCTAGAAATCCGGTCAGTTTCAAGAAAAAAAAGATACCAACGGTTGGTCGCACAAATTAAAAAACCCCTTGCAAGCCACAGGCTTGCCAAGTGTTAAAAACATGCACTGGTCCGAAATGCGAACCGTACATCAACACAAGCTAAATAAGCAAGCACACTGGACCAAAATATGCACCGTACATCAACGCAAGTTAAATAAACATGCGCAGTGGTTCGAAATGCGAACTGTGCATTAACGACACTTAAATAACATGCGCACTATTCAAAATAAGAACTTCGCATCAACACAACTTAAATAAACATGTGCACTGGTCCAGAATAAGAACCGCGCATCAACTGAAGTTAAAGAAATATGCGCAATGGCCTGAGATAAGAACCGCGCAACGACGCACGTTAAATAAATATTTGCACTGGTCCAAAATAAGCACCGCACATCAACGCAAGTTAAATAAACATGCGCACTGGTCCGAAATTCGAAGCGCGCATCAACGCAAGTTAAATAAACATTCGGAATGGTCCAAAATTCGAACTTCTCATCAACGCAAGTTGAATAAACATGCGAACTGGTCCGAAATGCAAACCGCGCACCAACGCAAGTTAAATAAACATATGTACAGGTCCAGAATAAGCACCGTGCATCAAAGCAAGTTAAATAAAGATACAAACTGGTCCGAAATGCGAACCGCGTATCAAGGCAACCTAAGTAAACTTGTGCACTTGTCCAAAATAAGTACCGCTCATCAACGCAAGTAAAATAAACATGTGCATTTGTCTGAAATGAGAACCGCGCATCGACGCAAGTTAAATAAACTTGCGCACTGGTCAGAAATAAGAACCGCACATCAACACAAGATGAACAAACATGCCCAGTGATCCGGAACAAAAACCGCACATCAACACACGGTAAATAAACATGGGCACTGATCCGAAATAAGAACCGCTCATCAACAAAAGGTAAATAAACATGCGTGCTGGTCCGAAGTGCGAACCGCGCATCAAGCAAGTTAAATAAACATGCGCACTGTTCCAAAATGAGAGCCGCGCATCAACGCAAATTAAATAAACATGCGCACTTGTCTGAATAAGAACCGCGCATCGAGGTAAGTTATATAAATATGCGCACTGGTCCGAAATGCGAGCGTTGTTCGAAGGTATCTAGGGCAGACTATCCAGTCTACCAGAGATACAAAAATCTGTTTCCCATTTTTCTGGGAAACAAATCTTTGTATGTATTTATCGGTCTGTGTTCTGGTCCGATGCTAAATTAATTACTGAGCTAGCCTCATCTTTTGAAGCCCAAATTTTCAGGGAAATTCCCTTGCCCATGCACGCTGGAATCGGTACTTTGTCCTTGGACAAACTTGCTAACTTAATTCGTAATGTGGAATGATAGGTATATTGATTGTTATTTGAGATATTTATGCTTAATTGTAGTTCCTCTGACTTTTTAAATATTTCACGAGAATTCCGAGACATTTGTTGTTAAAAATGAACAACTTCTTAAACAAGAGCACCGGAATGCTGTAAATCCCCTCACCCTTTTTTACATGAGGAGTAAATCTGTATAGGATTTGAAATGTGGGTGCTTACCCGTTCTTCGGAGTTGTGCATACAAGACTGAGATCATAGAGCCTTAATAGTCGAAAATTATGCTAAGTTTTGACCTCAATTTTGGCTAAATAAATGAAAAGTTGGACAAACTGAATACAAGGTGCACAACTACAATACATGAGAGGAGTAAATCTGTATAGGATTTCAAATGTGCTTGCTTACCCGTTCGGAGGAGTTGTGCATACAAGACCACTACCCAAAAGCGGGACGGACGGACAAACCAAATCCTATATCCCCTACGCCAACAAAGTTGGGCGAGGGGATAATAAGCAAAACAATTTTATGATTAATAAATTCATTATTAGGTCTCCTCCTTTGGGGAGACCTGTTTGAGATGCTTCGCCACTGAATAAATATTAAAGGAGTGATGATTTATTTTTTTGAAAAGTATTCTTTTAATTTATCAATTTGTGCTTTATAAATTTTATAAACTGGTGTTTCTGTTTCTATCACGTGGTTAAAAGCCATTATTGGGTGTTATACGATAAATATTCAGCTAAATACAAATATTTACCATTTCGGCAAAATTTTTATAATTTTTGCAAAATCGTACCGAAAAAAACCGAACCGAACCGAATAACTTAGGTGTACCGAACCGAACCGAACCGTGGACATTGCGTACCGTCACACCCCTAGTCACCACCACCCCCTCCCTTGCACCTTACCTCCCCCCGCCCTCCCCCCACCCTCCCCCGTCCTCCTCGATTTTGTCGGCTCTTTTGTTAACTAAGCGGGTAGAGTTGTACCTGCATTAGATGAGGGAGGGGGGCTGGGCTGATGGTTAGCAACAAAAAAAAAAAAAAAAAAAAAAAAAAAAAAGAAGAAGAAGAAGCAGGGAATGTGTGAGAACGAGGGCACCTGTAGAGTTGTTCCTGTATTAGCTGGCCGGAGGTGAGAGGGCTGGGGGGGTGGGAGTAGGGAAGTGGGGAATTTGTGACGAAGAGAGCACCTGACAGACCTGGATAACAAGACTACGGTAAAAGCTGTTTGTAACGACCTACGTTCTACATGTTAAAAGATAACAGATGTAAACCTGCTTTTGTCGTGATCACTTTCACATTCAGATAAAAAGACTTACGGTAAAACCTGCCTGTCTTGACTTCCAAACCCGGATAAAAATGTGACGTACAGTAAATATATTGTAGTGACCAATTTCGAGACCTTGATACCGAGGGCGTACAGTAAAACGTATTTTAGCGACCAACTTCCAGACTCGGATAAAAAAAGATATACAGTAAAATCTGTATTAGTGATCACTATCTAGTTTTGTTTATTTTCTAATTTTTGACAATGAATTATGTTTGCGCAAGTGAATCTTTTATTTCAGTAGTAAGAAAAAAAAGGAAAATGGTTATGGGGAAGTTTGGTTTAGTCGGGGAGAGATTTTTTTTTTTTTTATGTTTACAGAAACAAGAAACTAAACGGGTGGTGAGCGAAAGTGTATAATATAAGCTTGCACTGTTATGTTTTGTTGGCACTGGCCACTCTAGTTAATGATTTCCATTTCCCGGTTTCACAGCTGGCGAATTCCAGAATTCCAAGTTGGCCGCTCTCCAGAAAGTCTTGCAGAGTGAGTTCATGTCTGCCGTGAGAGAAGTCTATGAAAATGTGTATGAAACTGTGGATATTTCCGGTAGCCCGGAAGTGAGGGCTAACGCCACAGCCAAGGTGAGATTTCGACACCCCTCCCCCTAACCCCCACCCCACCGCACGAGAATCATACAAAGCCTCTATTGTAAACAGGCAGTAGACGCCAGGATAAGAAGTATCTTTGAAAGCTCATGACAGCAAACGCCCAATTTTTTCATCAACCCACTATAGCCATTTAAAGGGAAATGTGGCTGTCTCACCTACAATTGACATTTCCTTCATACTTTCCCAGTTTAATGCTTTGAGGGTATACATTCAAAAATTGAAAGGAAAAAGGGGGGTCAGCGATGTTATAAGAGAAATAAAAACACTGAAAGGTCGCGTACTTTTACTATAGAAACCATTGGGAAAACCAAGAAATTTCAATTAAAATGCAAAATTCACACATAATTACAATTGACAATTGCCTCATTTTTTCCCCTGTTTGAAGAAGACGTCATACGAAATGTGTTAAGCAAATAAAAAAAAATATGTCACCGTATCTATAAGAGAGTTATACATTTTTT
This sequence comes from Protula sp. h YS-2021, assembly GCA_949752745.1. NCBI lineage: Eukaryota > Metazoa > Annelida > Polychaeta > Sabellida > Serpulidae > Protula > Protula sp. h YS-2021. The sequence continues at coordinate 36,393,678 of OX457032.1, read as the reverse complement.
TGACAAAATCCCATGGATAAATGGTGAAATCAGTGTAATATGATTTTAATGGAGAATATATCAACACAGGCCCTTCTAGGAACAATATATCAATACAAACCATTTCTGGACACGACCCTATTTGTCTTTGAAAAGATTTTTTCGATCTAGACTGATTTAGTAGTTCTTTATACTGTGTAAGCATGGATTCAAACTCCGCGATATTCAATGTAATGCGCATTTCGGTCGCTAGATGGCGCACAGATACCCGCATTTCCCTTTAGCGAGAGAAAAAAATATCATTTTCTATTTTGCGAAGTACTTGCACATTAGACGGAATATCTGTTCACTAAATGAAAAGTGAATTAAAGAAAAGAAGTCTCTTCCGGTTGTCGTAAAGTAACAAAAAAAAAAAACAAAACAAAATGTAATATATCTAAGTGAAGTTTTGGAAGTGATGCCGCCTGCTTGCGAACGTACATTTTTGCAGAAAAGTAATGTTATGTGTTTACTTTGTCAGGCGACAGTGGCGGCATTTGCTGCGAGTGAAGGTCACGCCCACCCACGTGTTGTGGAGCTGCCCAAGACGGAGGAGGGGCTCGGCTTCAACGTCATGGGCGGCAAGGAACAGAACTCGCCCATCTACATCTCGCGCATCATCCCCGGCGGTGTGGCGGACAGGCATGGGGGCCTGAAGCGCGGCGATCAGATGCTCAGCGTCAATGGCGTGGTACGCAACAAGCCCCCTACCCCGCCCCCTACTTCCCCCCCCCCTCCGCACACGCTCACTTCCCTGGAAGTGTGGCGGTCATTCACAACTAGTTGCTCACCCCCTCAGCTCGCCCCCTTACCCCACATTGTGCGCAACTAAACCCCCCCCCCCCACCGCCCCACACGCCTTGATTGTTCACGGGCGACATACACCTCAAAGCACGGCCACCTCACCCCACTCCACCCTCCACTTCCCCTGCCGATACACACAGACCCGGACTGACCGCCTTCCAGACACCTAACCTGGTCGCTCACAAACAAACAAAAGTAGTTCCCAAAAATGCTGAATCATGTAGGGCCTAGAATTCTTCACGAATAAACTACGCACACGGTAATGCAGCCATTTATTTGGAAGAACCGAGCGAGTACACGATACTGTATGTTGTCATGCTTGTTGTCATGCTTGTTGTCATGCTTGTCATGCTTGTTGTTATGGTGACGTTTCAGAGCGTGGAAGGAGAACCACACGAGAAGGCAGTCGAGTTGCTGAAGCAGGCACAAGGTGAGACACTCCTGGAATATACGCCCTGTTTCTGTCTCACAGCAGTAACTGCGTCATTGTTTTTCTCGGCCATTCGAGGGATTTCTGTGCATAAGCTGAAAACACTCACAGTCACAGAGTCACAGTCAAAGAGTCACAGTCAAAGAGTCACAGTCACAGACTGGGCTGCCAACATCGTTCAACTGCGTGGTGAAATGAGTTATATTAAAAGCACAAAAAGAAGAAAAAAGTAGATTTTTTCAGAAAAATTATCGAAAATTACACAGATGAGGGAAGTCATAGGGTTGGGGGTAGGGTTGGGCGTTGGGGGGGCAACCCTGGGGTGGGCAGTCGTAGCTTGATGGTAGGGGAAAGCAACTCCGTTGGGAGGAGGGGGGAGGGTCGGCAGTCAAGCGGTTAAGGGGGTGGATAAGTGGTACCCCACTGAATGGAGATGTCGTAACCGGGTGGGAGGGGAGGGGTGGGGGGAGGGTGGCAGATTAACCCAGTGGAGTGGGAAGTCGTAGGTCAGAAGTAATAGGGGACGGGGGTGGGGGGGAGAGGGGTGAGACGTAGCTAAGTGGTAGAACATTATGCCGGTGATCCTCAAGTCATGGATTCGAACCCGAACCGTGTTGGATTGTGAGGCATTTTCAGGTACGCTCTGCCACTGAACTGCAGTTGGTTCAGTGGCAATTTGGGCGAGGGGGGTGGGGGGGGGGCAGGGGAGTCCTGCAGCTGCTTCAGTCTTGGAATTTAAAATTTAAATTAAATTTAAAATAAACTCCAGATGCCACTAATCTTCCAATAATCACTAAAGACAAAAAAAAATTCAATTTCGCGTAAGTGTTTGAGTGAAGCACACGCCGTTGTTTCTTGGTTATGACGTTTTTTTTTGTGTTGTCTTTTATATCACAGGATCGGTGAAACTGGTGGTACGGTACACGCGAGTACAGCAGACGCCGTTGTTTCTTGGTTATGACGTTTTTGTGTTGTTTTTTATGGCAGGATCGGTGAAGCTGGTGGTACGGTACACGCGAGTACAGCAGACGCCGTTGTTTCTTGGTAATGACGTTTTTGTGTTGTTTTTTTATGGCAGGATCCGTGAAGCTGGTGGTGCGGTACACGCGAGTACAGCAGACGCCGTTGTTTCTTGGTTATGACGTTTTTGTGTTGTTTTTTATGGCAGGATCGGTGAAGCTGGTGGTGCGTTACACGCGAGTACAGCAGACGCCGTTGTTTCTTGGTTATGACGTTTTTGTGTTGTTTTTTATGGCAGGATCGGTGAAGTTGGTGGTGCGGTACACGCCGAAGGTGCTCGATGAGATGGAGGCGCGCTTCGACAAGTCTCGGGCCGCCGCGAGACGACAGTGAGGGGGGAAAAGAACACAACACGTGACACAACTCTCACGGTGTCGGGACACCTGTACACTGTGAGGATGACACATGTACTGGAGGTGTCGTGTTGGGTATTTGACACGTGTACATGTGTTTTCCTTTCATCTCTACCCCCGGAAGCTGCATATATGTTTCACGTCTTACAGTCGAGGTTCGCACACGTGCGCATGTGTCTTACGTACACGTGTCTAACAACATGTGACTGAAAAATTCACAAACTTTGAGGTACAAAATAGTCAATATCACAAAAGTGTTATTTTTTTCTAATCATATGAATAGATATAATCCTTCTACTCTAGCAGTTCAATCCAATTCGGTTTGCTGTGATGAAACACGTGTTTTTATACAATCAAAGTTGTCGATTGAAACCAAAACAATGCACTGAAAAAAACAAAGGAAAAAAAACACTACATTTTTCTTTGTACTCGTAATGGCAATAATGAAATAAAAGTAGTTGAGGTATTATGTTAAGTAAGGCCTGTTGTGTGATAAATGCATTTTTTGGTCACTGTTAGGAATGCGCCGTTTCGCTGTTTTTTTTTCTGGATGCGAACGCGCACCGCTTGATGCGCATAGCCATTATGACAAACAATGAAACACGTGTACACGTGTGGGTCGGGCTGGACACATACAGGCCGCTTCACACACTGTTTGTTAATGGATCAGTATCTCCCAGCAACCATTTCTAAAAATAATCTGCGAGTATAATACCCCCCCTCTCCCCCCCAAGACGTCCCTCCAAGACCCACCTGTAGCAGATCGCCTATTGATGGGATCGAAGATAACACAGAAAGTTTCCAAAATTAACTCTTGTAGGAGGGGGAAAAGCTTACAAGATAAATATGCAAGAACATTTAAATTAGCTAAAAATGTGAGGTTACACTTTGACTGGGTTATAACACTAGTGTAGAAGAGAGATACAGCAATGTATATATGAAACTAAATATGGGGGGGGGGGGGCGGGGGTTGATGGGGTAGGAGGTGTTGCATGTTACGTATTTTTTACTTTGAATAGGTTGTGATACTTCTGTCGAAAAGATGCACAGCAGTTTATAGATGGGGTCACACAAGAAATGTGAGGGTTAGGGAGGCAGTTAATTTTTTTTTTGTTATGTTAAGTTATGTATTGTAAAATGACTTGGGTAAATACTGTAAATCTTATTGGTATCGACGTCACTAATTTTCGATGTTGATCACGACGTAGAAATCGATTGATTGTGCAGTTATTTGTGCTAACAATGGAAATTAAGTCATGTAAGAAAGCAGAGATTGACTGATATCGAGTCAGCATGAAAACATAATTGACCAATTACGAAAGTGTTGACTTCAAGGTCAACATTTTCGTACTGGTCAATGATACTTCATGGCAAGTCACAAATATCAATATCAATTTATTGTAGTTCGGAACTGTAGGGTGTAGCTTTTTTTTGATAAACCCTGTATTTTATTCCATTTCATACGTTAACGAACTGTTCGTAATAAGGTAAAGGAAGGCTCGACCAATAAAATGAGGCTTGGTGGTACACTACGTCGAAAAGTGATAAACTTTGATCCTAAACGCGTGCTTTTGGTGCTGTTAAAAACTGAGCTGCAACTATATATAAGGGCGCAAAAGGAGGCCAAAGTTCAGTTGAACTTTGATGCTGGAGGGTGGGGGAAGGGAGGGGATCAAAATGGCTTCTCTTCATCTGTGAATAAAATTTTAAAAGCTTTTCTCCAAATGTGTTGTGCCCGGTGGCAAATAATATTTCAGCGATTGATTTCTGAGACACCAACACCAGGGATAAGTTTTTGTAGCTCGGCATTGAAGGCTGTTAAAATCACTGCTTTTAAGATATAGTTTTGTTTTTACTGCATGCCTACAAAATAAGAATTTAACCTATAATGTTGCGAAGCTTCAGTCGTCTCTATTTACGAAGAGTTCGCGATCGTATGAACATGGATAGAATCGTATGAACATGGATAGAATACATGGGAAAATTTCAAGTGAGAAGTTAGACAGTTCTGATATATTTTTGTAGCATCTGTTTAGTAGCTGAATGTTCTGTTGCAGACTTACTTGACGATAGGTAGTACATCTAAAAATAACAAGTCTATTTAATAAACAAAATGACACGATTGAGTGCGCTGTTTTATTGTGTGTTTTGATTGGGACTGGCACGAACTGAGCTTGAGACACCCCATTACTGGTGTGTCCGTTGACTGCCCTGTGTCCCTCTGTGAGGGGGGGGGGGGTCTTAAGAATACGCCCACTGCGTTGTTCCATGCATGGCGTTAGAAGTGACTCGTCGGAAGATCTTCATTTCTAAATCTTCTTTTACTATTTCTGCATTCTTCCTTCGTTTTTTCCCCACTTGTTCCTTTAGCAAGTGCGTCATGATATACCGATCAGTTGCTGAACGGGACATTGAACGCCAAATAAACAAACAATAAACAAACCACTGGTGTGTCCGTTGACAGCGAGGAAAGCTTGATACCCCATCACTGGTGTGACCGTTGACAGCGAACAAAGCTTGATACTCCATTACTGGTGTGTCCGTTGACAGCGAACAAAGCTTGATACCCCATCACTGGTGTGACCGTTTGTGAACCAAGGCACTCTACTGATTCTCAAGTCTGGTTGATCAGTTTCGGACTTTCGGATTTACAAAAAAGTAACATTGTTACATGCCTAGAGTAAAGACTGGAATCTGATTGGTCGATTCAAAAGTATTGTTTTCTTGTACCACAACGCCAAAGTCGATAACGCCACTTTGAGTCGTGTAACAACACTTCCATTAACTTTTTTTGCGTTCACATGAAAATAATACTGATAAATTAGGATCATATTAACAACATGCCGGGATGATGTCAGACGTCTTTGCTGATATGACGAATTACTGCACTGCCTACACTCCAGGGATGGGGTGTTGATGATGTAAACATTGTGGCAGATTGGAGAGGTTTTATTGTGGAACAGATTGGGGAGTGGGGGGAGGCGAGGGGGGGGAGCTTATTTATAAAAAAAACGAATGACATAAACAAAATTCCCATTGGTGAAGTCTAGTTGGAAAAAGCGTGAATGGACATTCTTAATTCCTAATGAGCCCTGCAAGTATGAAACAAGATTGAAATTTCTTTTCCTTCATAAAACAGATCTTTTTTCCTTCATTACACAGTATATCCGCAATGGGTATTATTTCCACAACAGGACAAAAGGCTCGAAGTTACGAGGTGTTAAGTAAAGGCAGGATCTTAAATAAATATAGATGAGATAAGACCTTTTACAGTGACAGCGAATGATTTGGAGAAAGAAAAAAAGACTGACTACGTGTCAAAGCAAGAGCTTAGTTAAAGAGATTTCGTCATTTTTGTATTCCGACACCTTAAAGTGGAAGCGAGCCGCGAGCACGGCCCAAGCACAATATTAGTATTTTTCGCATTGTTTAATATGCATTTAATTCATTCCTGTGTATATTATTTCACAAAGACATTTTTGACACTTCTTGCTTCATCTACGTTGAAAGTTTAAAAAAGGGATTGAAATATTTGATAGAGTATTATCCTGCTGTAGACACACAGAAAGTCACGTGACACTTTAGCTCAGCACACCCGCGGCAGACGCGCCCGAGCAGCCTTCGCGCCAGTCATACTGTAGTTCAACGTATCCCAGAAGGCACTAACACGAGCCATTTAGTCGGACAATCACAAGCCAAACGCAAGTGCATAACATCACTTTTTATTGGCCGGAGGAGTTTGAATCGCTGGTACTGGATCTGTGGAACACAAAGGTCGCAAAACTGTCCTCGATGCTTGCCTCCCCTCGGGCCTGAGAAGAGAAAAAAATACGCACGCCATAAATATAAACATCTATTTGCGCATAATATTTAAATGGTAACATGCTGTCTTTAATGCAGTCAAGATCTGTTTAACGGATGGTAGGAGGACTCTATGAGTGGCAGTTGTGAAATAGTAATCTGATCCACTGAGGCAATCGAAACGCAGGTAGTCGAAAAAGGACCAGCCCTTGCTTCTCAACACTGGCCGAATTTGAGCTTTCTTACTGCCCGCTTCCCTCGCCCACCCTCTCCCTCCCCGCGCAAAAAAAAGGATTTTTATACATTGAAGAAAATGATACTCAGCTTGTCAAAATATAAATCCTACAGTGACGACAAAAGAATACAAAGACAAGATACTCCAGCTTCACGCCCTCCATTCCCCTCCCCCTACCTAAAATACTGCAGACACACTGGAAGGCCATCCCCTCTTACTTACATCTAGAACTCGCCCTACCTAAAGGACCATAGACATATTCCATGGCCATCCCCTTTAACCTTACACCTAGACATCCCCCTCCCCCTACCTAAAGGACTGAATACACATTGCATGGCCATCCCCTCTCACCTTACATCTACACGTCCCCCACCCCCTCCCCTACCTAAAGGACTGAAGACACATTGCATGGCCATCCTCTCTCACGTCACAGCTACACGTCCCCCACTCCCTTCCCCTATCTGAAGGGCCCGAGGGACACCATTGCATGGCCAACCCCTCTCACCTTACATCTACACGTCCCCCATCCCCTCCCCGTACATAAAGCACCGTAGACACATTGCATGGCCATCCTCTCTCACCTTACATCCGAGGTTTGTAGCCATGGACGTGATCTTCTTGATGAATTCAGCGCATTGTTCATTCTTTAACTCTAGCATAAACCTAGAATCCAGCAAGCATTGGACCCAAACTAAATGATGTTTTATTTATTGCTTATAATCACACAAACATATCCTAAACCCTTTTTGTAATATAATTATCAGACTCCACATCTTGAAATAAATAAACTGACAGCAAAATACACATAATTTTTTGAGAATTATTATTCCAAGAAAGTGTATTGCAGGATTCATACCGAAAACCAGACGTCAAATTCCAGGATTTTCAAGGACATTTGGAGGTAAAATTCCAGAATTTTTCAGGATATTTGCAGGTGAAATTCCAGGATTTTGAAGGATATTTTAAAATGAAATTTCAGGATTTTAAAGGGTTTTTTCAAGAACTTTAAAAAGATTTTAAATTCAAGAATGTCGTTTATTTGTACCAAAAAATTCGATTATGTATGTGTACATTATATTTTTAAATCATACACACAAAAATAGGCATATTTCATAAATTAGAAAAAAAAATTAATTAAGAATTCCGAATTCCAGGATTTTCAAGGCGTTTTTGTCAGATTCTAGGATTTTCCATGATCCTTAGATGATTTTGCCGAATTCCAGGATTTTCCAGGAACGCTATGAACCCTGTATTGGCAAAAAAGCAACTGGACGTTAAGCGTCATGCCTCATTAAAGGTCGGGGAGGGGGAGGAATACAGAAGAATGAAGGACTGTGGGCATGATGTTTACAATCACGGATTCAAAAAAATACACGATTGCACAATGGCACTTTTATACGGGACACGTACTGTACACGTCACAACAGCTCATGGCACGTTAACATAGACACTTACTGCAGGCTACACGACAGCCTCAAGTCACGTTAACACGGGACACCTACGGCACAACCACAGTAGGCATTGGACCGTTAACTAACACATACGCCAAACAAGAGTGTTCCTTACTTGGCGGTTTCAAGGACAACGGAAGCGGAATCAGCAAAAGTCTTCACTAGGTCGTCGGTTAAATGATGCACTAAGCTGAAAGGACACATACATGCATGCGATTTACAAACAGTTAATAAATGTAACACGTCAGTTAAAATTATGTCAACCCATTAAAAAACTGCACTCAGTCAATTGCATCACAACTTGAACTTCGGCTGAGAGATTCTTCAATCGAACTGAAGACAATCTTCACAAATGTGCAGATCTTTTGCGCATATCTCTTTTTTAAGAGTGCAGGTGTGTATCGAAATAAGAACAAACTCGAGCCGTTACCTGTTTGATATGTACACAAAGTTAAAAAGCTTCTGATATTTAGCCGTTTTGCATAACTGCTGTGCCGATCCCAGTGGAAGAAATATCATTGACACGTCACCATAATCCAAAGGCTCTACAATTGGAAGATTAATATTTCTTAAATAAATGACGGAGCAAGGGCGCTTGAGGAAAAGGCGTCTAAAAAGAGTCTATAGCAATTTCTCCTGCCCTACCTTAAACACATATCCATAGCAGGGGGTAGGGGATATTTCCCCTATGTTTGCTTCATCGCTTGTTTTTACCTTTTCTTTTTTCTTTCATTTTTTTGGTATTGATTGTGCAATAAAAATAGTCTATAGCTAAGTGATATTCCTTTAGTCTTTTTTTACCACACTTATGAGGAGCTACACTGATTCTGAAAAGTCGCCCATAACCGAACTGTAAAGAAGAATGTACTGGCTGCTAATAAGATATGCTTTAATTTATATTAAACTTAACGTTTTTATTTTTTAACGTTTTACAATACTTTCTATATGATTTATCAATCTTGAAATTATTAACACCTTCTGGTTGCTTCTTTCTCCGGGAAAGAAGAGGGAGCCCAGTTTGAGAGGGAATTCCTCCACTCCACCCTGTACCCTCTACATTGATCAGTGTTTAAAACCCTGTCGTACGTACCATAGGGCAACCCCAGAGGATTTTCGCTGGCTTCTAAATTATTCGCGCATGTTTCAGGGACTGACTGCTCCTCATCCGGTTCTTCTCTTATCTCTACAACAGGTACAATTCTTATCTCTACAATCACAATGTGAAGTGATTTGTGGTATCTCCGCTATTCTTATAACAACATCCCGCTGTATGTCGTCTTACTTTATCTATCTCTATGTTTTATTGTTGATTAAAATTTGTCCATGTGTACATAGCACGGCTCGAAATATATGAACTGCATCAGCTGAGATCATAAGCGTGCACGGATTTCGCACGAATTAATGTATTAAAAGTTTGAAATTTCCTTTGTGTCATAATGTTATTATGATTCTCAAAGTAAATTGGAGTGACCCACCCCCTGAAAACAAAACAAAACAAAACGGCGAGTGGTAGAGTGGGCGACTGGGGGAAGGGGTTGGGAGACCCTGACGGGGAAGGTGAAAAAGGGACCATGAAACATGTGTATAGAACGAGGACATGGTAGGGGTGGGCGAAGGGCGTGGTGGGGGGGGGGACTTTGGGGGTTCCCATGGAGGGGTTATTGGCTCAAATGCTTTAACCTGTTTGGCTGTCGTCACGGCACATGTTTTCCCCCCTTCCTTCATTTTATGTACTATTTGTGTTGTTTAAAAACTCATCGTTATTTTAAAGGAAAAACGTGTTCTGTCTAAAATATTTTGTCAAAAACATTCTGCGTCTAACTGGGTATATGAAATCGTAGTCCAAGTGGGAATGCAAAAAATGAAAATCGTCGTCCAAGTTGGACGTAGTCCTACTGGAAAGAAACCACACAAAAGGATAGATTCTATGTACTGGAGATTACATGCTTTAATATCATTTTAAATTGCCAAAGATGAATGCACGACATGTCATCTGACGACATTTCATCCGAAGATATTTTGTCCGACGGCATTTCATCCAAAGATATTTCTTCCGACGGTATTCCATCCGAAAAAGTGAAAGGTGCGACATGTAGTCAATAACATGCATAACGCCATAGTGAATAGTCTTTGGATTCTTATTACAGTCCTGCAGCGGGAAGACAGCGGTTGTTCACATTTTGATGGCCCTTAACCAGGCTGGACAGACACCCAGCAAACGCATTCGCAGGGGGTACTGCAGAACGTATGGTCAGTTCGTGCCGGTGGCCGGAAAACCACATCCTGGAAAGTGATGACTATAACATACGCTGGAAACAGTGAACCGGGAAAAAACGAGGACTTTCATGTTCTAGGCGTTTGGCATCAGAAAACCGAACAGTGTAACTGATTTTGAAAAAATTTGTACCCTACAAATTTTATTATTTATTACTGTTATTATTAATTTATTATTACTTTGTTGGTTGCTTTTTTTAAAGAACATTTTAGTCCATTTCCACGCAACTCCTCCAAAATGGCTGGAGGTAGAAGAATGAAACTTACAGATGGCAACATAAAAGACAACAGTATTTGATCCTGCTTATAATATTTTTATTTATGACGTCATCATCGCTGCATGATGACGTCATATTTTATAGCCAAATATCTCGAAAACGGTTCCACTTATAGCCTTGAGTAAAATACGTTGTGAGTCTACATTTTTACAAAAAAACTGATTACCTACTTTTTAGCTGTGACCCCAATATGGCATGATAGTACGCTTATTGTAAGTTTGGCACTTCTAATGTTGGTTTTAAATTCATCCAGAAAGTTTCAATTTACAAGGAATTGCAGTTCAATCCACTGCAAAGCTCCTAAAACGCCCCCACACTCACTTTTCTTGAAATACAAATAGGCTTTAGTGCTTTGCTCTGATGCTAACGCTATTTGACACTGAGGGCTATTGTATGTTTGCAATTGTCAGAAGTGGTCAGGCAATGCAAAATAGTTGATTTTATATATACAGAAATATTCTTAAGTTGTTCGTAGGTCAAATGACTGCATGATAAGAACATTGGTTAACTGGCAATCTAATCTTTTGTTATTTATTTATTTTGTTATCTCTTATTTTCTAAACAGGTTCAAGACTTATTTCAAAATTAAAAGTTCCATACTTCTTTTTTTCTGTTTTTGTTATTATTTTTATTTATTACTCTTTTTTTTATTTCGCCATTTTTGGGTTTTGACTCAACTGGATAAAACATTTGGCTAGAAAATGAAACCTTTTCATATGCGAAGAAGTAACCGCTCATTTTAAAAAAAAAAGAGTTTACACATGATTGACACGCTGTTGCTTAACACCAATGTTTACAACGCTAGAACAATTTTATAACTCCAGTAAACATTGAAAACAACGTTAGATAGACGCCGCATCTGACACTGGAAATACATCGGCTCTTGATTTATTGTGGAAATCGAAACGTCTTCTGGCTGCCGATGTTAGGTAGACGATGGTTACTGGACGAGTAACCAACGTTTCGAATGGGTGCAAACCTTTATCTTCCGACTTTATAGAAGAGTTTTCTATTCAGCGTTTCACCCAAGATCATGATTAAGCATTAATCTCTGGCCCAGTAGACACTACAACCAGAAATCGAAATTACATCGTCTTTGGAATGTTTACCAGTATGTCTAGGCCATGTTTCGTAGAGTTGCAATACTCAGGTGCGTGCGTGTGTGTCTATTTGTTTGTTTTGGACAGGGCGCACACTGTTACTTTATTTGGGCCATTCCGCAAATTTGTAGTTTACTGAAGCGGAGCCTCGTTTGCTAAAAACATATCCCCTAGAAATTCTTGAAATTTATGAGGATAGTTAAAGCCTTAGGGAACTTTCCCAATTTTCAATTTCATGATGACATCACTTTTAGAAAAGTTCGATATTTCTCAGGTTTTAGGATAACTGTTTTCAGTAGCCAAATCGATTTAGTTTTTACATGAATCACTCATAATTTTTAAGCATTAGTAGGATTCCTGAAATTTTACTGCTTTTCGGAAATCGCAAATCGGAAATCACTCGATTCCATCTCTGAATATTTTCCACATGGGGAAAATATAGTTAAACCAAACCGTATTCGCTACCAAGCAGCGAAACTTGGGGCCACAAAAAATACGATTCTAAACTCTTAAAATTCATAACTGTGAATGAACTAGGATGTCAAGATCACTTGCTTACGTCTTGAAGATCGCCCTTCGGGCCCAAAAGATCCCACATAAGCTCAAAATCGCTCCATCTTTAACCGCTTTCGAGATAATGATCAACTTCCGGTTTTAGGCTTTGACCATGACCGAGAACGTCAAGATCACCGAGGTACCTCTTACATATGGTCTTTTAGGCCCGAAGAGCCTAAAATAATCTCAAAATTGCTGTATCTATCTCAAACCGTTTCCGATATAATGGCAAACTTCCGGTTTTTCACCTTGACCATGGCTGACGTGATCAAGGTCACAGAGTTACCTCTTAAATATCGTTTTTAGGACCGAAGGGTCGATAATGACCTCAAAATCGGTCTACTTCTAACCGTTTTCGAGACAATAGCCTCTTCCGACTTTTCATCTTAGCCATGACCCAGGAAGTCAAGGTCGCCGAGGTACTTCTTACATGTCGTCTTTTAGGCCCAAAGGATCGAAACTAATCTCACAATCGCTCCGTCTCTAACGTATCCGAGATAATGGTCAGCTTCCGTTTTTTTCACCTTGACCATCGACGAAGAGGTCAACGTCACCGAGATACCTCTTACGTATCGTCTTTTAGGCCCAATGAATCCAAAATAAGCTCAAAATCTCTAACAGCTTTTGAGATAATGGTCATGGTAAAAAATGCGGATCTCATGTCTCTTCATCCTCTTTCACGGAGCCAAATTTGATCTTCCTATATGAAATAGCAAAAACTAAAATATTAAAAAAGCAATATATATATATATATATATATATATATATATATATATATATATATATATATATATATATATATATATATATATATATATATATATATATACAGATGAACTCACTTAATCGCATACCGGTTAAACGCATAAATCGGTTAACTGCATATTATTCGCAAATCCCAAAACATTTCCAATGCTATCTATTGGAAATTTAACCGGATAATTGCATACCGCTTAATCGCATAAACTAGATAAACGCATAGCTTTTTCACGTTAAAATGGGAAGCACACCGGTTAATTGCATGATTCTGGGTGACTATCCAAACAGTGCCACACTTAAAGCAAACTAAGGGAGTGAGCTGCTCCTTGTTTAATTATCCAATGCATTGTCTTCTGTTGGCTTGACCCGTTGTGTATATGTACCAACCCCACTTGCGGTTGTTAACAGTGCGTCTCGAACTCTTAATCACCGCACTCTCTCGGCTCTCACTAGATAATAACCTTTATTCTTAATCCCCGTACTGATTTAGCTGACGATAGATAATGGCCCGCAACTCCTAATCCCCGCGCTGCCTGAGCTCTCACTACATAATGGCCTGAAACCCTTAATCCTTAAATAAAATCGTAGAAGGCAATCGTTATTTTTCTTTTCTGTTGGAAAAATGAAATGCGGAGATGAGGAGGGGCGGGGGTGTACGTTTAATAACTACCGCAAATGAAAAAAGGCACGACAAGAGTACTCCGGATAAACGCATATATCGGATAAACGCATAACAGGGCTTGGCAAATTGGCTATGCGATTAACCGGTTTCGCCTATATATATATATATATATATATATATATATATATATATATATATATATATATATATATATATATATATATATATATTATATATATATATATATATATATATATATATATATATATATATATATATATATATATATATATATATACACACCTACCTTGCGACCTGGGGAGACCATGCTGATAAATAATAGATGGGGAGACCAAATGTATATCCTTTCTCTTCCGCATTTTTTCTTTTGTTATCGCATAGATATCTTAAATTAATATTATTATTATTATCTGTTATGGTTGTTTTGAAAAAACACAACAATAACGAATAAACAAAAAGTCGAGGTCTCCTTTATTCGACCAACTTTTTTGCCAGAAACACACCCACTAAAAGAGACCGTCTCCTTAATTTTGTATATGAACCCGGTTCTCCAAATGATCACTTTTAGCAGAGTCAGTGGACTCGCTAAATCTCTTTTTTTTTAAATTTTGTAATTTAATGATTTACTGGCACTTTATACAAGTTTTAGAGGGGAGTTATTCGGAATAAAAACAATTTCACAGTTTCATCTATTTCCGCGAGAGATGTGGTTACAAACTTCAGGTAATTTGTTTGTATTGTTTACATCTACCCGCCAGAGACGAAGAGAAGTAACTAATGAAAATAACTTGAAAGAAAGGAGTTAAACCAAATAACAAAATACTTGAAACTATTACATGCAGCCTGAAGACTACTTGACATATTACTGTCGTGCAAAGTAAGCTCTTATCTTATGTTTTAGCACAAAACCTACATTATCGCCCACTTCTGTACAGTTACCAATGGTAAAACTAGTCCCAGTGGACCCTTTCTATTCTTGACAACAAGTTCACGTCACAACTTTGCATCTACGCATAAGAATTAACATTTTCGTCACGTGATCAAAAAGTGCCAGTGCTTGCGTGGGGGTAAAACGCAGTTTCTCGTTGTTTTAATACAAAATATAACAGTATTTTTCTTGTTGTAGGCCGATTGCATATATTTTGGCCTATTTGTCACATGCTAGAAAGCTAGCTCTTTGTATAATTTTTACCGTTTAGAAAAGTTTTACTACTTAGCTTAAATATCGAAGAATTTGTATTGGTATAAAACTGCTATAAACTCCAAATATCGCTCATTATGCCCCAAGTTACTCACAAGCCAAATCACACTTAGGGTGCTCCTAATAAAAATGTGCAAAGTTCTGCGTTTCGAATAAAAGTAACCGAGTAAAAAATGAAAGAAATGATAGAGAGATTTCACCTAAATGTCAAATTTCCCTTGCACCAAAGAGCAGTCAGGTTTTTAACAACTTCTGTGCTATTTAAAAATGTATTATAAGTTTCAATTTCTTTTATGTTTCGAGTATAAGCTGTTTTTGCGATATTTCTTCCATATTTCTCTGTCGTTTCTTTCATTTTTTTGGTTCCATCGCAGTCGAAAATCAAATTTCTTTCGCAAATTATTCGAAACACCCAAAGTGTGACTTGGCTTATTGTATGAAGGTGTCTGCGAGATGACTTGATCAATCTTCCTAGGACAGAAATTGTCACAGTTCCTGTAATAAGGCAGTTCGCATTGTCGGGTCTTTCCGGTGGAGGTGTTGTTTCGGCTGCAAATATTTTTGGGATAAATTATAAAGAAATGATAAGGAAAAAACATCAAGTTTCTAATTTTCTTTCAACATGCACGCTTTTAAATTTATGAAGCCATCACATGATCTTTTAAAAGCTATTTTACATATTATTCAGTCCCTTTAATAACCAACATGTGAATATGTTTCTGGCAAAATGGAATTTTGTTGATTTTTTTTTTTCGTTTTGTTTTCTATCATTTCTTTATATCCTTATCCCACCTGAATTCAGCCGAAACGTAAAAACTTTTCTGAAAAAGTCAAAGTGCGAATTGGCTTATTGTAGAGCCATAAGCCAATTCGCACTTTTGGATCTTTCCGGTGAAGGTGTTGTTTTGACTGCAAATGTTGGGAGATAAATTATAAAGAAATGATAAGGGACAATATCAAAATTCTAATTTTCTTTCAACATGCACACTTTCAAATTTATAAAGCCATCATATGATCTTCTAAAAAGTATTTTACATATTATTCAGTCCCTTTAATAACCAATATGAGAACATGTTGCTGACAAAATGGAATTTTTTTGATTTTTGCCGTTTTTTCTGTCATTTCTTTATATCCTTATCCCAATTAATTCGGCCTAAACGCAAAAACGTTTCGGCAAAAGACAAAGTGCGAATTGACTTATTGTTGCTGTGGGAGATAATGGGAGATTTTATATCCTGATCCCAAGAAAACATTTTTCGCAGTACAAAATTGTTGTTTAACCATAGAAATTGTGCGTTGTATAATTGGGTCATTTGTGTGATGCACTCTTTCTAAAATAACGCCAGTGGCCTGAGTCATGCGCCGAGATTAGCAAAATTGACATCAACGACACGGTCTATTATAGGAACTATCGCTCTTGCTGTCATAGGAAGACCGCAAGAGTCATCTAGGACTAAGTTAAAACCAATAATCATGGCACCAAATTGTCCGTAATTACACTGACACAATTCGGTTATTGCCTGTAGATATTGGCAATAATTATTGTTTCGGGACAGGCCGTAACCATAGCCAATCTGGCATATTCACCCGTAAACCAGTGGTGGCATTCGCGAAAGTGTAAGTTTAAACTTAGAGTCAATCTAAGTGCAAAAATGTAAGAGTTAACTTTCCCGTTGGTTTAACTTAGCGGTATTCACAAAATGTAAGTTTAAGCTTCCACTCAAGTTTCAGTTCAAAATTCTAAGTTTACTTCGGACTACACTTAGATTTCTCAGTTCAATCCCACGCGATATTTAAATACCTTGAGTGCTTTGCTTACCTTGGCAACAATCAATTTATTGAGAGTAAATGAAGAATATGAAAGGGTTTTTATGAGGGAAAGTGTTTCGAGATAGGAGTAATCCGTTTGAAGTTTACAATGACGGTGAACTTTTAACTCGATATGGATTTTCAAGAGAAGATATTCATTTTTTGGTGGAAAATCTCGAAAATTTGGAGTAGGAAACAAGAAGAAGCTTTAACGCTCCGAAACATCTAAAAGCCTTCGATATTTACATTGACAACCAGTTTATACGATTACGATTAGTCGCACTCTTTATGAAAATTTTGCAATATTGACTTAGAATGTAAGTTGATAAACTTACGCGATGAATATGGCGTAAGTAAGTAAACTTACGTAAGCTTAATCTTGAGATCTAAGTTTAATATCTAAGTAAATAAACTCAGATGTTCGTGAATACGGCCACAGATACAAGAGAATGTAACTGTCGTCAACTGTACCTCACGACCGCCACTGCCGAAAAGTTAATTTCATCCCGTATCAAAACATCTATTTTACAAAATAAAACATTTCCTTAAGTGTTTATTCAAACACTTATTAACACAGAAAAAGAACAAGGGCAGAGATGAGAATTTTTCTTTCCATGTTTGCTTTTTTGGGTTCGACTGCCACAGGTTGCTTGCCTAACAATTTTTATGCAATGAACTGGCAATCTCCGGGCGAAGCACAGCAAGACAAGTATCGAACTATGCCACAACAGCATGTGAACCTGGTTTTTGAGACAGGCTGTCATACCATATTGAACAGTGATGGTTCATTTTTCCGTTTCTGATATTTTTCCGAGATACTACCCCAGATGACCCCTCAAGGCCACCGGATGTTTACACATGGAACGATATAGTAACTTATGAATGTATATCACCTACGGCCGCATTGAAGGCCAGACTTGGAAATCTTAATTTCGAAGTGACTACAATTTGCCATCCTTTTTGGGAGGGAGAGAAATGGGGGAGCTTTAATATATTTTCTGCACCCAAGGAACGGGGAAGGGGAAAATAAATACAAACAAGCATTTTTCTGGCTTTTCAATCTTTATTGAGTAAACATCAAGTTGATGCCATATAGCTTATTTAAATCGTTTTCCGCCCAAGCATCACATAACAAATAACAAAATGTACAGGCACATACACAGGAAAACAATGGGAGATCCATCGCGTCATTTCATTTCTCAATGTAAATTTACTTTGAGATTACTACACGACTATTTCTTTGAAGAACTACTAAAAAATGACAAACTTTATTGTATCAAAATAATTTTTTTTAAATCTTTACATTTTTAGAACTAAAATCGCGTTTTGTTGTTTTTGTTTTATTTCTATTATTACTTTTTTCTTTTACTACCAGTAAGTTAGTGTAACTGAGATAATAGTAAAGGATTTTAAATTATTATTTTACAGAGAGCATGCATGAAAATAGTAAATAGAGGGACCAAGTGTGCATCATATATAATAATCAATGATATATAACCCAAAAATACAACTTTGGGAGACCATGCTTTGGTCTCCCTATTTACTATTTTTTATCTATGGTCTCTCTAAGTGACACCTTTAGTGTCTTTTAGCATATACAAAAGGTCTCCCTATGTTGGCATATTCTGTGTGCATATATTATCAAATGTGTGCATATATTATCATATGATATTTTTAGTGTCATTGTAGGTTTAACTCCTACAGGGTGCACGCATAACGATTTCTTATGCGGAGTTACTGCGCTCTCCGGTGGTGGCACACCAAACTTTAGTAATATTGTGCATCAAGTGTGCATCATATATAATAATCAATGACATATAACCCAAAAATACAACTTTGGGAGACCATACCTTGGTCTCCCTATATACTATTTTTAATCTATGGTCTCTCTAAGTGACACCTTTAGTGTCTTTTAACATGTTCAAAAGGTCTTCCATTGTTGGCTTATTCTGTGTGCATATATTATCAAATGTGTGTATATATTATAAACTTTTTTGTTAGTGTCATTGTAGGATCAACTCCTTCGGGGTGCAGGCATAACGATTTTTTATGCGCAGTTACTGCGCTCTCCGGTGGTGGCACATCAAACTTTAGTAATATAATGATAAAATATATGACTATCCCATAGTGGTGGGACCATTATTCGAATATTCGAATATTCGTTCATTTGAGTGGGGTTCGAACCCTATTTTTTGATATTCGAATATTTTGGATTTTGTATAATTTTTAAATTATTTTTCATAAGAAGAGAGAATTTTTACCTTTGCAGGCAACATCGTTACAAAGAAAAGGTCTCAGCTGAGACCGGAAAATATCAATATCCATAGTTTCTTTAACGAGAATTCGTAGATTTTCAGTTGCACAGAAACTAGGCAGGGCTTGGTTTTGTTTCTCGGCATTACATAGATATAGTGATACACCTTATTATCCCACTCGCCCAACTTTGTTCTCAAAGGGGATATAGGATTTGGTTAGCCCGTCCGTCCGTCACGCTTTTGGGTAGTGGTCTTGTATGCACAACTCCTCCGAACGGGTAAGCACACACATTTCAAATCCTATACAGATTTACTCCTCATGTATTGTAGTTGTACACCTCGTATTCAGTTTTTCATTTATTTAGCCAACATTGAGGTCGAAATTTGGCATATTTTTCGGCTATAAAGGCTACATGATCTAAGTCTTGTATGCACAAGTCCGACGAACGGGTAAGCACACACATTTTAAATCCTGTACAGAGTTACTCCTCATATGGGTCTTTGGACAACTCGGCCCATCGCGAAAGACGACTCGTCCCAGCTTTTGAACAACTCAGCCCATTCCTGAAAGACGACTCGGCCCAAATTACCTCCTCACAGTATATATCAGGTAAATCTTTTATTTCCCCCGTAGAGGAGAAAGATTTTGTTTTTGTGCATTCTGTATGTGTGTAGTGGGTCTGTTGTAGACACTTGTGTTCGTTATTGTTTTAACAAGACTTGTTATTTAGTGCAAAGAATTTGCATGTTGTTCGTGTTATTCGGTGTTTGCGATAGTGCGGTTTCGAATGTTTGTTAAAAGACGTGTTTGGTAACTCTAAGAAATAGAAGCTGTAATTACAGAAGACCAGTTGTGGCTATTGTTAACAGTCGTTTGAAACAAAATCCTGGGATTCTTGCTATAAATAGAACGTATTGCAATTACGAATGTCATTATAAAAAAGCTGTGGTATCACTGCATTGGGGCCATTACGTTGTAATAGTATGAGTGAAGCCGCTTTCGTCGTTTATTCATGTCGTCTACCGTCTTTTTACGCCCAAGGGATAAATATATTATTGCAACTTCCCGAAGGTAAAACTGGAGTTTTCCGAACATCGCTCAGGAACGTAAATTACTCACCAACATGAACCTCAGAAAATATTTCAAATCCACCTTTTTACTTCTTTTAGAGTTCGATGTAGTAAAACAGTTGGGCGTAATGGAAGTCCTTGCCTGCAATTTTTGTCTATATCCGTACATAGTTGTTAGAATTACGGTATTTCTGTCATTTTTATTCTGCTTGGTTTCGCATTTAGTATACAGAGGTGGTGCTGGCAGTTGTGGTTGGATTTCTTTCATATATGTCTTAGCAATATCACAAGGAGTTCTGTCGTACGCTCGCAATGATGAGGAACCAGTTATAGTTTGTAATGAGCAAGAAATTTAGCAGTGTTGTTTTTGATTAATAAGGTTGAAATGTTGAGGAAATGTGTTCTATCGATAAAATTAGTATAACTAAGTTTGAGATATTAAGATATATTTTTAATCCCCCGCCGCCGCGTAGCGCGGAGTGGGGGACTACAGGATTCGGGTCCGTCCGTCTGTCCGTTGTTTCATAATCTCATGTAACAAATGTCTCCCGTCTTGCATTGTTTGATTAAATCGTATTAAAAATCATAACTTTGTCAGAAAAGGGCTGCTAGTTCTAATGAAAATCAGCAAGAAAACCCAAATAGTGAATAGTAAAGTGGCAAAAAAAATGGGCCGAGTCGTCTTTCACAATTGGCCGAGTCGGTAAAATGGGCCGAGTCGTCCAAAAAACTTTGGGCTGAGCTGTCCAAAATTGGTCCGAGTTTGTAGTGGGCCGAGTTGGTAATGGGCCGAGTTGTCCAAACCCCCTCATATGTTGTAGTTGTGCACCTCGTATTCACTTTGTCCGATTTTTCATTTATTTAGTAAAAATCCAGGTCGAAATTTACCACATTTTGCATAGGGCAAGGGGATTTGCAGCGTTCCGGTGCTCTTGTTTCTGTTGACGTTATTCAAAATTTTAATTTTGCTTGAACATACTTGAAATAGGTATTTTAAGATCTCTTAAAAAAGAAACAAAAGTTTGATGTTCACTGCACGTTTGTTTTCTGAATAAAAATTTATAATACAGCCTCATATTACACAATAATAACCACACATCACTGACAAATTTGTGGGGTAGAAGTAATAATGTGGATGTTAATGCAAAAATGCCCACAATTTCGAAAAATATTCGAATAATATAATAATATAATAATATTCGAGTCATATTTAAACTGTACCACTGACAAAGTTTCGCTACAATATTTTCTATAATTAACCCCGTAGAAATTCTATTCATATTTCACTAGAAAGATGAGATAAAACTGTGACACAACGTGACCTGTTTGTTAATTTCTTCGATATTTTTTTTTCTATAAGACAGTTTTTCAAATTTTCCAATTTTAATGTTTATCTTGTATTTCACTCGAAGTTTCGCCACAATAATTTCTACAATTTGACACGTAGATTTTTTCTTCATATATCATTTGAAAGCGTGAACAAAGTCATCAACCATGACATGGGCGTTTTTTTTCTATTTTTTGCTTACAATAGGAAATAAAACTTTTATAATGGTGAGGTCAACCCTAATTATCATAACCAAAGTGCGCCGCTCGCCATTTGACTTTGACTAAGTTTTATCGAGTAATATATGTTGATAAGGTTATGTATCGGACCTGCTTTTTACACGTAACAATTATCTTCTCGTCTTGTCTTGACGGTGCGTAGGAATAATAACAAAAGCACAGTGTTAATCACGTGCGTTTGTTTACATTTTACAACGTTTATACTTATATTTAAATGAAGCAAAGCGAAATAAAAGAGGCTCCGCTCATGTCGCGTATTGGCAGATAACTTGAGCAAAATCCGAGCTCCAAGTTGACGGTGGTTTTGATTTCGTTCAGAAATCGGTCATTATTTGACTTATTTGTCTGCTTTTAGTTTTTTGACAATTAAAAAAATCAAAAGCTAAATTTATTAATGCAAAATTTACTAGAAAAACTGAAAATAAAAAAGTTGTTGACGGTTAACTTTTCGATATCGGAAGCTGGAGGGTCAGCTTCGTCTGTGTGTGTACTTTGGTCTCCCTATTGGCTATTTTTTATCTATGGTCTCTCTTAAGTGACACCTTTAGTGTCTTTTAACATATACAAAAGGTCTCCTTATGCTGGCATATTCTGTGTGCATATACAGTGAAACCCCGCTATTAGCGACAAAAAGTAACTGAATAATTTTGCCCCTAATGGCGGGGTGTCCCCAATTTCGAGGTCCTGTTCTATCTGACAACTACAACTAAAATCTCCGCCTATTTTTCTTACACTTTTTCCATCACTAGCTTTGATTATTTTAACTTTATCAGATAGCGAGAGGTCGTTCCGTTTTCTTTTCACATCACCGATATTCAGACTTAACACGTTGTATAGCACCTTAACTGATTATAACACAATGAATTAATTGTTTTATTTATACGCATTTTAAAAGACAGAGCACATGTCAATAGAGTTCAGTCGTATTTAGCTTCTCCCTTAAGCACACATCTTTTGTAATAGCCCTATTGTCTTTATATGCACTGTACTCAGTACCCATAGATAACAATAGCGTAAAAAACTTGACTAAGTCTCGAGGAGTACGTCTATCCCCCGTGGGAGATATGGTTTGTGTAAGGCTGTTGCGTGTTGACTACGCAAAATTTAAAAGTGGAAGGATAGGCAGACGCAGTGTCTAACATTTCGACGAATCAATCCATTAACCAGTAGGCGCGTGAGAATGTCGTAGGTACGCTAAGTACAGCGCCGATTTTGAAAAATCCGCCATTTTGTCAAGTCCCAGCCGGAAAATGCTTAATCACTGCACTGCGGAAGGTCTCAGGGAACTTGTGTGCAGAATCTGAAACGAATCCATCCATTTTTGTGGCCTGTAGGCGCGTGAGACTGCCGTATATACGTCCAGTGCCAATTTTCAAAAGTCCGCCATTTTGCCCAATCCGGAAAATTCTTGACCATTGCACTGCGGAAGGTTCCAGAAAAGCCGTGTACAAAATATGAAACGAATTCATCTATTAATGTGGCCTGTAGGCGGGTGAGACTGCCGTATATACGCTAAGTCCAGTGCCGATTTTCAAAAGTCCGCCATTTTGTCATTTTTTTCCGATGCAACAAAAATATTCTATTCAGTGCACTGCGGAAGGGTTTAGAGAAGACGTGTACAAAATTTGAAACGAATGCATGTACTAATGTGGCCTGTAGGCGCGTGAGACTGAAGCGTGACAGACAGACGGACAGACCGAAAAGTTCAAAACTATATCCCTCCGTTCCACAGGGGATAACAAACACTACCGAATAACAAGCTGATAGACGTTGTTTATATAACGTACAAAATATGGACAGCAATTTGACTGTCCACAATAAAGGGATTTTTTTAAATGTGTAACCGTACTTACGGGATAAAAATAGTGTCCCTAATTCTGAATAGAGGGGTGTCCACAATGGAGGGGTCTAGATATAACAGAACTCTATGGCGTTTTAAAACAGAGTGAAAAATGCTGTACATAATTCAGGGGTATCCATAATAGAGGGGTGTCTATATCCGGGGCTTTATTGTACTATCAAATGTGTGTATATATTATCAACTTCTTTGGTAGTGTCATTGTAGGTTCAATTCCTGCAGGGTGCACGCATAACGATTTCTTATGTGGAGTTACTGCGCTCTCCGGTGGTGGCACATCAAACTTTGGTAATATAGTAAATAGGGGGATCAAATGCGCATCATATATAATAATCATTGATATATAACCCAAAAATGCAAATTTGGGAGACCATACTTTGGTCTCCCTATTTACTATTTTTATCTATGGTCTCTCTAAGTGGCACCTTTAGTGTCTTTTAACATATTCAAAAGGTCTCCCTATGTTGACATATTATGTGTGCATATATTATTAAATCTGTGCATATATTATCACCTTTTTGTTAGTGTCATTGTAGGTTCAACTCCTGCAGGGTGTACGCATAACGATTTCTTATGTGGAGCTACTAAATAATAAGGAAGCCCCGATCTACCCACCATTGATCCGATGCATCCGCATAATCTATTATTTTAATAAAGAAGTCAGAAAAAAATTAAAAAGCCACATACCGAGTTTCATGAAATTTTTTGCAGGAGTTTTTAAGTGTTAACAAGCTCTTGCTGACAGACCGACCGACACGTGGGGAAAAATGAATAACTGTGAGTGTGGAGAGAGGGGGACAGCTGTTTAATGGGTTACGTATAAGTAAAGAATGTCAAAAAACAGCAGAAAAGACGTCAAATTGGATCTGGCTGAAACGACACGACAAGCAATGGTTACCATCATGATTGTGCCTCATCTCTCTAAGACGGTGGAATGATCAACTACCGTGGCCCGGCAGCCTAAATGGTCTGATGATGAAACGGGCGAGACCAACAACCAACAAAAGGCGGTGCATCACTGATGACAAAGAGAGATGAAATGCAGGAAACAAGAAACAAACCTGTAAGCTATAGTTACCACACCTGGATACAACCCAGTGACCGCCGGGAAAGGCCGGCTTCAACTCGGTAAGACGAGCTACGACCTAGTAAGACGGGTAACATTGGCAGAGACCAAACAAAGCCGCATGAAGGGTCGGCACCCCCGCATGTGAAGTTATTAATCGCTACAAAGAGACATAAGAGAAAATATCCCCACGGCGACCCGAGAGGGGGGGGGATGAGGCGTCGGAACAGACGGAACAAATGGAGACGATCACGCTTCCGGAGAGAAACACGAACCAAGAACAACGAGTATGCAAGTGTGGCAAAGTGTTGAAAAATGAAAAGGGTTTGAGAATACACCAAGGAAGGGTATATAAAAACGAAAAGCAGCAGCAACGCACAGCCCCAGTGGTTGGTCAGGCGGAGGAGGTCCAGAACCCGGATGCAAACCACAGTGTTCAGGACCACCATGCTGTTGAAGACAGAGCAGGCGAAGTAGAACAGCGAAAAGACAGGATTAAATGGCCAGCAAGTAGCAAGGAATTAGATTGGAAACATCTGGAAGATGATCTAGTAGGAATCTTGGACACATCAATGAAAGGCAAAGTGACCGAGAAAATAAATACCCTCACGAAGATAGTGTATACAGTATCAAAGGAAAGATTTGGAGTGATTGAGAGGACACCATATGTGAATAGTAACAAACACGAGAACCGAAGAGATAGGAGGAAAGAAAAGGTGAGAAGAGAACTGAAGGCGCTCTCAAAAAGATGGAAACAAGCAAAAGCGGAGGAAAAAGGAGCATTGGATGACCTACGCCAACAATTGAGAAAGAAACTAAAAAAGCTGAGACAAGCGGAACAACAACGTAGGAAATGTAAAAGGCGCCGTAAAGAAAAAGAACAATTCATCTCACATCCATTTAAGTATACATCAGATTTACTTGGGAAGGAAAAAAGCGGGAAACTCACATGTAGTCAAAGGAAAGTTGAAGAACATCTAGCAACGGTCCATAATGATAAGAACAGAGAAGATCCACTCCCAGTTTTTGACTACTTAGAAACACCAGAAAGACCAACGACAGAGTTTCAGAGTGGAGATATCACATGGAAGGAGGTGAAAGAAATCGTCAAAAAAGCAAGATCAAAGTCAGCACCTGGCCCCAGCGGAATACCATACTTAGTGTACAAGAAATGCCCGCGTTTATTACACATGCTGTGGCACCAGCTCGTGGTAGTTTGGAGGAAAAGAAACATACCAGAGGAATGGACAAGAGCGGAAGGCTGCTTTGTTCCAAAAGAAGTAAACTCTTCCAGCATAGACCAGTTCCGCACGATATCTTTGCTTGATGTTGAAGGGAAAATCTTCTTCTCAATAATAGCACGACGACTAACAAACTACATGGTCAAGAACGGGTACATTGATACATCAACTCAGAATGGAGGCGTCGAAGGTTTCTCCGGATGTTCGGAGCATAACAGTATGATAACAAAACTTATACAAGATGCCAAAACGAGACGAGGAAACATCACGTTAATATGGTTGGACCTAGCAAACGCGTACGGCTCAGTACCACACGAGCTTGTTATGTTGGCACTAGAGAAGAACCACGTACCAGAGAAACTAATCAACATTATCAAGAACTACTTCCAAAAGCTCAAATTCAGATTCACCACAACCGACTTTACAACAAAGTGGCAGCGACTAGAGAAGGGTATAATCACGGGCTGCACGGTATCGGTTAAAGTATTCCTGGCTGCTATGAACATCATGATAAAGACCGCAGAAAAAGAATGCAAGGGACCAAAGGTGAATGAAATTCAACAAAAACCGATCAAAGCATTTATGGACGATCTAACTATAAATACAGCACAACCACAAGGCGCGAGGTGGATTTTAAACAAACTTTATGAGCTAACAGTATGGGCAAGAATGGCATTCAAGGCACGAAAATGTAGGAGTTTAGTCATCATCAATGTAGGAGTTTAGTCATCATCAAAGGGAAAGAACGTGAAACTTAAGATAGGAGACGTTACCATCCCGACAGTGAGTGAAGAACCGGTGAAGTGCCTTGGAAAATGGTACGATGGAAGCTTACGCGACACGGAAAATTCCAGGAAAACTATCCAGCAGCTACAAGAACATCTGTGCAAAATAGAAAAGGCCCCGCTACCTGGAAGATACAAGGCATGGTGTTTCCAGCACGGTGTGATGCCACGACTATCATGGCCAATGCTCATGTACTATATCCCGATGAGCAGTGTGGAAGAAATGGAAAGGATGGCAAGCAAGCAATAGCGCAAGTGGCTCGTCGTCCCCCAGAGTTTTTCTGCGGTGGGACTCTATGGGAAAACCAACAAGCTTCAGCTGCCGCTGTCATCAGTGAAAGAAGAATACAAAGTTAGCCG
The DNA here is from genome assembly GCA_949752745.1 of Protula sp. h YS-2021. NCBI lineage: Eukaryota > Metazoa > Annelida > Polychaeta > Sabellida > Serpulidae > Protula > Protula sp. h YS-2021. The sequence goes on along the minus strand of OX457032.1, from coordinate 36,366,745 downwards.
CGTAAGAGGACAAGTGATGCTCGACGAATCAAAAGACAATACAATACGAGGAGCAAAAGTTCAACTGAGTCAACGTGGGCGCTGGTCAGTGCAGAAGAGCATTGAAGATGCGAAGAGCAGAGTACAAAACAAAGAATTAGTCGGAACTGTGAGACAAGGGAGAAGAGGCCTAGATGTAACACCACGAGTGAAATGGACCGAGGCAAACACCAAGGAGAGAAGGTCCATAATACAACGTGAGATACGAGAGAGTGAAGAAGATCAACGAAGAGTAAAGGCAGTGGGTATGGGCGCAAAGGGAGCCTGGACGAGATGGGAAAGTGCAACACCAAGAAAAGTGACATGGCACGAAATACTGCAAAAACAACCTATGCAGCTTGGATTCCTGCTACGTAGTGTACACGACCTACTACCAACACCCGCAAACCTTAAACTATGGTACAAGACAGAAGACGACGGTTGCAAACTGTGTGGAAAGAGAGGGACATTGGAGCATGTACTGTCATCGTGCAGAACAGCTCTTACTCAAGGAAGGTACCGATGAAGACATGACAAAGTATTAGAAGCTATCTCGTCAATATTAGTGCCAGTCGTTAACAAAGAAAACAACACAAAACCACAAAGAACACTTACATTAATCAAATTTGTCAAAGCAGGAGAAAAACAGAAGCAACGTAGAAGCACAGTTGGTGTCTTAGCAACAGCAACAGACTGGGAAATACGCGTAGATTTGCGTAGAAAACTGCAGTTCCCTGAAAACTGCAGTTTCCTGAAAACTGCAGTTCCCTGGAGAGATCACATCTACAACATTGAGACCAGATATAGTGCTGTGGTCAACAAAAACACGCCAAGTGATTATGATAGAATTGACAGTGCCATGGGAGGAAAACATAGAAATTGCGAACGAGAGGAAAAGAACAAAGTACGATGAATTGAAAGCCGCGTGTGAAGAAGCCCGCTGGAAAGTGTGGTGTATGCCTATCGAAGTAGGGTGTAGCGGATTCATGGGAAAATCAGTATGGGCGACGTGTAAATTACTCGGTATAGGTGGCAACATCAGGAAACGTATAAGTAAAGAATGTCAAAACACAGCAGAAAAGACGTCAAATTGGATCTAGCTGAAACGACACGACAAGCAATGGTTACCATCATGATTGTGCCTCATCTCTCTAAGACGGTGGATTGATCAACTACCGTGGCCCGGCCGCCTAAATGGTCTGATGATGAAACGGGCGAAACCAACAACCAACAAAAGGCGGTGCATCACTGATGACAAAGAGAGATGAAATGCAGGAAACAAGAAACAAACCTGTAAGCTATAGTCTGTTACAGGTGAACAACTTAAGTGCTACAATTAAGTTAGCCATTGATAATGTGAGCCCATTCAATACCAATGAGTATCTGAGGAATTTGAGACGAATCAAGGAAGAGAAGAAACTCACAGAGAAGATTATATTGGCATTGAGCGCGTTCTATATTACGGCCTGTTGAGAGCACTTAAGACTTTGCAAAGCGCTGATGAGGTCCGCAAACAAGTTGCCGAAAACAAGACAGAGGTTTGTACATAAAATAATACTATTATTACATATGTAGATAACCTACACAGTTCAAATGTCCATGAAATGAAATTGATTGGATAGTGACAATAGTTTTGCTGTAATTAACTTTCAAAATGATACCGGGAGTCTCCAAAAAGAAGCCCAGGGCTTATAAACGGAAACTCGACACTAACTCATTGACAATACCGATCCTTGTTAGTGCCCACAGAAAATACACACCAAGTTTCATTAAAATCCTTGCAGTTGTTCTTGAGATATCGCGTTAACAAACTCATTCCAATGCTGAATGATTTCTAGAATTTCATAAATTTCGAAGTGCATTCGGCTCATTTTCCTTGGGCCAGCCTAACCAATTGACAATACTGATCCTTGGTAGTGCGCACAGAATATACACACCAAGTTTCATTAAAATCATTGCAGTTGTTCTTGAAATATCGTGTTAACAAGTCAACTGATAGCTGAAATTTTCCAGCTGCTCCTTTTTGGCCCATTTGCAATGCCGATCTGTGTTTGTTGCCATAGAAGCTATAGGCCCAGTTTCATGAAAATCCTTGCAGCAGTTTTTAAGTTAGCGTGTTAATAAGCTCTTGCTGACAGACCGACAGACCGACCGACACGTGGTCGATCGCATATATTCACTCTTTGGGGAAAAATGAATAACTGTGAGTGTGGAGAGAGGGGGACAGCTGTTGAAGAGTATGACAGGTCGGTGCGTGTAAAATTATGAAGAAACCGCCAACCATGCACACCAATGGGCCCATTTCAGCAAGTACACAATGACAACGTACGTCAGAAGATTACGCACTTAAAAACAGGCCGCAATTTTTCAATAAAATGAACAACCCAACCAAAAGGAAAACAAAACTTTTCATAACAGTATATAAAATTAATCACACAAGAATTGTTCATAATAGCTTTGCTATTGAACTTAAAAATGTGATAATACGGGAGCAGAGTGCCATGGTTTCTTCCGATGATAGCGGGGTGTCAGCCTTCAAAACTGCACTGTATTTCTTCTCCCTGACATAGTTTATAAACTTTTTCCTATAGTAAAGTGACTTTTAAGAAGAAACAATGATAGTTTATGTAGCTTTCCGTTATTACGAAAACTGTGCAGCGATTTTTAGAGGTCTGAAAATATCAGCTTCCCGCCATACCAAGTTCACATCCCAACCATCTTGAGGTATACCCTACACGTGCTTTTAATTTGCCGCCATGTGATTGATCCAGCAAACATGTGAAAACCACGCTGAGGCCACCTGATTGACCAGAAATTGTCAGAAAACATAATTAATATGTACAAACCGTTCACACACTTTTCTATTGCAATACCCCCTACAGTTTCAGTGAAACACACCAAACACACTGAAATTTTCAGTGAAAACCAGATTTTATGCAAAGTGGGCCCAAGGCGGATATGGAATTAATGTCTGCTTTGCACATTCGAGCCAAAATAAAATTGTAAACCTAGTTGGCTTCCGGCTCGAGAAGCCCACTTTGCAAAAAAAGGCCCACTTCGAAGGTCTTAAATTGACGAAAAAAACTAACACACTGCCGAGTTCGCGGGGTACACGACCTCTCTCACACACACACACAGAACGTAGAAACACTATATGTCTCCCCTTGGTCGGAGAGACATAATGACCTCAAAGCAATCCGCATCATAGTTGGAGGGATAAGCTGTCGACAAAACAGGGCATAAAAAAGTGACAGATAGACGGACAGACAAGACGGAGAACACCCAATCTAATACCTCCCTTCCCGGGTCTAAAGCCCCTGGCTGGGGGTTAACAAACTGTATTCGTGAGTCAAAAATACAGACCAGACGATGATGATCTACATCTGAAGAGTTGCAAAGTGATACGTATAACAGTTTGTGGTTTGAGACCAAGTGTGCAAGAGACTGCAGTGTCACATACGTTCACGCATTGTGGACGTCTCGCAGGTGTCTTTTTAGGTCAAAAGCCCTAGAATAAGTTTTTCCACACATGTCACAGATAACAGCATGCACTTGCATATGCTCTTGCAACTCTGCGTTGGTCATAGATTCCCGTGTCCTGCATCTGGAGCATTTATAAGCAAGTCCTGTTTGGTTTTTTTAATTGTCTGTTCTTGGAGGACGTCGTCAAGGTTTAGCTCTTGTTCGATGTGCAACTGCTCGGCTGCGTGTACATCACCAGATATCGCTGTGACAGCCGAGGTTGTGCTTGCACTTCCTCTAGCAACACTGCACGTGGATGAAATGTCTGCAGATGTACCAGTGGAACAAATCGTAACCCTGGCTCTTAATGGCTCCTCCCCTCCCGGGTTTAAAGCCCCCGGTTTGGGACTAACAAACCGTATTCGTGAGTCAAAAATACAGACCAGACGATGATGATCTACATTTGAAGAGTTGCAAAGTGATACGTATAACAGTTTGTGGTTTGAGACCATGTGTGCCAGAGACTGCAGTGCCACATTATACGTTCACGCTTGGTGGACGTCTCGCAGGTGTCTTTTTAGGTCAAAAGCCCTAGAATAAGATTTTCCACACATGTCACAGACAACAGTATGCACTTGCATATGCTCTTGCAACTCTGCGCTGGTCATAAATGCCCGTGTCCTGCATCTGGTGCATTTATAAGCAAGGTTCTCTTCGGGTTTTTTAATTTCCTGTTCTTGGGGGACATTGTCAAGGTTTAGATTTTGTTCGATGTGCAACGGCTCATGTACTTGTACATCACCAGATTTCACTGTTACAGTCGAGGTTGCGCTTGCACTTCCTCTAGCAACACTGCACGTGGATGAAATGTCTGCAGTTGCACCAGTTGAACAAATCGTCACCCTGGCTTTCAAAGGCTCCGTTGTTTGTCTCTCCTGGATTAACCTGCAATTTTATGTTACATGTAAATATTTCTCTCAACAGTCTAATAATCATTGTACTACCGCGAATCTTAAATCGCACTTTAAGAACTTAACACAAAAACGGTTGCACTTTCTGCCACTTTACTAAGTATATATATGTATACAGATGAAATCACTTAATCGCATACCGGTTAAACGCATAAATCGGTTAACTGTATATTATTCGCAAATCCCAAACCATTTCCAATGCTCTCTGTTGGAAATTTAACCGGATAATTGAATACCGCTTAATCGCATAAACTGGATAAAATGGGAAGCACACCGGTTAATTGCATAATTCTGGGTGACTCTCCAAGCATACCACACTTAAAGCAAACTAAGGCAGTGAGCTGCTCCTCGTTTATTTATCTAATCCATTGTCTTCTGTTTGCTTGACCCATTGTGTACATGTACCAACCCACTTGCGGTTGTTAACAGTGAATCTCTAACTCTTAATCACCACACTCTCTCAGTTCTCACTAGATAATGACCGTTAATATCTGCACTGCCTTAGCTGACGCTAGATAATGGCCTGCAACTCTAATCCCCGCGCTGCCTGAGCTCTCACTAAATAATGGCCTGAAACCCTTAATCCCCACGTTGCCTCACATAACCCTGAGTGCAAAGTCATCATTTAAATACGCGGCCAAGAAGAAAAAATGAAATGCGGGGAGGAGGGGTGGTGGTGCACGTCTAATAACAACCGCTGAAAATATAGACAAGAGTACTCCGAATAAACGCATATATCGGATAAACGCATAACAGGGCTTGGCAAATTGGCTATGCGATAGACCGGTTTCGTCTGTATATATAATTTTTCGGTCTCTCTAAACCTTACAAATCAATACGTGAGGTCTCCTTAAGCATTACGCTATATATATATATATATATATATATATATATATATATATATATATATATATATATATATATATATATATATATATATATATATATATATATATATATATATATATATATATATATATATATATATTTTCAATGTTACCTTAGGGAGGCAACTTGTCCTGTCATTTCCCTCATTTCACGTTGAAATTGCTCTCTCTCATTCTCCATCTTCTCAAGTCTACATGCTTGAAGAGAGAGCTCTCGTTCAAGGTTTTCATTCGCAGCTCGGAGAGACAAAAGTTCCTGAGTCATTTCCTCCTTTTCCTTTTTGAGTTCGCCAATCTATAAATATGCAAATACATTTATAAACACTTTCCTTTCATTCCAAATGAAAACCCCTCTCCCTCACAGTCTAAAATACGTTCGAATATTTACCGGCGACACTGTTACGCTTAATCCCACGAGGCACAAGGCAGTTCCCTTATCAAGCCTAGTACACACTAAGCAACCCCTACTAACGCCTGCACTTCCAGACTAGTATTCACGGCATAGGTGCATCTATTTGGTTTCAATATGAGAACCTCTGGCCCTGGGCTTCTTTTTGGAGACTCCCGGTATCATTTTGAAAGTTAATTATAGCAAAACTATTGTCACTATCCAACCAATTTCATTTCATGGACATTTGAACTGTGTATGTTATCTCCATATGTAATAATAGTATTATTTTATGTACAAACCTCTGTCTTGTTTTCGGCAACTTGTTTGCGGACCTCATCAGCGCTTTGCAAAGTCTTAAGTGCTCTCAACAGGCCGTAATATAGAACGCGCTCAATGCCAATATAATCTTCTCTGTGAGTTTCTTTCTTGATTCGTCTCAAATTCCTCAGATACTCATTGGCATTGAATGGGCTCACATAATCAATGGCCAACTTAATTGTAGCACTTAAGTTGTTCACCTGTAACAGAAAATAGGATACTATATTTCCTTTCGCAACATCCACTTGTAACTCGTGGCCGCTGTGTGTACCATAAGTATCAATGCATGAATTTCTTGCTTGTACTGTCTACAATAGTGTACACAAATTTTCTCTATTTTCTAAATTAACTAGACTGTCCAGTGTTTTTGTTAAAACAAAAACGGATATGTCTCTCCCGCGCCCAATCAGTCACGAGGAAAAAAATTCCTTGCTTAAAAGTACAACATTGGCAAGCCCAAAAAAAAAATAAAAAATCGCCAAAAATACATTTTTTACAGAAAATGAAGACATAATTAACTTCTGATTCATTTTGATTTACTCTTACAAAACTTTATTTTTTCATTAAACTTTTTCATTCATTATAACTTTACACCATTGACAATAAAATTGACTCCTTTTTAGCTATAATTAATGGCCTACTATACGTATCACACCTGATGGAGAAGGTTTCTTGGTATAACTACCAAATCCCCAACACATTGAACAATTGTCAAGGGCTGTACGCCATAATCTTCCTTTAAGCGTGCCATGTCTTCTGCAGACAAGTAGCATTCACGCTGTTGGATTGGGTCGTAGCTGACGCCCTTCTTCCTTTGCAAATATCTGCCTCAAAGATTTTAATAAATCACAGTTCAATGAATTAAATATGAACATGCTGCGTCCCGACAGTTCTTAGCACACATTTATACAAATGAATTCGAATTAACGAATATACTGTTTATCTGAAGAAAACAATTGGCTTTTTTCAGGTCTATTGCTGTGATAAAGTAGTAGACAAAAACTTACATAGATACAAACAGTTAAACATCGCAGACAGTTTCAAAATATATACCTGCTTCATTGTGTGGGGCAACTAATTCCCTCCCTATCCAGTCACCAGGTAAATGAAAACTTGAGAATCCACTCACCTGACTACGAGGTTGTAGTCGTGCCTTTGAAAGATATGCCACTTGGCTGCCGCCCTTTTCTTCTTGCCATCAAGGCTATCTCTTTCAACTTTTTGAGGCAACTCTTGTGCAAAGACACAAAGGTTGGCAGCATCAGCAAGGTCTGAGTGGAGGTTTGTGGGGTCCTCTTCGGTCAGCGATCCATGCCCGCAGAATAACTTTGGACCGACGTCCGGATAGTACGTGGCCCAGTGGCATGCAGATACCTGGAACGTTGAAATATGTTAATGTCAGTGACAAAATGATAAGGACCCAACTTTTTTTTCTTCTGAACACTGCCATGTTAACATTACAACCATGTCTACATGAAAACATAATATTTACTTTCACTCTTTTCTCCTTCATAATGCTTTTATTACGTACGTACCATATTCATTGGGCCTTCTGGAGCCAAGAATCGCTTGAATGGCAGGATTTTTGTGAACTCTTCCACAACGCTTGGAAGAGAAAGTTGGAGGCATGGGTCTGTTTCTGGATAGTCGCATATCTTGACCTTTTCGCCTCCAACTTCACCTAATCCTCTGTAACACAACACATGTCTTTTATGTATAACAAAATAATTTATTGCGTTTCGTGTCGATATAATTGACACAATTTCTTTGCTATTGCTACTATACGTATTACGGCCATATCAAAACTTATTAACTGCTATACGCAATTCTAATATTTACCTAAAGAAGTCCGATAACAGCATACGCTTCGACTTCTTATTCCCCATAACTCTGACAGTGGCTTCAACGTCGCCGCATGTCTCTGCAACTGACTCAGGTCGCCAAAAGTCATCGTTTACCTCCTTGTGGCATTCGACGATGAAAGGATACCCTTTAACAACATAAACAAGTAAGTATTTGTGAAACACAAGCAGGCCCCAACCGCCCCCCAAATTCATAGGGGTATAAGGCGATGACGGACAGACGGACGGACACCCCCAAACCTACAGGACTCAGTCCGAAGGGTTGGGGCCTAATAATAGTTTTTCTTCATTATCTGATCAACCACTCATATACAAATGAAACCATGCTAAATATTATACAAATTTCGTTTCTAATTTCAATAACCAGATCATTGCATACTACACAAATGTAAAAAATGCAAACAGGAAACGTCGTATAAAAAGACTACAATTTTACAATATGCATATATACATTTAACGATAACACCATTACTTGTATTTATGTAACATAGATGAAACTCTTATAAAAAAATATACAGTCAATGCAAAATTCGTGTAATCACCTTCTGTAGATAGATATTCAAACAACGGGGCGCTGTTGGCAGAATTGGTGATGGTGACTAGTGTTTCACCACTGACACCAATCTCACAGCCGGGATACCGAGCACGCATTTCCTCAAGCAGTATTGGCTTTAACTTGCCCGAGCCACTTATCTGCTTCTCCACAACACCCCACTTTTGTGCAATATCTATCGCATTGTCAATGAAGTCTTCACAAGCTGTAAATAATTGCATTTGTGAAATCATTATCCCATTATACATAATTTGCTGAAAACGGGATGCTTACTAAAAACATTGAAACACCGTTTACTCGAAATCGCCAGGTATTTCCAATTTTATCGAGTAAATCGTATTTTCGAGTTAGCCGTGTTTTTTTGGTTTCTGATGGGAGCAAATTCCCAGATTATAAAATGCTGAAAGTTTTAAGGTGTGATATTCCGATGTACCGGTTATACCGCGCTGCCCTGAAAGATTCTGGCACAAATTTTTTTCATACGTTCTTTACCTTTTAGTGAGCTGTGTACCACTGCAGGTTCAACGACATGTTCGGTACGATGACCGGTCGCAGACTTGCAGGTGTCCTCAAAGCTGCAACTTATGCACAGGCTTCTTCCACATTGTGTACACAGTTGGTGTGCATTGAAGATCCCCAGGTCGCACTTGTCGCACACATCTGTCCTTCCTGGCGTTTCCAGTCTGGCAATGACGCCATCACCATTTGCTTTCATGCGCTTAAGGAAGAAGCGATCCCTGAAGTTAAGAAACGGAAAAGATGCCTTAATATCAGGGCTTTATATTAACGACTGCCCCACTTGTCAGGGCAAGTGAAAGGCCTGGTGGGGCAGGCAGACTCGCCCGGTTAGCTGCTCCACCTGGCAGATAGATCCGTTTGGGGGAAGGGGGCGTTCCGTGACATAATACCTTAACAACATACTTGTCAAGAAAGCGACTGTAGTAATTGAATCCGCTAGCTGCACCTGACCTACATACTAGCCACTCGCACGTTGCCAGTTTCTATGTTGATGATGGACTGTGCCTAGACATGCACCAGATATAGCGTCGCGTCACTTGTGATACAATAATTGCAGCATAATATGAAAAATTATCGAAGTTAAGAACTTAAAAATTTCTTTAGACAAATAAGGATTTAAAGTTATTTCAAAGACTGAAAAGGAGAAAACATATTCCGAACAAGGTGCTGAAGAAGAAACATCGGATACCAAAGCTAGCAAATACGTTAAACACGATGTCAAGCGGTCACGACACTTTCACGTTCGAAAGCTGATTTTCCTGGACTGTTTGAGAAAGATGGAAAACTTTATCGTGATACATGTATCAATCATGGACCTGGAGCCACAGTAAAATCTAGCTTTGTCCTTGGAACTGAATCTTTAAGACATTCAAATATTAAGAGTCACTTTGTCTCAAACGAACACAGGTTGTCCCGCTGTATTTTGACCCATTTGAGTGGCCTGATGATAGAGAAAACCTGACCCAACACGGCACAGCAAATTAAGAATTGCTCTCAATTTGACAAATCATTTTGAACCACTGATTAGAAAGTTTGACAAAGAGGATCTTTTTCGTGGGTATACTACGTTCAAAGTGTTAGGCAGTCGGGCTAAGTAAGTCCCGGAATTTAAATGCGCCGACTTTCATGCTACCACTTTTCAACAACACGCGAACGAATTGCAGAACATTAAAAAAACATTCAGAATGTATCAACCTATATCAACCGCGATATGTGAGCGAGATTTCTCTGCAGTGAAACTTGTTAAAAGCGACTGGTGCGCCAGCTTAGAAACTGAACTGCTGTCGGATTTATTTCTGATATCAAATGAAGGACCGCCGTTTGAAGGTTATCAAGCACACACAACACTATAGCGCTGTTCATGGGAGGCCAGCGCAAGAAAAAAAAACAAAACCTTTACCAGCTGCCGCCTGGCCGAAGAACATGCTTAAGATGTAAGACTTTTTTAGGGCATCTGCGTTTTGACATTTACTCAGGAACTGCTATATTTGATACACAACGTCTATACATTGATGCATGCTTTATAAGTGGAATGTTTATGAGTGTCGCGGATGGGGGAGTGGGGGAAGGGGCGGGGAGAAGGGTGACCAACAGAAGAGATAAAAGGTGGGGCAGGTAAGAGTACTGTTGGGGCAGGTAGATTTAAAATCTACTTGCCCCATCGGGTAGTTGCCGAAAAAGTTAACGTAAAGCCTTGAATATTAAATCTCTTATATATCAATCCATGTACTTCATTATCATACCGCTTTTAAAGTAATTCTAAAACAAATGAAAGTACAATACCACACATCTCTATATGCTTCGAAAATAAAATATTACAGGACAAGCCACATTAATCTTGGCAACGATATACTATTCCATACCTGTTCACAAGATTCGATACTGGCACAAGCAAATGGGAAAGTACATCTGAAGCTTCTCCTGAGGACATGACAACATCCGCTGAAGCTTTCTCAGAACCTGCATGCTGCGGAGTCTGGTTTTTTATTCTGGTAAAACCTCCGGCCACGTATATGCCAGGTCCGACTGAAGTTATCCTTCACAAAATATGTCCTATAAACGTTCGATTATTTTTAACATATAAAATGAAGTGAGTGACAACGTTTTAATTAGTACAAGTACTATTGCTCCTTCATTTGTGCGGGCAACAACGTCATATCTGTGACATGTAGGGACCTCAATCAACATCAACAACAGCAAATACATGTGCTCTGTAGTTTTAACCTAGCTAGCTAGTGGAAAATTATGAAAAACAAGTTGCTGATAGTAAACCGTGAACGTAAGTTTGCATGCAGCAACTGAAGTTGGATTTTGGCCTATCTAGATCAAATTTACTTCTTTTCTTCCTCTCATGTATTCACTCCACCTCGTGGATTTTAAATTGACCATCCTTGAAAGTATGAAAGTACGAATTGGTTTATTCAAAACTACTTCAGAACAAGTAGTAGCACTAGTCAGCCACCAGCCTCTACGGCATCTAAACCGGGCCAGGGGATCAGTATTTCCATGAATAAAAACAGCCGAAATGCATTTCTTTTTACCTTCTAAAGTTGATAAAGGAGCATTCTGCATCCGAATGTGGATCCATGCAATTGGCACATGGCTTCAACCCTTTTAAATCACGGCAAATCTGGCTTTGTACCTAAGAGCATAAAACGATATGGAGTAGAAACTGTCACACTTTCAGTCGATGCCAAACCTCGGGTTAGCAACACAGGATTTTTCCAGGCGTTTCGGGCAAAAAAAACGAAATATATTGATGTTTAAATGTTTATCTACAAGGGCGAGACAGTAATTGGGACACAATTATGGGTTTTTAATGATTTTAGGGAAATATCCCTCAACTTACACGTGAACAAATACGTACCATCGACAGAAGAGGTCTAACCAAACATTGCTAATATTAAACACAGTAACTTCCCAGTATACGGACATTAAAATACACAAAAGTATAAATTGTGTTTCTAAGGTAAACAACAGACAAATTTGGGACATAAAATGTTGGCCTGAACATGAACCAATCACAAACAGCGTTACAACCGATGTCCCAGGACCAAGATGGCGACGTCAACAAATAAACAGCTGATCAATCCGGCTGGTTTTATTAACTTTTCTCTTGAACAACAAATGATACTTTCAATTTTATGTTACAATATTATGAGATACACTTTCCCCAAGTATATGGATCTAAGGAAAATGAATAGTAAAACAAGCAAGTATTTGTGAAACACACGCAGGCCCCAACCGCCCCCCAAATTCATAGGGGTATAAAGCGATGACGGACAGACGGACGGACACCCCAAACCTATAGGCCCCAATCCGAAGGGTTGTGGCCTAATGAGTAAAGCAGGTTTCAGCCTATCTGCGTCAAATGTCTTATTCCACCCTCCGTCCCATTCTACGGTTTGGGCCTTGTACCGTTTCAGCACAAGTTTTTTTATGGATTTCAGATTTCTCTGGAGATACATAGATTATTCAGGGTTTGCGCTGGGTTCTCAGGAAAATGAGTCAAAAAAAGGAAAGTGTGACTCAGTTGGTTCCAGAAAAACTCCGTGGGTTCCGAAAAAGTTAGTCATTTCGTTAAGAAAAGGACAAAGAACAATAAGGGACAAAGTGGACAACGCGAACCCTGGTATTACATGAAATCATAAACATTTTTGCATTTATCTGGTATGTAGCAAACTCTTGGTCCCGACACAGCGGGGCATTACATTACAAAACGATATTCTGAGATATACAATTATCTCGTAACTTGCTCGATACATATGTATGAGAAATTAATGTTAGCAGCTCTGTACCTCCATGCTTATATACAAGCAGACTCTTCAAGGTCGTTGTAGTGCACATCCATTAATAAAATAGTGCAACATGTTTCTAGCAATACGTTACTACTAGAATCTGTGGAATATGAAGAGAATTATATTCCATCACATTTCTGCTAAGACACAAAAATTATGGAAAAGAGGTTGCAAATAAGTATCCATATATACAAATTTATCCAACATCATACACATATTCATACGCTCGAACTCTTTTTATTCTAAGCAGCCAGAAATATGTACTTCCGCAGCTTCTTCCGCAAGATATGTGTTTCGACTGTTTGCGACGCCGTCGCAGGCCATTCAAAGAGTAAGACACAAGCATACCTAAAATCCCCGAGAATTTTCTTAATTTTATACATTATATACATATATATATATATAAATACTATGGTCTCCGTATGAAAAATTAGCATTTAACTTAGCTAATATTTAGATGGCTGCTATAGGGAGCATAAGCCATGATATGCAAACGAACGATCGAACACATTTTTACAATGCATACAAGCCTGGTGTCTATAGATAAAACCTAGTAACCAACATTTTACTGTTTTGAGTAAATAAATATCATTGCATAAGGTAAGGTTATAAATGAGTTGCAGCTACTAGGTTTTATAATTATAAAACGACGGTATATGAAGGCTTATTTGCAATGGGGTATAGTAAATTATTTTGTACATTAGCTAGTAACGACTTTGAAAATATAAACATAATATTGCAGTTACTAGCTTTACCTTTACTAGTTTTACCTTTGGACACTAGAAGCTTGGTCAAACAAAATAGTACACTGATACTTATATATGTTATCTGTCAAATCAGTTAATTTATAAAATCACTGAAAATTTCAATGACTTTGTAAAGTCAATGGTTTACTCAGTGACTTTGTAAGGTCCCTGGAATTTTCAGTAACTTTATAAAGTCACTGGTTTTTGGCCTCCAAAATTTGACAGATTCATTGAATTGTGTTTAAATGCAACATAGTAATAAAAAACAAACAAACAAACAAATTTGCCAAAAATAGATTTTTTGAAGGAACGAAAAAAATAACATTATCTGTACATGTTCATCTATACATGTAGCGCAGTATGTATGTATGTTTTGAGAAAAATCTACTCATTAATTTCATAAGAACTCACTGCGGATAGACGGACGGACGGACACACCAAATGCTATATATGTCTCCCTTAGGGACAGACATATAATTATGGAATAACAAAGTGCTAAAAATGAAATTCTCGGATTTAAGGTACATTTGTGTATTGCATATTGAATGTTGACCTGCGACGCCGCCGCAGTTCATTCAAAGAGTGAAATACAAGCATACCTAAAATCCCCGAGATTTTTCTTTATTTTTTATACATTTATTTTAAACTGCAGTACCATATTATTGCATTTTATTTAAGAAAAATATTGTGCAGCTATATCAAATTGGTCTCCGTATGTTGGTTTTTAAATACAATGGTCTCCCTATGAAAAATTATGACATTAAAACTATGATAATGAAAGTAGCCTAAAGAGTTATGTTGACTAAAATCATGTAAATAGCTATGGGTCTTTTGATTTATATTTTAGTTTGAATGCCAAAACAAAAATAAAACAACCAGGTATCTGTCATTTTTTTATTTGTAAAATACCTTAAAATCAAAAATGCAAAATTCTTCTGTCTGGAACTAAAGTCTTCTCTGCCACTTAAAACCTGATGTTGTGGGCAACTCCACGCAAAAAGTCAACAATCCGTTGGCCCTGATTTGGCTAACTCAAAGTTCATTGGTCTGGATAAGACATATTAATTGCAATTGCGACAATGTTGAAAGGACAATTACACGACCTCCAATAAGAAGATAAAAGGGCAATAATTTGTTTAAAAAAGAAGAGAGAGAGAGAGAGAGAGAGAAAAAAATACAAAGAAAAGAAAAAATAAGAAAAATAAATTGGGGGGGGGGTAGGTCTCGGGGAATTGCCGTACGAGGAAATTGTTTAGGGAGGAATTGTCTATAGGAATTGACTGGGGGAAAAGTCGTGTTCCCTGCAGCAATACATTAAAACTTTATTCTGCTCGTGCAAGTCGCAAACAGTCGAAACAGATATGATGCGGAAAAAAATTGAAGTTCAAATTTTTGTCTGTTTCGATTGGCATCTGCACTCAATTCTGGGTCACATGCATTAAAATCTAGGTCACAGAATTCGCGCCTTACAGTTTTGTTCTAGCAGCAATATGAATGTTATTGAAAAATCACAGAAAACAGGTATGTTTTTCTTCAAAAAAGATAGCTGGTTTAAGCATTCTTGTTCTACTATGCTATAAAGACCCATTTAGGGAGACCAAGCGGATCCGGTTAAATATAACCAAGACCCGGTTAAAAATAACCGGGTAAAAATGAAAGAAATGATAGAGAGATTTCACCTAAATATCAAATTTCTCTTGCATCAAAGGGCAACCGGTCACTTTACCACTTGCAGTCGAAACAACACATCCGTGAGGAAGATCCGAAAGTGCGAAATGGCTTATTTGCCACTAGCTGTTTTGCCGCCACCCCCGTACCATTTTGCCATTGATTTTTTTGAAGGTGTAATATTTCATAAGTTTAATTGCTTAGCTCTTTTCGATAACTTTTTTCATTTGTTTATGTTTCGATATCAGTGCTTATGTTTTATATCGAGCCGCAATTGTCAATTACTTTTGGGTAAGGGAATTAAGACTGTGTATGAGCTTTGGGATTATGATTAGTGACGGCACGATAGCTCCGAGTCAGCTCTGACTTCTATAACATCGTATGTCTCTCTGTGACTTTGTACCACACCGCACCTACACCCAATTGCAGGGTTGAGATTTCGCGGTCGCCCCTGGCGACCAACTTTTGGCTCGGGCGACCAACTTTTTTTCTGAGTATTTTCAGATAAATAAATTTTCAGTTTGTTGTTGTTTTTTTTCATGTGAGACGGGCTAGACAAATGTTGCAAAAATTGCGCCGGGCGACTAACTTTTGTGCCGGGTGACTAAATCTTTAAAATTTTACGAAGTCTCAACCCTGCAATTGCCAACGTTAACATTTTCCCACAATTTATGGTACAATCGTAAATTTATATTTAAGGAAAAGATATTTCAATTGATTTTGCGTATAATACTCAAAAATAACGTATAAAATATAACCAAATCGGAGGTCCCGATTTGTTCCAGCAATTCGTGCGACTCAAGGCGGCGGTCTCCTTAAATTTGGGGATTTTTGTATATTTTCTCGAAGTTTGTCGATGAAAATGTAGGATTTTGACACACCCATTATTTCGCCGCTTTTTGGCAGTCGGGTAAAGCTGGAAACACCAATGAGCTAAATTGCACTTTGTTTTTTTTCGAATGTTTGTTTTTACCCACACGTCACTATCACTGTTACCAAAAATCTTTGTTTTTACCCTGCACAAGCCATTGAAAATCTTCCGCGTGTAGCTGGTTATTTGGATCAGAAGTCCAGGGTTCGAACTTCGGTCTTCTGACATGGTGGCGATAGTCGCCGCCAACGTTTTGTTCTGGGGGCGAAATTGAGGTGACTCATGGAGAAAGTGGCCAACTGGCAACAACATGAAAACAACAAGTCAAATAAGCGCTCCATTGTTTATTATCAATAAACTGGTACAGTGTTAATCTAACAACTTGAGGATCGCCTGTTTACCAGTTAATAATGTTATTTATGAAAAGAAAATTGTTTAAATTTGTGAACTATGTTTTCCTCAGGTTTTCTGGCGGCAAAATTTCACCACCATGATTTTTTTCTGGTTGCAAAATGTCAAAACTGGGTGGAAAATCGCCACCTCGCCACCGTTAATTTCGAACCCTGAAGTCCAAATTGGCTTTTCCACCTTATATATACCATATTTCTATCACCTAAATATACCACCATCCTTATGTTACTGATTATAGAGAGGTTGCCGACACAGACGTTGGTATCGGTCGCAATGTCGAAGACGGCACAGTCGTATTTATCATTTATGTCAGTAGTTACACAAGCAAGAGTGGTATATATATTTTACGGAATAAGGATAAAAAGACAGAGCTAATGAAGATTCAAGATAGTGTTGAATAAATGTTTTTAGGATATTATATATCATACGTTTCACGTCACATTTCAGATAGAGATGTGAGTGGGTGTGCTGGCTGGTACAGCGTTTCCCTGAAGTAGGCAGTGACAGCCGTAGCAGCGCGGCAACACACAGCTCCTTAAGGTGAGTACAGTTTTTAATACCGCTGCAGGGTTGGGCGTAGCCGCTGAGCTTTAAGGGCGGCTTTGTGATGGCGTCGGTATGTCTCAGTTGTTTTTCAGTTCCATCTGTAGAGTAGGTCAACGTCCATGTCCTTGCAACTTGCACTGGCGTCGTCGCACACATGTCTCTTTCCACTTTCTGTAAATAACAGATAAGGCTTCGGGGTCAAGAACGAACAAAGTTACACGGACCACGAACGTCACACGTCAGAGTTAATCTATCAAATACTAAGAAATACACTTCCAGATTCCCGAAAATAGAAAGAAAAGTTGGATTTTGTGAAGTAAAATAAACTTTTTTAAAGGGCATGGGAATTGTCAATGAGAGTAAATTGAGAAACGTGTTGCTTTGTACGATAACATAATAATAATAATAATAATAATAATAATAATAATAATAATAATAATAATAATAATAATAATAATAATAATAATAATAATAATAATAATAATAATAATAATAATAGCTGGTTTTTTATATAGCGCTTTATTCCAAAGCGCTTCACATAATGCATTAGCCTAGAGTTTACAATGTCCAAATATACTACGTATTAAGCCAATCATTATTATTAGACAAACCATACATGTAATTGCTACTGGGCATTTTAACACTACACAACATATTATAGAATATACATAAATTAACCCTGCGTGGTCATTGCACTGTTGGTACATTTACAGTGTATGACAGACAGATAACCTATAAACACATTATAAATACAGCCATTGATTTGTCCATTAGTAGTCTAAATTATTAACAAAATGTAAGACATTCTAAATTGCGATGTATTTATGTCAGGAAAAGGTGTTTTTGCAACGAAGAAATTCCTTAATAGGGATTTTCCTTTGCAATACCGTGGCGAATACCTCAATAGTCGCCAATATCGCGACAGAAAACGCCAATACACAATGGACGGAAACGATGGATCCTATATATTTGAATTTATTACTAGGGATGGGAACCGCGAGCATTTCTGAACCGGTTCGAACCGCAGTTTTTGTTAAAAACCGCGGTTTTTGTTAAAAACCGCGGTTTTGAACCGCGGTTTTTTGCCAATTAATAATAACTCTAAGTTGACTGTTTAATTAATGCCAATTAATAATAACTCTTAAGTTGACCTGTTTAAGTTGACTATTCTTAATTAACCATATGGAATTTATTTTTATTGTTTAATAACAAAAAGAGATCAAAGTAAATTTAAATCATAAATCAGTTGAATTAGGTCAAACAAAACCACGATGAAAATTACAAAGGAACTTGTTTCACTATAATCACATTTCTAGAAAAAAACAGAACTTGAATAAAATTAATCTGTCCAGAAGTTCATGTTAGTCAGTTTTCTAAACTATGTTCTTGTTAAGGAAAATGAGCATGTCGACGTTATCTGCGGATAGTCGTGACAGCTTTTTCTTCTAAACACTGGGAGGCAATGGCACTACGATGGAAAAATGAAACAATACGCCGAATACGGCACATGAATGTTGCACTTTTCTCTGTAATTTGAGTGGCGGAAGCTTGCTCTGTAGCATGTTTTCTAACGTTTGCTGTACCGGTTTCTTTTCGGCTTTGCCTTTTGTTTCTTTCAGTTTCTCTCTGGCCGCGCTCGAACATTCTGAATGTAACATGGGCGTGGTGTCGTTTAGGTCGTTTATTTGTCCAAGTTGCTAGGAACCCGCTTCAAAAGGCTCTGATTTCTTAGCAAGCTTATCACGGAGAAGTACTTCGTGTATGAACTGGCTTTCCGCTTCCTTTGACGTTTCCACCAGACGAGTCAATCACACCAACTCCTTGTCCTAAAATGTAACTAAAATGTAACTACATCATGTCTTCTATATACCCTACACGTTATATCTATATGAATATCTATATATTAAATTTGATAAGTTTGTTTGTATTTGAAATTGAGATTCCTCTTGATGGCATCAATGAATTTGTGACCTATCGTTGTTCAGTTCTACCTGGGCAAGAAGGCGACGTCCGTGCGCTTGCAACTTTCCACTTTCTGTAAATAACAATAAATAACTTACTCTGGCGTTGAAGCATTCATTTTTCAATTTGGGCCAAATTGGTTTTGGGCCGAATCGACCAAATCCCGTTTCTTTCCACTTTCTGTAAATGACAGATAAGGCTTCGGGGTCAAGATTCCTCTTGATCGCGTCAACGAATCGGCGACCGATCATTGCTTAGCTCCATCTGTGTGGGCATCCTGGAGTCAAGTAGTTTGCTCTTCCTTGGGCTTCCACGCTCAATAAGATTCCCTTTTCAATCAGCACCTCATTGAGGCAACGGCCAACTTTCTGTCCATAATAAAGCAGCACCTCGCAGTAGTCATCCATCTGCAATCAATAGATTAATCAACGAACCAGTCAATCAGATAAATAATCGCTCATTCCATTTGTCGATTAATTGGACATATAAACAAATTAATATCACAGTCACATAATACGTATAGTTTTACATATAAATCTGTTTAAAAGAATTTTACTGTTAGCCGCGTGTATCTTCGGGCCCAAGCGTTGTGTGTCATTGACTTTCACGAAGGTGTATCACGATGAACGGACAAAAGACTGATTACAATATCTTACACTTTCTGAAATTCCGTTTCTTTCCTTTATATCCCAGTAAACTAATCTCTCCCTTGAATATCCGTTTCTATTTTCCTTATTTGCATTTTATCCGTAACAACAACTCTCCCTGCACCAGCACCACAAGCACAACACCCCGTGCACCATTAGGTATCACATCTAACGTGTGGCCTCTATGCCCTCGTAAAATCGCCCGCAGGTCGCCCAGCAGCACGTTCCTTATATAGTTGCTGGCAGAACAGCCGCCGCTAATTAAAAATGCAGCCAATCAAAGAGCTTCCCTCCTAATGCATGAACCAATGAAAAAATAGCTGCCCAAAAACATACCTTGCAAGTAACGTAGCGAGCAAAAAGTGATGTTTTCAAAACGATCACGATGTCCTTTACAAAGTTGCACTATCGGTTCTAATCTGCAGAATTTTTAAATACTTGAAAACTACATGAAAAGTTTGTGATAGATAGCACAAAAATTTCCCTCGTCTGAAAAACCGACAAAATGAAAAGTTCCAAACACAAAAACATTGCCATATGCACAATCTTGACTCGCTTTACGCAACGCTCTGTGAAGCTTAAAATTTCGTCGCCGACTTCCGAAGATACCCGATATACTTGATATATAAGTAAATTTTCAAATGGCACAAAATCTATCGAAAGGACTTCAAACGAACTTGAAACTAGTACCAACGTGTTCACTACACTACGATCCCTCCAAATTCTAAACCGATCGGCACGGGCCTGTCACTCAGTATACCCAATGCGACACGTCAACAGTTTCCCAATGAGTTCACTCGACTATTCACCACTTC
Source organism: Protula sp. h YS-2021 (assembly GCA_949752745.1). Classification (NCBI taxonomy): domain Eukaryota; kingdom Metazoa; phylum Annelida; class Polychaeta; order Sabellida; family Serpulidae; genus Protula; species Protula sp. h YS-2021. Next base: position 36,346,301 of record OX457032.1, on the reverse strand, counting down.
TTAACACCTGAAAGGAAACGACTGCACCAACGGGCGCTTTTCTGCATTTCCACGAAGCGGACGCATCCTCCACCACAACAAACGTCTATTTTAATTGATTTTAGTTTCAACTGAGTCTTCCTATAATAACAGAAAAGACACAATATGACCCTAACGGGTTGCCGGTGTCGTTAAACAAATCAATCAATCAATCAATCAAAATCCTTAGAGGCACCGAGAGTTGGAAGTCATCGGACGAAGGTCTCGGTGTGAACCAGTTGTTCTTGCTTGAAGCAGCTTTGTAGTAGAGTTTCGAGTAAGGCAGAGACGAGTACAAGTTGGATGGCGTTAAACAGCTGCTGTGTGTGACCTTGCCTTTACTCACTGCAGCCTCTAGAAGGCCTTCTACCTTCCTGGGGTTGCAGGCTGTTTATTTCCATTTTGTAGGTCTAATTTCGAGGTAAAACGGCCCGGCCCAGAGACGGCGGCAATGCCTGACAAAGAACAACGTCAAGTTACTTCATCGCAACATGAGGGTGCCGAAGACATGTCATGAGAACGGGATGCAATGACGAGCGTGTATTGTTCGACCATCAGGAGTTATCAGTGCTGGGACCTTGTGTTTCTCTACCCAATGGTACATTATGACAATTTGGCTCAGTGACATCATACAATGACATCAGTGTGTGTCTGGTATTAAGTAACAGTGATAATACAGTGAAGTAAAATTGTTGACTGGATGCCAGACGCCATATATTTATTGAAATGGGCTGGGTGCTACCCCCTGATGTCGAACTGATCAAGCCACTACCATTGTTAGCTTTCAGCCAATGTTGGCTGAGCATTGCTCTCGGTCTGTCCGTCCGTCTGTCCATCTGTCTGTCTGTCCGTAAACTTTTTTGTCCGGTCGATATCTCAAACTATTTGTCGGAGCTTCACAAAACCTTGCAGGAAGGAGTATATATAGTGCAGATGTGCAACGGAGGATTCAATTTGTCCCACGTTCATTCATCTGTCCGCAAGTCGCACTTTAAACTTTTCTTGTCCGGGGGTTATCTCAACTATTCATCGGATCTTAACCATACTTACAGGAAGAAAGTATATATAGTGTAGATGTGCAAGGACCGTCGCTCCAAAAGTTGCACCTTGTATATTGTTTTTGTCCGGGCAGTATTTCAAAAGAGTAAATGGATCACAGTGAGTTAGTTAGTTAAATGATTTGTTTAACGACACGACCGACCTTAGCGGGTTACATTGTGTCAGAACATGTCAGTAATAAGTGACTAGAAGACAATGCTACAAGCTAAAATCAAAGTAAGCTAAAACCATGTATATTCTAAATTCATAAAGTAAACAACGACTAGAAATACTGATACAGGTTGATTTCTTTTAAAAATTGTATAAATTTGCTAGGTTCTACTTCATCAAAGAGCTGCCTCAAGGAGTCAGCTCTGAAATGACGTGAGCGGGTACAGTCTATTAAGATATTTTTAACGGTGTAAGGTTCCTGTCAGCCGACACAATCGGGTGCCGGCTCGCCTCTTAACAGATATTTGTGGGTGATATATGTATGTCCTATACTGGCTCTATGATAAACCATTTCATCTCGCACACTGTTAAGTGGCGGGTTTTTTTGTCCGACTAAAGGTTTTGTTTGATACAGCTTGTTTGTTGGTTTGTTCAATATTTCTTGCCACAATCTTTTTGTGTATCTTGTGATGTGGTATTTAAAATCGGAGGCTGGTATGAGCATATCGATACAATTATCATTTAGAGCCTCTTTTGCGGCTTTGTCGGTTATCTCGTTTCCTTGGATACCCACGTTACTTGGAACCCAGCAGAACACTATGTCTTTGCCAGCTTTGGTGGCCTCGTCATACCTTTCCAGAAGGTCAAGGATAAGTGGGTTTGATATTTGTAGGTTTTCAATTGATGGGAGTACGGACATAGAGTCCACGCATAACAAACTTTTTGTATCGACTAATCTTCACTATCTGGATAGCGAGATGTAGAGCTTTAATTTCGGCTGAGAAAATAGTGGAACCATTTGGAAGTCTTGTTTTCAAGGTGTTATTTTCAGTTACAACGGAAGCAGCCGATTTGTTGTCGAGCTTTGAGCCGTCCGTGTAGACGAAATGATAGTCTTTAAATTCATCCTTGAGCAAATTTTGATCGAAATAGAAAGGGGCTAGTTGTTTCCTTTGCATAGACCGAAAGTTTCTTTAGTACCACAGGTTTGGTGAGTTTCCACTGTGGTAGTTTTGGCACTCTGTATTTTGCAATTGACTCTATGGTGATGTCAGCGTTATGAAGGTGAGGCTGAACCCTGGCTCCAAATGGAGGTATTACGGTAGGGCCTCTTTCATGGAAGCGAGAAAAATCTTATCCAAAAACTGAGTTGTAGGTGGGGTTCTTCTTATTTGCATAAAGCTTTGTTCTTTACTGCATAGCGAGTTTAACTCGATTTTTTTAACCCGATTTTTTGTGTGTTCTTCTTCTCTGACACTATGGGCCCTACGACCATGAAACTTGGGACTTATGAAAAGCTTGATCTGAACATGTGCATGGCACTTTTTATTTTCGTCTTTGATTTCGTTTTCTTTGTTAAAACGCCATGTGAAAAGAGTGTATTTTCTGCAAGTAAATGCGCAGCATGTAACGTATAGCACAGAACACCACACAGTTGGTCAGCTTTGTGCGAGCTCTCACTGCGTAAACAGATAACACAGCGTATGCCTGATCAGTCATTCAAACCTTAAGTCAACAGAAAGCAAACACTACTCGGCTTATAAGACGTATTCAAGCTGCGTTGTTTGCTAATATATTTAGCTGGTATTAAGTTATGAACCTATGGAGTTCAAGAACAAAAAAAATTGAAGAAAGTTTTTTTGTGTTTTAATTTTTGTCAAGTGTTTAACATTTCGCTAGCGAAACGCGACTCTAGTTACACAAGAAGTGAAATATGATGTACTGTTTTTATTTGTGTTTCACACAGATAGTTTTCAACAATGAAGCAATGACACATTGGTTGTTATTTACCTTTAACCCTAACCCTAATACAGGCACATAAGCAAGAAATATTAAAAACAACAAAAGCACACGAACTCTGCAAATCCTCTCGCTCTTCGCACGTTTTATAGCATAAACACAGTGTGACATAGTTAATAAGTCAAGTTTGTATGCATGCATTACTTTCAAATAAAATGGCTAAGTTTCGACCCTAATTTTGGCTATATAAATGAAAAGTCGGAGCTATGTTTTCCCAGCTCTTCCGGTATCTCGTAACAAAAGCCGTCGAAGGTACTGTTGATGGACAAAAACTCCTTATGCATGCCTGTGAGTCTCCCGCGGGAGTCCAATCCTAAGATTGTAATACACTTATTATGCAAAAATTGTGATTTTTTGACGCATTCCCAAAAACGCATTCAAGATACCCAGGTGCACAACCACAACATTTAGTCTATCCTTATGCAAAGCTGGAATGGAATCCCCTTGTATTTCTCGTGATTAGTAGCAGAAACGACTCCTCATTCAAAATGTTGACAGACGGACGAACCCAAATCCAATACAGCTGTAGTAACTTGCCCCGTACTACGTGGCAGAGGGCTAATAAAGCAATTCTCATGACCTGGCTGTGTTAACAGAATGTTTTGGGATGCTTACTCAGTCACCAGACAGCAGGTCAAAATAATGTAAAAAGCAACTGGTGTCAGGTAGTGAGACAAGCACAATCCCTCGTTCACCTCACACTCTTTAACAATTAAAATGTTTGGAAGAGCTCTATTCAGGAGAAATCCATTTAGTAAGCAAAGAGGGGGGAGGAAGTCTTATAGTGTGCGTACGCTTATATTAAACTTCAAAATGACGTCACAATTGATGCGTGGAGGGAAGGGGGATAAAAACGGGTAAATTTTTGCGTACGTACTAAATGGAAGGCCTCTTATATTTGCCAACTTTTGACACCCCTACCCCCGTACGTAAAAACATAGGCATCTCAGATGCAGAGCCCTCAGCCAATAGCAGTTACATCACTGTGGGCGGGTTACCTTTTTGAGATATCGCCCGGATAAGAAAAAGTTTAAAGTGCAACGGTCACGTGACAAATCGAACCACTCGTTGCACATATAGACCCTATATACTTTCTTCCTGTGGGGTTTGGTGAAGATCTGATGAAGAGTTTTCGAGATATCGTCCGACAAAAAAGTGGACGGACAGACAAATAACAATAGCCTTCAGCCATATTGGCTGAGGGCTGAAAATGTGACGTCAATATGGAGATCAACATTAGCGTACGCACAGGGCTAGACCCCCTCTCTTCACGTAGGTAATATATGGATAGCCCCTTACTGAAATAACACACAAAAGTAAACACAGATTAAACAGAAATGCATGAATACTATGAAATCTATACACTGTTGATGTGACTGAGATATGCCATACTCATTTATGGTACATCAGGAGAACTTACATATTATCTTTTATTTTACAGTTTTCATAATTACTTATGGGGCTTTACATTAGGAAGGAACAATGTCACACTCGTTCACAAGCAAACCGTTGAGTATGCCAAGAAATGTTTTTGTCTAGAGAATATACATGAGGTCTCCCTACTTTCTTTTCTCGAGCATGGTCTACTTAAGTCTGGCATTAGGGGTTCAGAAATAAATGAAACGTTAAAGTACGCTATCACAGTCGATAATATGCTCAAAATTCATATATGAGAAGAGTAGGGGTGTGCCGGTTTGAGCGAAATCCGAGCAAATTTTCTCTGTTGGGTGAGAACAAAAACCGAATTCCAAAATTTCAGTTCGGTTTGGTTGTTTTTTAGATTCAATACCTTACTCAAAGACAGGCATTTAAAAAGTGATGAAGGAATTATGTGGTCGTTGGCAGGTTGCCAAAAAGGGGTTACACTGCCATAAAATGACATGCTGCTGCCTACGCATTTGCGTAGCGACGATATATGTGCCAGGCATAAACTTATGGACCCGCATGGGCGTTAATATAATATATATATACTGGAAATGTGCCCGTTGGAAAACAGATACTCCGGCCAACGTTTCCAGTGTCACGCTTTTTTTTAATAAGATGTAAGTAAAATTATTAAATTTTAAAGTATCAGTGTGACCGTGGACTCAGCTCTAGAACATATTGTATAGAAGCCATATACCAGCTTTGATTGAATCCGCCAATTGGAACTTATGTCATTCGTAACACACACCCTGGCAGAGACAAGTTAAAAATATTATGCACCTTTTGACCTTAGTCCGGTCGGTGCAAAATAAAAAACCGAACCGAACGTTTTGCCAACCGAACCTTACCGAGCTCAGCTCAAACCGACACACCCCAAGAACAGCCTCCCCTTGACTATTCATACATGAGAGCCGCATCAGCAAACAACGGCTCTGATGCAAACTTTCTGTGTCTCATGCACACACGTCACTCAGCGATCAATAGCAAGAGCCAACAAGAGTTCACTGGCAAGAACGCTAAGAATATCACAGATCAACTGTCACAAACTTGAAAGACTGGGTACTTTTAAGACAAGTGTTCCATCATCCTTCAACTTTATCAGCTATGTTAACCTGCTGTTTCTTTGGTAACAGTACCTTAAGATTTTTATTTATGTTGATGTGCACCGTCTTTCTTTCGTTGATCACTTTCGCTCGTATCTTTTTGTACTGTTCTTCTCGGGTTAAGTGTTCAATACTCTTTATGGATTTCATGCCGAGAAATTTCAGAATCTCTGCCTTGCCTTAAAGGAAAGAAATAGCCACTTAAAATTCAACCAATTGACACCGTAATGGAGAGATGTATACCTCAATTTTTTTAAGAATAACTAAACCGCCCAGGTAAACTTTTCTTTACCTCATAAATTACAAGCTATAATGATTCCTAAGAACAGATCGTATAATTTTTAATATCTATAATTTTATTTGGTTCAATGACAGGAGTGAGATACATACTAGGATAAGGCCCTTTTGGTTTATGCAAAAATGCAGAAAAGTGTGTTTTCACTGCAAGAGTATCTTCTGCAGACCAATTGACAGCACATCCAGTACCTAAAAGGGAAACATCAAACAAAATGCCTCACTGCATAAAAATAAAACAACATACTAGAAAAAGTTGTTGATTTTCAAAACCCTAAACTGCTGTAAAAGTATTCTTGAACGACTTCAAACAGTGACTTAATTATAACGTAGAAGCCAAAATTGTACCAATTGGCCCACCAAAACTCGACATCTGAAAATATTTGCACAATTTACTGCTTCAAGAAGAGATTCTAACAGTTTTCTGTATGTTAAAAGACATAAACAAATTAAGAAACTGCTTATCTAACATGTCGGGGTTGTTTATTGTAAGGTTTACCCAGACACTGGGGATCATATTGTGGCACCAATTTCTCTTTTAGCTGGCGAAAATCCTTACAAATGCTTTGCAACTGAAGCTTCAAATGAATAAATCAATGTTTCGATACCTTTTGCTTTCTCAACACGCTTTCTAGCCATAGAACCCTCTTCTTCCTCTTCAAGCATTGGCTCATATTCGCCTAAATTAAATCAGATTTATTATATATCATAGTGACAATGTCATCTTTTTAGCCAATCTAGCCAATCATACCCCTTGTACGCAGTGCGTACGCTTTGGACCATACCCCCTTCCCATATGTGGCACGCTGGTGGCTTGACCCCCCTTCCCACCTGTGCGCAGTTTCATGATCATCAAGCAGAAGGACTGCTTAAAAGAAGAGGTGCATTTGCTATTATTTTTGCAGAATTATATGCTTTTATTTCATTTTACCCAAGAGCACATGGTTTTTACAGCTGCTCGGCTTTATGGTGAACATATGCATAGTTATCATTTGATAAAACTGCAAGCTTTATTGCTTATGTAAATCAAAAGCTTAAACGGATATGCCCTGGAACGTTCCTCCTATTTTTGTGAAATACAATCTACAAAATAAAGGGTAATACGCAGGGTTGAGATTTCGCGGTCGCCCGGTCGCCCGTGGCGACCAACTTTTGGCTCGGGCGACCAACTTTTTTTAGTTGGTCGCCCGAGTGGCGACTAACTTTTTTCTGAGTATTTTCAGGTAAATTTTACAAAAATTGCGCCAGGCGACTAACTTTTGAGCCGGGCGACTAATTTTTTAAAGCTGGTCGCCCGGAGGGCGACCAGAAAATTTTACGAAATCTCAACCCTGAATACGACGTTTTAATGCGTTTAAAGAGATAAACGGGAGCATTCCAGGATATTGCCGATTTTTCATACTATCAGTATCCAGGCAGCCTCGTGTCCGTTTTCGGTGTGACTTCCCTGAGAAATCTTCCTTAGGCGCGTCTGAAACTCGCGATTCACTCCAATCTGAGTCTGAATCGGAGTCGCTATGGGCTCTCTCACACGCTTTCACATATCTAATTAAAGGGGCCTGATCATCATCACTATCAGATGAATCCCTGGTTCTTAACACCTCACAAGTGCTCCGAGATTGTTTTCGGGCTGTTGCTGCACACGGCTTTTCCAGGGTTCTTGCAACTGTTCATGGGAATTATTTAAGCCTAATTGTAATGTAGTTTGTGCATCAAGCTTTTCAATTTGCTCAAGTACCAAGATGTTTACTAACTAGTGCCCCTATAGCACCGGTGAATAGTTAGGTTTAATCACTGCGAAAATATGCCAGTGACAACATCAACACTTTAACTTATAAGAAAACCTAAATTAATTTATTAAATCAATAGGTAAAGCATATTGAGAGGCAATTTAAAAAGTCAATACAATAAATGGAAAAACACACACCTAAGAGACTGCGCCTGGGTTTCTTTGGTTTAGCACCGGTTGAAGCAGTAGCAGCAGCTGACGCGCTACAAGTGGCAACGCTGCCGCCCTACCGGGCCTACTTTTACCTTTTAACAACATTACAGGATTACAGTAAATTTAGAAATCTATCTAATCGGTGAATTTTCAACGCAAGTTACAAACGCGATATGACTCCACAAGATACAATGTTATCCTTTTCACGGTCGTCGTTAAAATAAACTCAACAATCAACTTGCATTGGAGAAGTTAGTTAAGTAGAAAAATCCAGATTCTACAGAGGTTGGATATTGTTTTAGACCATTGGAAAAATCGCTGTTATATATGATATTACTGATTTTTATTTTTTAATGGAACATTGCTCTTATTTAAGATATTTTGAAAATAAATTTTGACAATAAAGATAAAACGAAAGTGTTTACCTTCGTCAACACTCTGCAAAAATCGGCCCATCACCAATGTCTCTTTTAAACCTGGCGGACATCTGTAGTTCTCACTGGCCGTCACATCGGAGTGGCTCAAGTGATTAAAGTATATTTTGGCATCAGCGGGAGACATATCCAATGACTAATAAATCGTCGAAATCCTATGACGATTCATAGTCGCGTTTAGCGCGATTGGAATCATCTTTGTAACTTGATTCATTGCATGCCACCCAGAACAGTGATTGTATGAGCCTCTTGAAGCGAACACGAAATTGTTATTTTCTTTGATTCCGTACGCTTTGCGATACTTGACCAAGATGTCCAATGCGCCAACGACATTTTTGGGTATCAGTATGGGAACGAATTTTTTCCCTTTACCATGCAAGTAGGCCAATAGATACTGATTTGCCGGGAATTTTTCTGCTGGGTCTATAACCGAATCTATGGCCTCGTCACTAACCCAGACTTTATTTTTGGCATCCTCCCATTCCGTGATCAGCATCCTCGCACCTTCCTCACCGCGACGCGCGTTGTACAGAGTGAGTCGACAAACGACGAGATTCCTGAGCAAGGCATATTTTTCGACACCAAAGTCGTTCACAATGGCACTCACTCGATCATTCACAAACGTATGCAAGCGCTGGACCAGTTTGTCACATGGTAGCTCATTAGGCCTTCGCCTTTCAAAACTGCGCTCGGTTGCGAGGTATTCCGCTTCAGCGAATACTTCGGGATCTCGAAAATGGAATTGCCTTCTGAACCCTTGCACATCTAAAACTTTGTCATTTTCGGATCTTTCGTCATAAATGGCCTCGAGATGTTTCGCCGATCTCCTGAGCACTGCCTTGATGTTCTTCAAAAGCCCGTGCTTCGTTTTAGCTGAGGAAGAACTTTGTCCCCTTCTTTTTATGGCTTCATACAGAATGTTCATGTTTTCTCTACCTTTGCGGAACATGTCTTCAATGGAAGCATTTTGAGGAGCTCCAGGTACTTTCTTGTATTCCAGGAAGAGATTCGCAAGCTGGCGCATTTCGGTCATTGAATTCTTCCTGCATTCGGCTGCTTTGGATTTTGAATAGCGCTTTTTGTTGAAAATGCGATAACCCATTTCCTTCAGAAAGCTATTACTTCTGCACAACATTCCCGTTTCATCCTCTTGAAGTTTGTCGAGGATTCTTTCCTTGAACTCCTGGTCGTGATGTAAATTAGTCACAAGCGTGGATGGTCTTATCGCAGTCGGTTTTGACTTGCACTGATGCTTGTAAAACGTTGAGCTTCCAATGAACTTATTGCATTCGCGACACATTTTTATCACATCTTGTGTTGACTTTGTTCTTCGCTCGCGCATCAGGTCAGCTTGATCAAAAGACAATTCACTGAGTACTCTTAGATTGTGCTTCTTGATGCCTTCTATTCGCTTTTCGTTTGCAAATTGGCTATCAAGTTTATTCTCATGCATGTTGGATTTCACTTCTTGCAAACGCTTGTGCACATTCGTGATGTGGCGTTTCAATTTACCACCCGTTATGACTTTGCCACAGAAAGGGCATTCTCTTGGTGGCTTCTGAAACATTAATAACAAATCTTCTAAGGCAAGTAGAAAAGCGTAATACAAATTGTTGATTAACGATGCAGGAATCTCCGCATGAGTGTGTACTAATCAAAAGCAGTTTTGCACAATTAAGTTTTACGCAGTATGAACAAGGTATGATTTTTTTCCGAAAATTAATAATGCCTACAAGATTCCACAATTATTGTTGAATAACTAGAAAACTTTTCGTGTGAAATGGAAAGTTTTGGACTGATCTACATTAAGCATATGTACAATAGCAACAAACCTTGTAGTTCTCTTTGTCTTTTCTTGTGGTTGAACCACTTTGATTGGTACTGTTGGCCGTTTTTGCTCCTGAAAAAGAATAGGATATTTTGAGTATGGTCTAAAAATAGGGAGACTGTTAACCTGTCACCGCCTGTACCTCATAAACGCCATACCGAAAAGTATCCCGAGTATGGTCAAGGTTATATACGAGTGAATATAAGCAATGCACATTTTGTCCCTATTCACCAATTTTCATGTATGTCTTTCTAAGTAGTAACTTTGATATATATCTACATAGAAACACTTAAGGAGACCATGTTTCCAAGACAGAAAGAAGGAGACTGTCCACCTATCACAAACCTCACAAACGCCATACCAAAAAGTATCCCGAGCATGGTCTCCCAAAGTCGTATTTCAATGTGATATACGAGTAAATATAATCAATGCACATTTTGTCCCCTATTTATTTATGGTCTTTCTAAGTAGTAACTTTGTTAATATATCTACATAGAAACACTTAAGGAGACCATGTTTCCAAGATATAGAAAGAAGGAGACTGTCCACCTGTCACCGCCTGTACCTCACAAACGCCATACCGAAAACTATGGTCTCTCTAAGTAGTAAGTTTGGTATATATATATATATATATATATATATATATATATATATATATATATATATATATATATATATATATATATTTAAGCCGTCGATTTGATATTAAGTTCCATACGATACAATTGACTGTATTGACATCTAGCTCTCTGACAAGACAGTAAGAATAAAACAACTCGATTGGGAGTAATATTTGTATATATTGTAAAAAACATAACTGCTGTCGAAGTGACAGTACACTATCAATGAATAAAAATACACAGCAATAATTTTTTGTCTACACACAACTAGCACAAAACATTTAGCATGATAGTGAAATGTTAGTTATGTTAACCAAATAATGAGGGGTGGAAAAGGGGGAGGGGTGGTGGGTATTAAAAGGGAATACTGCTATTTTGTTTCGATGCGCGCTCGCTGCTGGCTAAAATGCGAGTGATACTTCCAGTCAGTAAGCGCAGTCGCTGTGACGTAAGAGATGCATCCTGAGTAGGAGGGGCTAAGCCTGTCTGTTTGCGCAGCTGACAAATCAGTCTTTGTTGTGAGAGCGTCTCACTGAGGTTCTGTTTGTGAAAGGTTGCCAGAGTTCCTGGCACCAATCCCCTAGTTACACACAGTACGCAGGAAATATACAGAGTATGCAAAGTAGGATAAAAGAGGGGTTTCTAAAACATATATAATGGGGTTTCTAAAACAGTGACGTCATTGTTTTAGAAGCCCCAACGGGCTAGTCAAAGAGTGACGTCACATGGGCGTGATAAGGACGTCATAATCACGTCATATGGACGTGATATGGACGTCATATGAACGTCATAATGACGTGATAGGGATAGTGGGCAGCCATTCAAACGGGCAGCGAGACAAATGGGCAGCCGGACTATATGTGTCACCGTAACACGGACAACTGGGCCATCGGAAAATCAATTAGAACTAAGCAACCAATGACAGAGTTTCCTTAAGCCAAGCTATTTTTAGCCCAGACAGCTCTCTCTTCACGCATCACTGCACACATTGAGAAGCTGGCGAGGAAGCAACAACTATTTCTCTCTCTTCATACACACACACACACACACAACGGCAAACCAAGCAGCCACTCATTCCCTCACTTTCTCGTTTGCTCTGTCACTCTCTCTCTCCACACATATCACACCACGGCACACACACACACACCTAAATGACCGAACGGGCAGTCTTTTTTGGTTCGATTTTCTCGCTGTCTCTACCTACATATACTAACCACGTACGGCTCATTTAGCGTTTCCTTTCTCAAGCCAGCTTTCTCGCTCTCCAAACACACATAACGGTAAACCAAGCAAGCAGCCACTCTTTTTTCGCCCAGTCTATCTTTCATTCTTTCAAACGAGCAAACGGGTTGTCTTTTCTTCCTCACTTTCACGTTTGCTCTATCACTCTCTCTATGTATATATAACACCTACGGCAGACGGGGCAAACTGGCAATCATTTTTTTAACTCTCTCTTTCTCCACACGCATATGCCATCACTAATGGATCTCCGTAAAAGAATTAAAAATGGCCATTTTTAACCACAGAGAGCTCTCTCTCCATGTATTACGGCAGGCAACAACTCTAATTTTTGGCTTTCTCGCTCTCCAAACACACATAACACCTACGGAAACCGGACAAACGGGCAGCCGGACAAACGAGCAGCCGGGCAAATGGACAGCCGGACAAATGGACAGCCGGAGAAACGGGCAATCTTTTTTTGCTTTCTCTCTCTTCACACACACCATCACTAATGGGTCTCCGTAAAAGCAATTAAAATGAGCAACCAATAAGCCAATTCGCACTTTCGGATTTTTCCGGTGGAGATGTTGTTTCGACTGAAAATGTTGGGGGATAAATTACAAAGAAATGATAAGGGGAAAACATCAAAATTCTAATTTTCTTTCAACATGCACACTTTTGAATTTATGAAGACATCATATGATCTTTTAAAAACTATTTTACATATTATTCAGTCCCTTTAATAACCAACATGTGACTATCTTTCTGACAAAATGGAATTTTGTTGATTTTTGCCGTTTTTTTTTCCTATCATTTCTTTATATCCTTATCCCACTTGAATTCAGCCGAAACGCAAAAACTTTTCGCACAAGCCAAAAGTGCGAATTGGCCTATGTTTCCTTAAGCCAAGCTATTTTTAACCCCAGGGAGCTCTCTCTCTCTCTCTCTCTCTCTCTCTCTCTCTCTCTCTCTCTCTCTCTCTCTCTCTCTCTCTCTACACGCAAGCAGCCAACTAATTGACCGAACGAGTAGTCTTTTTTTTTGTCTTTCACTTTCACTCTCTCTCGAAACACACGACGGCAAACGCAACCAAGGAGCCACTCTTTTTTCGCCCAGTTTCTCTTTCTCTCTTTCAAACGGGTCGTCTTTTTCCCCTCACTTTCTCTTTCTTTCTGTCTCTTTACACACACATATAACACCACAGCAGACGCGGGAAGACGCGGGAGACGTGGAAAAACGGGAAGACAGCTCCCTGTAAGCTCTCCAACTGTTTTTTAAGCAGTGGGCTCATAGAGACATGGTTAGAGCTCGCCTATTAGGTATTTTGACCCAGCAATGACGTCATACATATTGACTGAGAGCTCTTTCTTTACACACATACATATCACGGCAGCAGTGTAAACGGGCAATCATTTGTTTTTTTGCTTTCTCTTTCGCTCTCTACACATAACACAACGGCAAACGCAACCAAGGAGCCACTCTTTTTTCGCCCAGTTTCTCTTTCTCTCTCTCTTTCAAACTTGTTGTCTTTTTTCCCCTCACTTTCACGTTTGCTCTGTCTCTTTACACATACACAGAACACCACAGCAGACGCGGGAAGACGCGGGAGACGTGGAAAAACGGGCTGACAGCTCCCTTAAGGAGACAATGTTTTCAAGATACAGAAAGAGAGGGGGCGTTCACCTGTCACCACCTGTATCTCACAACCGCCATCATGAGAAGTGACATTTGATTTTGAAATTAAATAAAAAGCAATGGATGCGTATTTGGTACACCTATTTCCCTATCTCCATGTTTGGTCCCTCAAAGTCGTCAAAGTTCTTCTCGCATTGATGCAAACGCACTACGGAGTATGTGAATGTAGTACAAGATCATGCAAGTAGACTTACCTTCATGTTGTGGTTCTGTTTGTGTGTCGCCCCTAACCAAGCTCCGAAGATCAGCCGCTACCACTGCAATTTGCAGCGAGGAATCTGTAACACAAGAATCGAATCATATTTTTTTAACACATTGAGTTTAGTATATCTATGGTAAATTTAAATATTTCACATTTCAATTGATGCTGTAATTACAGATAAAATTATAAGCAGATAAAATTACTGCATACAATAAAAGCAACCTACCTGAAGCATTGGCGATTTCTTCGATGGAGTTGGCACCTCCATTTTCTTTTTCTTCGGATTGAGCAGCTGCTAGCAAAGCTATATCTCTGTGCACGTCGTCAATAAGCCTGAAGAGTGTATATGATGACATCAGTGTAAATATGCATGAGCTAGAGATTTTGTCTATCTAATTGGAAATTCAATCTATGCAAAAAATATACAACCATTACCTGTAAAGATGTAAATGAATTAAAAATCCTCTTTTCCTTTTACCTCAATGGGTGACAACATTACACTGAGGCTTGTAAAACGTCCAACTATTTAGTCATACATTTTTAAAATTTATATTAACCTGACTACGTCTCGAGGAGTAGGCCTATGCCCCGTGGTGTGTGTAAGGCTGTTGCATGTTGACTACACAAAATTTAAAAGTGGGGGAAGGGTAGACATAGTGTCTAACATTTAAATGAGTCAATCCAATAACCAGTAGGGACCCGAGACTGCCATAGGTACTCTAAGTACAGCGCCGATTTTGAAACATTAGCCAATTTGTCAATTTAAGTCCAAAATTCTTGGTTAGTGCACTGCGGAAGGGTGCAGAGAAGCCGTGTACAAAATTTGAAAGGAATCCATCTATTAATGTGGCCTGTAGGCGCGTGAGACTGAAGCGTGAAAGACGGACGGACGGACGGACAGACCGAAAAGTTCAAAACTATATCCCTCCGTTCTACTGGGGATAAAAAGCCACGGGGGGATACCACTGAACGTCATTCTCGTCAATCAACGCATGCGAGCTGACCCCCAGCTGTTTAATCCCAGCATTCAGATCGGATACAAACAAAGGTTCTTCGGGCTCTTCAGGGAGTACTGGACCTGAAAAATACATGTCGGGAAATCTCTTTATTTCAGCATTTCAACAAAAATAATGAAAGAAACGAACAATAAAAATAAATTACATTACAGTAAAATCTCCGTTAGCAAACAACTGCACTTAGTCAACACTATTTCCTCGGAATTTTGAACTGCTATGATGAAATTCACTTCTCATTATGAACACCTTTATGTAATAAACAGATTTACCAGGTCCCAGAGGTGTCCATTGCATAAAGTTTTATTGTTTATTGATCTCATAACTTACTCATTGGCTGCAATGGAATAACAGTTAATGGTGGCGGTAATGTGTTGTCGCGCTCTGGTGTGCTCCACCGCATAAATCGTTCATGGTCTGTTGCATTGCTCTCCTGAAGCAAATTAAAAAGAATGTCTAGTTAATTACGATTCCAAAAGGATTTTCATGAGCCGGAAAAGCTTCTGTAAAGTAAGAATTGTTAACCAAGTGTTACTTAACCTTGTTAACTAACTTAAAGGACACCAGTTCAAATATCAGGGAGTCTTTAGTAATACCATAGCGCTAAACGACTACAGACAGTAATAAAATGCAATCAAAGCATTATCCGAATGTGCGCTCCCTTTTGTTGCACCTTTGAAAAGATTACGTGGACTGTATACATAAAATTTTTTAACACTTAAGGAGACTCACAGCTTCGGCGTCCTCTGCTTTTGAAATCGTTGCTGGAATCAACTTTGATGGAACACTAGTGACAAATTTATCATCAGTGCCCATACGAGTGATTGAACTGAGTCCGTGAAAGGTCTTGAGCATGATATTATCAAAGTGCGCCTTCCGGACAGTTGAAGTACCCTTGTCCACGTGCGCCTCCTCGATAGGGGGTGTGGCCATGTGAACCTGCATGTCCTCTACAGGGGGTGAGGTCATGTCCATGTGCGCGTCCTCGACAGATGGTACGGCCATTTCGGTGATCGACTCCTCGACAGGGGGTGTGACTGTCTTAATCTGCATGTTCTCTACAGGGGGTGAGGTCATGTCCACGTGCGCGTCCTCGACAGATGGTACGGCCATGTCGGTGATCGACCCCTCGACAGGGGGTGTGGCTGTGTGAACCTGCATGTTCTCTACAGGGGGTGAGGTCATGTCGACGTGCGCGTCCTCGACAGATGGTACGGCCATGTCGGTGATCGACTCCTCAACAGGGGGTGTGGCTGTGTGAACCTGCATGTTCTCTACAGGGGGTGAGGTCATGTCCACGTGCGCGTCCTCGACAGATGGTACGGCCATGTCGGTGATCGACTCCTCGACAGGGGGTGTGGCTGTGTGAACCTGCATGTTCTCTACAGGGGGTGAGGTCATGTCGACGTGCGCGTCCTCGACAGATGGTACGGCCATGTCGGTGATCGACTCCTCAACAGGTGGTGTGGCTGTGTGAACCTGCATGTTCTCTACAGGGGGTGAGGTCATGTCCACGTGCGCGTCCTCGACAGATGGTACGGCCATGTCGGTGATCGACTCCTCGACAGGGGGTGTGGCTGTGTGAACCTGCATGTTCTCTACAGGTGGTGAGGTCATGTCGACGTGCGCGTCCTCGACAGATGGTACGGCCATGTCGGTGATCGACTCCTCAACAGGGGGTGTGGCTGTGTGAACCTGCATGTTCTCTACAGGGGGTGAGGTCATGTCCACGTGCGCGTCCTCGACACATGGTACGGCCATTTCGGTGATCGACTCCTCAACAGGGGGTGTGGCTGTGTGAACCTGCATGTTCTCTACAGGGGGTGAGGTCATGTCCACGTGCGCGTCCTCGACAGATGGTACGGCCATGTCGGTGATCGACTCCTCGACAGGGGGTGTGGCTGTGTGAACCTGCATGTTCTCTACAGGGGGTGAGGTGATGTCCACGTGCGCGTCCTCGACAGATGGTACGGCCATGTCGGTGATCGACTCCTCGACAGGGGGTGTGGCTGTGTGAACCTGCATGTTCTCTACAGGGGGTGAGGTCATGTCCACGTGCGCGTCCTCGACAGAGGGTGAGGCCATGTCCACGTGCGCCTCCTTGGCAGGACGTATGGCCGTGTCGATGTGATTGACCTCATTGACATCTACAGTGGACGTGGCCGTGTCACTGTGCACGTCCTCGACTGGAGATGGGGCCGGGTCAACGTGAATGTCGTCGGCAGGGGATGTGGCCGTTTGAACGTGCGCCCTCTCCATAGTAGACATGGCTGTGTCCAAGTGCGCCTCCTCGTTGGTAGTCGTGGCAGTGTCGAAGCGCGATTTTTCGTCACTGCTCGCGTTATTGTCAGAGTGCCAGTCATCGCTACTGCTCGCGTTATTGTCAGAGTGCCAGTCATCGCCACTGCTCGCGTTATTGACAGAGTGCCAGTCATCGCCACTGCTCGCGTTATTGTCAGAGTGCCAGTCATCGCCACTGCTCGTGTTATTGTCAGAGTGCCAGTCCTCGTGATTATTCGTTTCCTCAACACCGCGAGCCTTGGCCTTTTTGCGCCATTCAAGACCTTGGACGCCATAGTCATACCGAATTTCCTCTCCCACATTTATGTCTTTCGACGCAAAAAACGCTACATAGGGCTTGTCTCTTACGACTACCTTTTTGACCGCTGCATTTGCCTTAGAGGCGCATCTATCATTCAAGTAGTGTGCTGGACACTGGTTGTTCGTCCCATCAATGCTGAAATAAAAGCAAAAGTCATCGTTTAAAAACACGTTTGCACATATTGTGGTGCTGAAAAAGTTATATCTTTAATATTTGACCTTATTACTTGAAAAAAGTGTGTCTTCTCCAGTTTCATTACAGCAAGGATTTTGCATGCAATCGTATATCTTTCGGTATAAATTTTAAAATAATCTTAAAATAAATAACCAGCGACATAAGCGGTTGGTGCATTCATTAAAACTTAACAACGAGAATATGTACTTTCGCACAAACGAAAAAGTAAAACGATGAGGCTAGGTTTTTCCTACTCATAAATAGCTCGCCGTAGTAATATTTTTTTTTCAAAGTAAGCGTCAAATTTGTCAAATAAGATCCACACAAAAAGAACACAAACATGTCAGTAAAAGTCAACAAGTACTTCTTAGTTAGCAAACAAGAAAATGGACAAAATTGAGGGACATAAAACCATTCAAGGTTGCAACTTGAAGCAACAGTACATAAAAGCAACACACACAGTCAGTCAGTCACATTCTGTATTCCGTCAGGACGTTTTGTTACTCTGTCGGGTGAGTACATCTTAGTAATCCATTCTATTTACTAGAGCTGTCATGGGTTCCGAGGCATATCCATCCCGCGGACATCCCGGTGCGAATGGCATTATGAAATTTGGACCCCCTGTGAAATTCTGACCTCCCCCCGCACCTGTTTTTGTTTTTCATCTAACACTGCAGTATTTCGTGCAAATCATATAACTGATTTATTTCAAGTTTATTTCAACAGTCCCTCTCGCGCACACACTGCATAAAACTTCAATTAAAGGCACGTAGTCATTGGCATTTCACATTTGATGATGATGATGATGATGATGATGATGATGATGATGATGATGATGATGATGATGATGATGAGAGGATTCTGCTTACTTGCTAGATGAAAAGCGTCTTTGGTTCAAAGCATATCATTGCAATTATGCTACTTATGCTAATATATGTCGGTAGTGGACAAAAAACCACATTGGTACTGCTCGTCATCAGAGCTAACCTAACTAAACAACTTAATTAGAGGTATATGAATACGAACTATCGTTTCTCTCCGCCATGATGAAATTCAAATATATAGGACCCAGACTGTCCGTCTATTGTGTATTGGCGTTCTCTGTCGCGATATTGGCGACTATTGAGGTACTCGCCACGGTATTGCAAAAGAAAATCCCCCTTAAGGAATTTCTTCCTTGCAAAAACACCTTTTCCTGACATAAATACATCGCAATTTAGAATGTCTTACATTTTGTTATCGTACAAAGCAACACGTTTACTGTAACTAGTTTCTCAATTTACTCTCATTGACAATTCCCATGCCCTTTAAAACGTTTATTTTACTTCACAAAATCCAACTTTTCTTTCTATCTTCTTCCTTTATAAAAATTTAGTATCATTCCACTGAATGACGCTTGATAATGTGCAGGGGCTTTTCATTTAAGTCAAAATCAAATAAGACAGCTCGACTAACCGTAGAACCATAACCTTCATGTTAGTCATTTTAGCATTTACCAATGTTGAAATTGTATCAGACTTACCTATTTTCGAGTTGATGAATTTAATTTGAAAGCCGTCTCTGTCTATCCCGAGCTTGCAGTAGAATTGTGCTTCTTCCATCGGAGTTCTCTTGAAAGGGTAGAAATAGGTAGAGTAAAATAAAAATAAGATGCAAATTGCCCTTTCAAAACTTGAAAGCTGTTCAAAAGAGTAACCTCTTACATGAAATATTGAACTAGATGTTTGTCTTACTGTTAATCCCTATAATGAACCAGTTAAATTAATAAAACCAATCAAAAGTTAAGTAAATATACCCGCCTATACGCAGCTGTAAACGACGATCAATTTCTAAATAGCAGTATTCAGCTTACCTGCACATTTCCAGCAGACTTTTCTCTGGCAGCAAGAAGCTGAAAATTATGCAGAAAAATACACGATCAATTTGTCTAATTTAATATTTTAAGATTTTTTAAATCTTATCTCACCTCCTCATCGAAGTTAACATAATTTAGGTCTACCAAAATTTTAGGTGTCACCAACACTTATAAATTAGCAAACTCTCTCAAAGTGGCACGTTCTAGTGCCTTATGAAAGTATATACATATTTGTTATGTACGAAGAATAAAAGGAGACCTCTGATTGGCAGCTGTCACACCCAGCTTCATTTATACGCCTCAAAACCCAGTATAAAGTTGTCAATGTGAAGATAAAAGCACAGGTACTTCTTAAATAATAATAAATAACGCACCATACACTGAGCCCGAGTCCGAAACGCCATTTCGTCCAACTTCTGGAACGATAAAATAGTAATACTTCAACCCAGATACGTGTAATGACATTACTTTTATTATATCCCTAAGGGATCATACATTTCAGATGTATTTAAAGAGGGTGGGGTGTGTCTAGGCAAGTGCGTGAGCTAATGTTCAACCCCATATTAACGTAACTTTTGGCGTACCTGGGAAAGGTTTAGAAAATTGGCAAATTTTTTGCGTACGTCCTAACGATGGCTACGAAAACATATTTCTTGTTTCAACCAATAGCCATATTATTTTGTTACAAAAGTAACAGTCATCACAACATACAACAAGCTGATTTTGATACACAAAGAAGTCCAAGGTATCTTCAATCATGTTTTCTTTCACTTAGTTTTTTTCTGCAAATTACAAAAATCTATTTTAGAAGCTCCGTAAACAACTTTCTACAACTGATTTTTAACAATGGAACTTTAGTACAGTCTTACAGACTTAGCTGAGTCTTAACTGACGAGATCTTGCAACAGAAAACATTTTAAATAAAATAACACATACATGTTAAGGAACACGATAGCATTCGTTCGTGTTAGTGCAAGAAATTTTAGGTTTTAAAAACCAAGTCTTAGTCTCCTTAATTATATGGCTACCTTTCAAAATGAGTGATACCGCACATAAAATCTCTTGTTTACCCATCCTAAAGCTTTCAGAAAATCTACTTCGCAGAAAAACAAAATTCCTTTCGTATCGCCACAGAAATAAGTTTGGATCTCAAGGCCAAAAGACTGGCAAAAGGATAAGGTGGCCTGAAAATTGTTTTTTTCATTTATATACATGATGTAGCGTACTTTAGGATGGGTACTCATCTTCTAAAAATAATAATTAAAAAAAAACATGTTAAAAAGTCACTCATTTGATAGTGAAGGACAACAGAAAATCGATGAGAAATATATATCAGCGTCATGATTGCTTGATAGACTGAGTAGTTTAACGTCTCTCTCACCCCGTTAAGGTAATATTGTGTCAGTTCTGTAACAATAGGGTAACTCAATCCATATGTTCTTTCGATAACTTATGTGTCTGTTTAAGTAACTTGATGTTCGCCAGAATGACACTTGGAGCCCACTTGTGTTATTGTATTACTGGTTGATGTGGTATAGTGGTTGAAAGATGATAGAGTGTGTGTTTCATGTAGTTTACGCTCCACTGTGTTTAATTCTAATATCTTAAATATGTGTGCGTTGTCAGAATACCGAGCAGTCTCTTCCCTTTCTTATGTATTAAGTAGAGAATGAGCTTTTGGCACGAGCTAACTTTGTGCGAAACTAGTGATGTGATGGATTTATTACAAAGCGCGATAGGATCACGACGAGCAGCTTTGGATCTAGAGGGATCTTGTCGTGAGGAGCACCGTGAGATTGGTTTCGAGTTTGTTTGAAATGTTTTTGATAGATTTTACATTAAAAAATTTGCTTGTTTTAAGTACAGGGGATATCTCAGGAACCAGAGAACTCATTGAGATGGGGAGGGTGGTTGCAATTTCGGTTTGAAACTTCCGGTTTTAGTGGTTTTTGAGAGGAGTAAATTTGTTGTGCTACCTAGCACAAAATTTTGTTCGAGACTGCTGGTGTAGTATGAAATCAGTGTCACAACTGCACCGTAACAATCAATATCAACTAGAAGCTCATTCCGCTAGCGAAATGTTAAACACTTGACAAAAATTAAAACGCAAAAATACTTCCTTTAATGGGTTATTTCTTGAATAACATATTGCAAACAACATAGCTTGAATACGTCTTTTAAGCCGAGTAGTGTTTGGTTGTTGTTGACTTTAAGTTTTATTGACTGATCAGGCAGGCATACTCCTTGCTATCTATTTACGCAGTGAGAGCTCACACAAAGCTCACTAAGCAATTTCTGTAATGTGTAATTTGTGCTGTCGTTAAATGCTACGCATATGCTTGCAAAAAATACAATCTTTTCACATGGCGTTTTAACAAGGAAAACGAAATCAAAGACGAAAATAAAAAGTGACATGCACATGTTCAGATGAAGCTCTTCGTAAGTTCCAAGTTTCATGGTCATAGGGCCCATAGTCTCAGAGAAGAAGAAGACACAAAAAATCGGAAAAAGTGTAAAGAAGAAAAAAAAGGACGAATTTTGCTCGCAGAAATTCATATAACACTTGCAAGCCAAAGGCTTGTCAAGTGTTAATTAATACTCGACTCGTAAGGCCAGGAAGACTCCGTAATATTGGTACATTTTGTGTGCGATCTTTTTTTTTGTCAACATTCAACAGAGAGTTTACAGATGTTGTTATTTTGTCGTTCTGGGCAGTTTGGAGTCTCTCGTTTGAACCCCGGTCGCAGTATATAAGACTCAAAAACGTTTGTTTCCAATGCAAATTGGGTAAAAATGTGCTGATGTGTTTATTGACAATGTTAACATCGTGAAAGCCCCAAACTGAGAGGTCACAGCACACAAAGCAAAGGCAAAAGAATGAAAAAGTGATTCTTCTCAGCGACATTGACATGGTTTATTTCCAATAAAACGACAACGTCATATCTTTAAGTTTGTGTAGAGAGGGGAATGGCATGGAAAGAGCAGAAACAAGGTAAAGTTCACCGCCTCGTTAACCTGAAAGGCAAATTTCAGTATTCCGTTTCTTGGCTGAACGAGAGCAATCCAGTAAAGATCGATATGAAGCTTCCAACAGACCTCAAGAACCCATTGTGATAAAACAAAGTGAATATGACAAAAATTTCCGTTGAGAAGATACAAAGATACCACTAAGAGAGACCTAATATAAAAGTAAGTAAACAGGGGGACCAAATGTTCATCGGTTATTTTTGCTCGTATATAACCCTAAAATACGACTTTGGGAGACCATACTCAGAATATGCCAACATGGATAGACCTTTCGTATATCTTAAAAGACACTGAAGTAAACATTTAGCGAGACCATACATGAAAAAAGGGTAAATGTGGAGACGAAATGCAGGGTTGGCATGTTTCTTCCATGGAGGGAAAAAACCATGGTTTTTTGCCGTGTTTTTTCCCATAGGGAAGAAATACTTTCTTCCCTCCAATTTCAGGGAAGAAATGGAAGTAACCTTAAAAGGTGTAATATTTGGAATTTGTTTCAAATAATTTTCTTGAACTGCACTCAGAGTAATTCTTAAATAAGTGCCAATTTCCCCACCAAACGTCTGTGTGATAAATTGGATCAATAGGGATTAGATAAACGGTCGTGTTTCAATGTGTGTTGGAAAGCTGGGCAGGCTGCAATATAGCCTGAGTACTTTTGGTCAAGTGTTTAAGCTTTGACTTTGTGTATGAGAATTAGTGTTTCATTTTGTTTGCTCTTAATGTGCCAGTGAAAACAAAAGACAAAGGCTGTGTTTACCTTAAATGGGGGGTTAAGTATTAAGATTAAACGGGGGTGATAAGAAAAGGGTCTTGCGGAAGCACATTTGCAAAGCATATGGTATAAGGTCATTATTTCTTCATTGTGTTTTGGTGTTACCATGTATTTTTTTTTTCGTTTTTTTTTTTTTTGTTATTTTGTATGATAGTACAATAGAACACAGTAAATATTGGTTCTGTAAAATCAATAAATAGATAGTACGTCGCATTGATGTTTTCTTTACAAAGTAGGTTTCTTCAAATTTTCTTCCCACTTTCTTCCTTTTCTTCCGGGAAGAAAGGTATTTCTTCCCGTTTCTTCCCAGTTTCTTCCCTATTTTTTCCAGTGAAGGGAAGAAATACCTTTCTTCCCGGAAGAAAACCATCATATACATTCACTCATATATATATAACCCTAAAATACGACTTTAGGAGACCATAAACAGAACATGCCAACATAGGGAGAGCTTTTTTATATCTTAAGCAGGGCTTGAAATTAATTCTTTTGGGAGGTAGCAAATAGTCGTATATCTCTCTGTCAGAGCTACGAAGCATTTCATTGTTCCACTAACAGGGGTCAACTTCATATGCACTGAGGCACGAATCATGCATACCAGTCCCTACTATTCAAACAGTTACAGAAAGTTCATGTCCATACACCCTTTTGTAAAACAGGCACAATTTTTAGTGAGTTGTATATCATTTATTTGTTCATAAAAGTGCAGAAAAGTTAGCTTCAGCAATGTCAATGTTTGTTTACATTCTGGCCTTTAAATGCTACGTGGCCAAAGCCAAGTGACCAAATATTTAAACAAAGGGGTTATGGTTTTTTGTGGAGCACGTATTTTCCTCCACTTTAAACCTTTTCAATGCACCTGGTTATTAATTATGATAAATAATGATTTAAACTCTCGTATTGATCTCACTTTTAAATCCTAACAATGGTAAAGTAAGAAAAAACACACATTTATTTCGGTGGCACCGTTATCATGAAAGTACTCGCACACGTACACTTTATCGTAAAACAACCTGCTACTGTTTCCGTTTCACTTCACTTCCACACTTCACAGAAACCAAAGAAAAAATAATAATGCCGCCTCACTTCAGCGTATATTTTACTATCTGTTCACTGAAATCACTAGCTCACGCCCCCCCCCCCCGAAAAAAAAACGAGAACGAGGGGAGGGGGGTTTACGACTGACCTTACGGTCAAAATCCAGTTACGTTTTATCAACAGGCAGTAACTTTTGAATTTTTTTGTTTCATTTTTTTAAATGGAGTCAACCCAGCACTGCATGAACACAGCTTTACACATTGACTGAGGATAGACGCAGTTCCAATCGGCAGTTACTTAAAACCACGGATTTCACGGATTGATTTTACTTGGCAACGCCTCTTGTATATCAGCCCATTGCTTCATCCAATTCATTTAAATAACTGAAATAACTCTAGCTTAAATTAAAAAATAACAATAACTAGGGAGGGGGGTTCACACTGACACTCATGTCAACATGTAATTAAATTTGATCAACAGGTAGTAACCTCTAAATGTTTTTTAAGAAGGCGATACGGCCACTTGCCGCTTTAGTTTAATGCAAAAAAAAAACAATTTACCGGACTCCACCACACCTAACGCACCACCAAGCAACTGTCTTGTTTTTTTCTCATAAAACTAGGCGACCTAACATATCTACCCTACACTGGGATACACCTTTGCTGTGAATCGACCCCTAAACACACTGACTGAAGGGAAATGCAACTCTCATTTAACAAGTAAGTATTTGTGAAACACACGCAGGTCCAAACCGCCCGCCCCCCAAATTCATAGGGGTATAGAGCGATGACGGATAGACGAACGGACGGACGGACACCCCAAACCTATAGGCCCCAATCCGAAGGGTTGGGGCCTAAATACAGCAAATACAGTACTTTGATGCGAAACTTCACGGTGACAAGGATGTAGTATAGTACCGTGAAATGCTGATTCACCAGAGAAGAACGCACACAGCGTCCCAGACACGCAAAGTACCTTGACACGCAGGCTCGTAGCACACTTACTTGTAACGATCACTCCGCTTGGCCAGGAACTGTTCAAAACTAATAGCGCACTGCGATATGAGACGCGTTGTTACTGGTTCAATGCATTTGACGTGTCATCACGAACAGGCGGACGGATTCCAGACAGGAAACTACATCAAGAGTCCCACAGCATTGCCTCCACGACTACCAGGAACACACCGCCAGGTGCTGATATCTTCTTCACAGGTGTTTATATTTACATCCTTGACATAACTTTACATGTCTCGTGATTCTGTCGAATAACCCTCACTTTCATTACAAAACCTATTTATTGATGACGTTCCTTGGACCTGATTCGCTAAGGTTGCATCTGTTTTCCGTAGTCAAGAGTACCACACTGCGAGTCTGCGAGACTGCAGCTAAAGTAACAAGTTACCATACCTCTCGAATCTCCCGGGAATTTATCATATTTAGACTGCTTCAACTCTTCACATTAAATAATCAACAAAAGTTTTTTCTGTCATACTTGACACATGCGGAGCTCCAAAGAAATATATAAGGTATAAATAAGGAAGAGCTGACTTGGAGCTAGATACATGCGGTGACAGGTTTTTCACTAGCATGACAACTCAATATCGAAAAAAGTCAAAATACTATGTCAAAATAAGCCAAATCACAGTTTAAGCGTTCCCATTAAAATGCGCGAAAATTCTGCGTTTCGAATAAAAATAACCCCATAAAAAATGAAAGAAATGATAGAGAAATTTCGCCTAAATGTTAAAAATTTCCCTTGCACCAAATACCGGTCGGGTTGTTAACAACCCCAATGCTATTTTAAAAACTTTTTAAAGATTTTAACAAATGGTTTCAAGTTCAGTTCTTCTATGTGTTTGCAATATTTCTTCTGTAGTTTTCTACCAGTAACCTAGGACCGTCTGCCACTTTTCAATGGTTTTTGCGCAATAACGTTCGTATTTTAGACGCGATCGTGATATGCTTTTGTATGTAGCAAATATAGGATTTTACACAAGCTTTCTGTTATGTACGAAGTAAAATGTTGTGATTTACGAAAATGCAAGGCCGATGTATTTTTTCGGGCAGGATTTTTGAGCTGTAACTCGCCACTTTATTCTATCATCCGGAAATATAAATTTTAAGTGGAAACTGTAAGACTATCGCTTCGCTAAGAGCTATAAGGATTACTTGTGAGCATAAACCTGATTTCATATTGTATACTGACGGTTTACTTATAGCAGCTCAGTATTTTGCATTAGAGAACCAGTGGCAGTTGTCGGAAAGTTCGGCAAAAATATCGTTTCTGGGATAATTGTTGTTTTCGGGAGGTGGCGACACTACAGGCACAGGCGGATTTAACCTAAGTTACATGTATTTTTGCCCCGTTCTTGGCAGTCGAAATTCTTGCGCATTTTACTCGAAACACTCAAAGTGTGATTTGGCTTATTTATCTATGCTAAAAACAGTAAGGTTAGAACATGGATAATTACTGATTATGATGAGCAAATGATGTTGATCAACCAATACGCCAATTGGCACTTTACACTTTTGCTCATAAGTTTTGCGTTTCGACTTCATTCAGTTGGGATAAGGATATAAAGACATGAATAGAAAAACAAACGACCCGGAAATTTTTAGTAGTATAACTTATACTTACTGAAACACGCGGTCGTCGATACTTTACATAGCAAAGCTCTGTGCGTTTCTATACAAGTCTCTCCACCTAATTCGGTTATGTGCTAATTTTTTTGCCTTGTGAAATTGAGTAGATGCATTTATTTTGTAGATCGTGTTTTATCGTAGACAGGTACATTGTTTTTTGCATTCCTGGAGGTCTTTTTAGTTATTCGAAACACGCGGCAAAATAAGCCAAATCACACTCTCGAGACTTCTTGCGGTATCTTCGAGTGAGCTCTCGTGGGAAGCGAATAAAATTGGCATTTGAGAAATAATTAGAAAATGGTAACAAAATGAAGTACTGAACACCCTCCTTGTAATATTGAAAAAAAAACAATGGCTCCTGGTTTTAAATATGCATTCGTATTCTAAAGCCATTTGTTAAAGTCGTTCAAATTGTAATTTTACCATATTATCACTCATATAAACAAATCGCTGTCAAATAATTCCGTGTAATTTATATGTTTGATTTGTTATTCACAGTACATATTTCAGTGTTATCGTTTAGGATATGAATGTTACGATATATTTTGTTGTATATAGCATGTTTATGCATATTTCACAAGAATCTTGATGAATAGAAGTAACTAAAGGTCAGTATAAACCACTTCAGAGTTCCGAAGCCGCAATGCGTAAGACAAATCACACTTTCGGGTCTTTCCGGTGGAGGTGTTGTTTCGACTGCATTTTTTTCTGATAGATTATAAAGAAATGATAGGGGAAAAATATCAAAATTCTAATTGTCTTTCAACATGCACACTTTCAAATTTATAAAGCCATCGCATGATCTTTTAAAAACTATTTTACATATTATTCAGTCACTTTAACAACCATGTGAATATGTTTCTGACAAAATGGAATTTTGTTGATTTTTGCCGGTTTTTTTCTTCTATCATTTCTTTATATGATCCTATCCCAAATGAATTCAGCCGAAACGCAGAAACTTTTCGGCAAAAGTTAAAGTGCGAATTGGCCTGTTGTGGCATGTCTTGAAGCAAACCAAACCCAGTTACAGGCTAACACTATTAACAATTTTATGCCCTTTTACCGCTCTCTATGTGCTGTTAAGCCATTAAAAAGTTTGGCCAGGATGACCGGACACTGAAATGAATTATAGGTTCTTGCTTGTCATTGTTGTAAAGAGTAGTAATAAAGAAAAAAAAGGCGGGAAGAGGGGAGTGGAGGGATTGGGGGGGGGGGGTCGGAAGAATTCTTAAAATTTCCATTTCGAGCAACAGCAGGACGATTGGAAACAATACATAATTATAACAAAATTAATGTGTTCGACTTTTAACTTTGATTATCCTGAAAAATTTTATCTAGGGATATCCATTTTTCACTACCATATCTAACTCTACTCATGACTGTTCATTTGTTTTTTGTCAAGTTACTTTAATTAAAAATAAAATTGTCAAGTTCAATATTATGGGTAAAAAATGGAAGCATGATTATGGGCTCAAAATTATAATACATAATATGCATAATACTTTTGAAAATTGCCAAACATGCCATTAAAGATATGTAGTTAAAAGAATACAAGAAAAAAGTTTTATATTATTATAAACTTATCGCTTTTTGCTATTGTGGGTTCGACGCCCACAGGGTGCTGGCATAACGATTTCTTATGCAACGAACAAGCACTCTCCGGTGGTAGTACAGCGATTTAGGTGTGACTGTTTGGTTCAAGTGTAAAAACCGTTTGCTTAAGACATTAAAGCAGTTTATCTATAGTTATTTATAGTTGTACATCTATTACAGTAAACTCTCGATAAGTCAAAGTGGTCGGAACCAAGCAAAATACTTGGAGTTAACCGAAATTTGAGTTATCCGAGATTGGCCCTGTCGAGTGGTCACGTGACTATCATGGTTTCGCATAAAGTGTTTGTTGTTTTTATGGTATGGCGATTGTTTTATATGATGAATAATATTCGGCTGTGACACAAATAATTTATCATATTAATGCTTACTACAGACGAAACCGGTTAATCGCATAGCCAATTTGCCAAGCCCTGTTATGCGTTTATCCGATATATGCGTTTATCCGGAATACTCTTGCCGTACCTATTTTTTTCATTTGCGGTAGTTATTAGAGGTGCACCCCGCCCCTCCTCATCGCCGCATTTAATTTTTCCAACAAAAAAGAAAAGTAACGATTGCTTAGGTCTTTTCATTTCGATTTACTTTCTGCCATTTTGACGAATTAACCATAACCGACACAGTTTCGAATTATAAATGGTAAAATTTCTTTTTGGCTGCGTATTTAAATGATGACTTCGCGCTCACGGTTATCCGAGGCAACGTGGGGATTAAGGGTTTCAGGCCATTATTAGTGAGAGCTCAGGCAGCGCGGGGATTAGGAGTTGCAGGCTACTATCTAACGTCAGCTAAGGCAGTGCGGGGATTAAGATAAAGGTCATTATCTAGTGAGAACTGAGACAGTGCGGTGAGTTCGAGACTCACTGTTAACAACCGCGAGTGGGGTTGGTGAATGTACACAATGGGTCAACAAACAGAAGACAATGCATTAGATAAATAAACGAGGAGCAGCTCACTCCCTTACTCCGCTTTAAGTGTGGCACTGTTTGGATAGTCACCCAGAATTATGCAATTAACCGGTGTGCTTCCCATTTTAACGGGAACAAGCTATGCGTTTATCCAGTTTATGTGATTAAGCGGTATGTAATTATCCGGTTATATTTCCAAAAGATAGCATTGGAAATGGTTTGGGATTTGCGAATAATATGCGGTTAACCGATTTATGCGTTTAACCGGTATGCGATTAAGTGATTTCATCTGTATTTATAACAGAGTTACAAATCTTTTTTTTATATTTTATTTACAGCGACCTTCTGAAATATATATGATTTTACGCCACCGTTTACTTCTAGCAACACTGTCATAATATGTAGAGGCAAAGTCACACTAATTCTACACAAAGGGGGTTGGCATATGCAAACAACTGAGACATGAGTTTCCGTGTTATTTTGGTGAAAATACAAGGATTTTCTTGCAAAAAAAATTTTGAGGGTTCAAAAAAATTACTTTGAGTTAAAAATTTGACTTAAGTGGTGAATTTAAAAGACTTACATAGTAAAATATATCGGGACTTTTAATTTAATTTGAGTAAAGCGAAAATTTGACTAAACCGATTTTGACTTAAATGGAGGCTACTGTAGTTATAATCATTTCGTTCTTTTTTCTCTGTCATGATCTAAACTACAGGTGGAACTTCATGTATAAAATTTTCAGACCTCTTATCCATCTAACACAGTGTCAACATACAGCTTCTGTTGAAAATAATTATATCCTGTGAGGATTTGTTCGGGTGGGGGTCCCAACCAGTTTTATTTCTTACTTGTTCTAGTTTCATGCTCATCTGGTTGTGCTACCACCGGTGAGTACAAGTTTATTGCATAATAAATCGTTATGCAAATACTCTGTGGGAGTCGAACCCACAATAGCAAACAGCAATAAGCAATGACCTTTGACATAAAAATTTAACAGTTATTGTGGTTTTGCATGAGAGTACTTATATAAGCCAAATCGCACTTCGACTTTTGTCGGAAAGTTTTTGCGTTTCAGCTGGATTTAGTTGGGATAAGGATCATATAAAGAAATAATAGAAGAAAAACGGCAAAAATCAACAAAATTCCATTTTGCCAGAAACATATTCACATGTTGGTTATTAATGGGACTAAATAATATGTAAAACAGTTTTTAAAAGATCATATGATATCTTTATAAATTTGAAAGTGTGCATGTTGAAAGAAAATTAGAATTTTGATGTGTTTCCCTTAAGATGTCATTATAATCTATCCCAATAAGCCAATTCGCACTTTTGACTTTTGCCGAAAAGTTTTTGCGTTACGGCTGAATTCAGGTGGGATAAGGATATAAAGAAATGATAGGAAAGAAACGGCAAAAATCAACAAAATTCCGTTTTGCTAGAAACATATTCACATGTTGTTTATTAAAGGGACTGAATAAATATGTAAAATAATTTTTAAAAGATCATATGATGGCTTTATAAATTTGAAAGTGTGCATGTTGAAAGAAAATTAGAATTTTGATGTTTTTCCCTTATCATTTCTTTATAATTTATCCCCCTGCATTTTCAGTCGAAACAACACCTCCACCGGAAAAATCCGAAAGTGCAAATTGGCTTATCAATTTGTAGTCGAAACGACACCCATCGGTAAGATCCGAAACTGCGAATTGGCTTATTGTTGTGCTACCACCGGACAGCGTCCATTTATTGCACAAGACATCGTTGTGCGAGCACTCTGTAGAAGTCGAACCTACAACAGCACAAACTGTCAAGTGCCAACTGTTGCCAAAATAGGCAGAACAAATAAAAATGAGCAGTTTTTGCCTCATAGTGCTTACCGTGTTGTGAGCGATAATATGGTATTTTCACTTATTCCACATTACACAACTAAGAGAGCCATTTATTAAAGATAATAAATAAAATGGGACAATATGCTTGTTTAATATAAGGAATAATGATTTATGACCTGTTGTAATGAGTGAGATTTGCAATTCAAATTTCGACAGATATTTCGCGCATGCGCCTTCAGAATGTTTTTGTTTTGATTTTGTATTTTTGTTTTGATTTTCGACAAATCAAATCGAAGCACGTGCTATTTTTCAGAAAGGTTGAATTTACAGGCCAAGAATTAAAAAAAGGACTTTTTTTGTCTATCCTTCATGAAACTTTGCCATGTGATAGAGTAGACTTCTCTAAATATGGGGAAAATTTTAGTTTGCCCATATACAGCCGATTTTGTTCAAAAATGACAATTACAAATGGTCTCCCTGAGTGGTATTTGATATGGTTGTGAAATATACAAGGGGTAGACTTCAGGGCGGCTTTTCGAATTTGTCTTTCAGTCATAATTTTTCATTTTGGTAATGTCTTATACACATTATGCTTAAGTTTAGTGTCCGTCTTAAAAATGTAAGAAGAATTGGCTACTTCTGAGTTTTCTGGAGGCCTTATAAATAAGGAGACCTGGTTCTGGTCTCCGAATTTTTTCGGTCTCTCTAAACCTTATAAATCAGCACGTGAGGTCTCCTCAAGCATTAAGGTATATATATATATATATATATATATATATATATATATATATTGTCTCGAAAACGTTTAGGCCAAAAGGGTGAGGATTCGATCATCTTTTTTGTGGAAAAAGTTTATTTTGGCAGAGCCGTGGTTGTAATACGGTCCGGGATTGTTAACATAAAAATTTTTACTTAGCAATTGTCCACTAAATGATCCAATTGTTTTATAACCAGTTACTAGCAAAAACCATATGCGTTCCATATTTTTGAATAAGAAATACCAACAGACACTGCAGATAAGTCATTCTTTTTCATTATCACTTCTTTCTGGCACATGCTCTAATCTCTGACAAAAACAAGTCGAGTCCATTGTAAAAATGTGAATCGTATTCACAAGTACCACAGAAACATAACTACAATACCAGGAGACGGAAAGACTTACCTGAAATATCCAGACCAATACCTGCGGTAACAGTGAAAGTTTATTGAAGTGATTAGGTTGTTTATATTCTAGATAAAGACTAATATCTGAGTTCAAAATTTTTAGCACAGCAGTTAACAACAACATTGAACATTGCTAAAAACTGTTTTTTTTTATTAGGAGATGAAATGGAAATTTCTATGGTTTTTACCAAATTAACTGCTAATTCTGGTTCGACACAGAATAGTCATTTTTCACACATTTAAAGTTATGCTTTCCTTTTAAAAATCAAACTAGCCAAAACCACCTTTTCGCCTAAAACATTAGGAAGTTAAAAAGTCTACACAATGATTTTCACCGCAACGACTTCTTTTTAAATGCTTGGAAATGTCCGAAAATCGCTGTTGTAAACCTGACCATTTTAGACTGAGAGTGGCCGATTTAACTCGATACTCTTTAGCAAATGGGAGAGACTGAAACGCTGCACTCAACATGCAATCACAATGTGTAATCGCTATCATAGCACAGTTGGGCGATCAATATACCTATGCTGATTCATCCCTTAATCAAAGCGTTTGCCTGCCTTATACTTTGGCGTGAATGGTAAAATTTCAATGTCTAGTTTTGGCCTTATACTTGACGTGAATGGCAAAAATTTCAATGTCCATTTTTGACAATAAATGTTAAAGAATTTTTATAGAAATTCAGGTGGACCAACTACACATGCTACATTATGTCTCTGCCAAATTTGGTTGCTCTAGCCCTAGTCGTCTCAGAGGATTTTGCGTGACAAGGTGTTTACATTTTAAAATTCAATGCCCGTTTTTGCAAATAAAATGTTAATGAATTTAAAAAAACAGCCGGATCAGCTAGATATGCTATAGCCCTGGCCTTCTCAGAGGAATTCGCGTGACAAGGTTTTGGTGTAAAAAAGGAAACATACGGAAACACCTTACCGAGTAGTACGAAAACAAGAACTAGGGGATTGAAAATCCCCAAGTGTAACGAGAGTTACTAGCTGCCACTATATTTACCAGTAAGGAATCAACCTGCACTATACTATCGTTCCAAACGTAAACTTTCCAGTAAAATGCATTTGTTTTATCGTCACAAATGGTCAGGAGACACCTGATAACTATGATAATGCTAATTCTGTTTGTTTTGACAATACACAATGTGGTCTTATCTTATCTTTTATTGTTAAGTGAAGTAGAGATCAAGATTTGTGTTGCAACACAACTAAAAAAATCGCCAGACACTAAACTGATAATCAATGAGAAGTGGAATGAATATTTTGTGTAATTTTATTTCATGAATGAAGAGGTAAAATGGCCAAGAAAAAAGAAAACACCGTGACACTTGTTGTGGGAAATTTTACCGTAACCATTCGCCCCAAAATAGGAAAAGGCCAGTTTGGGGATGTTTACAAAGCCTTTCACAATACAACTGGGTAGACCGTAGCTGTTAAGGAAATGGTGTTTAAGACAGAGCGACATAAAAGTATGGCTCAGAGAGAACTCCAGATGATGCAGCGATTGAAAGAGCACAGAAACATTGTTCATCTAATTGAGCACGAGATTCAAGATGGTTCTTTCTGGTTGTTTATGGAATACTGCGACCTCAAGGATTTGAAGTTTTACTTGCAAAATCGACCAGATATCAACCTGATATCGAAACTGAACATCATGCGGCAGGTGGCCAGCGCCATGGCGTTCATGCACGGCCAGGATCCAGTCATCATTCACTGCGATATGATGCTGAAAAACATTCTCATGAAGAGCCAGGGTGCTGAGGTCGTCGCCAAGGTTACCGACTTCAGCCTGTCCAAGTTATACGAGGAAAGACTGACGGCGTCGAACGCGGCTACACTTCGGCAGGGAATAACGATGACTGCCTGCGGGAATGAATATTATATGGCGCCGGAGTTCTTTCTTCAGCCTGGGACTAAACCCAAGTACACGGCGGCAGTGGATGTCTTCGCTCTTGGTCTCGTTTTCTCTGTCATTTTAGAGTGTGCACCAGGGAACACTGACTGCATCCCTCTGTCAGGTAGCTATTTCCTTTAGCTATTATGAGGCGTGCAAACAGACCCCAACCTCCACCCCCTCTCCCAACAGCAATACACACACACACTCCCAATATCCCGTTGTCTTGACCCTATCGCATTACTGTTATCCTCGCGATCGGCAGGTGTTAACAGGTACTGTACGAAAACAATAATTGAAAAAAAAAAAAAACAATTCAAGCAGCTAGTTACTTTTAACCCCAGCTTCTCTCAGAAGCAGGAAATATAGCAGCCGTTGAACGTATGTGCGTATGTACGCTTTTAAGTTGAAAAGTTGAACATTTTGGTTGATGGTAGCAGACATAAATACCTACAAGTTGTTACTTTTTTGGCGATTCGCCCCAAAAATTGGCGGAAACATTGGCCAAACACGAAATTTCTTTAATATGTATCTCAGCCTAGGGTTTTAGTGGAAACGTTCAAGAATTTTAGTGGAACGTAGGGTACGTAAGTGTCTAGCTGTTGCTTCTTTTGACAATTGGCCAAATATTGGCCAAAAATACTTTTCTTCGTAAAATCTTAACTGTATGCAGGAAAATTCACGTAAAGAGAACAAACATCACTATTTTTCTAGCTACCACAATTTTTAGTGATTGGCCATGAGCTGACTTTCTGTCAATTTTAAGGAATGTTAGCTTGTATCCCTCTTTGATACAATTTTTGGGGATTGGTAAAAAAATGGCGAAAATTCTGAAGAAAAAAAACTAAAAAAAAAAACGATAAATTCTTCACGACCTCAAACAAAATAGTCTTACTGTCTCGAAATTTTAAAGGTAGGTAGCAGCCCGTACTATTTACCGGGCTGCTACGATATTTGGTGATTGACTAAAAATTGGCGAATAATATGGCGAAAAGCTGAAAGAATTTCACTAAAATCTTCCAGGAAAAGTTTAACTGTCTTGAAATTTTAAGAAAGGGTAGCCAGCAATGTTACCTTACTGGCTAATGCATTTTTTTGTGATTAGTAAAAAAACACGCGAAAATTTTGGCGGACACCAAAAAAGGAATAATCAGGTGGATAGTAATGCTTGCCACCACTACTTGAATTTTTGAAGCAGTAAGACTATTTTCCCGGAGATAGTTAAGATTTCACGATAATTTTTTTGTCAATATTTTTGCCGATTTTTGCACCCTACCTTCAACCAAACTTTTAGAACGCTTTCCCGAAAATCCTAGCGATACATATTTAAAAAAATTGGTATTTGCCCTATATTTCCGCAAATTTTTGCCGAATTGCCAGAAGCAAATTTCAAGACATTCAGGCTACCAGTCTGGGAGGAGTACACGATTTTTCAGTTTAAAAGCGTACATACGCAGACACTTTTAACGACTGCTGTAGCTACTGCTTCTGTAGAAGCTGGCGCTAAAAAATGACCATGCCTGCCGTTCTTTCACCAGATGATTAGATCAAGCCGACAGTCGAACTTCTTTTGATAATTTTGGACACCACAGAGTATTTTTTAATATTTGATAAATTGATGTTAATAATTTTAAAGTTGCTACGTTGAAGCTCTAGGAAAACACGAGCGCCGTAAACTGGAGAGCCATTTTCTGCCTATAGGATAAAACTTTTTTTTTGCCGACCGGAAAGTTTTTAACTTGCCCGTGACTCCAGGCCGGGAAATAAGAAGTAAGTGTATTTTTTCTCGCTTAATGGCTTTTTAACTATTTATTTTAAAGTCGAGTCTAAGAGGCGAAACCAAACTGTCAATGTTGGATATGAAATGATCCACTGCCATAGAGAGGGAAAGAAACTACCCACCGTCCTCGAATACGATCGCAACGACGACGGCACAGTGAGGCGACTCAAGCGAATCATCTTAAACATGACCAAATTCCGAAGTGTCCACCGCAAAAATGTCACAGAAGTTGAAGAAGAGCTAACGGGTTCGTATTTTAAATTATATCTGGTTACGCTGACGAGATTGATATCTTATCTGTTTTCAGGAGGCCATAGAAATTTTAATGTATAGGCGTTTACTACCTGGCTTGTGATATTGAATGCTCTATATAAGGATATGATGTCTTTCAATATGAAGTGCAATTTTAATATTCAAGTTAAAGGTAAATTTTAAGTGAAATTTTAAGCTACCATAAATACTAATAATGGCAGTCGCTGTGTGCGAGTCCAGAAAAAGACATTAAATGCAAGGGGATACCACGTTTTTTATGGTTTTACCAGTTCTCAAATCTAACGGAAATTCGCAGCTATTACTTTCAGCCCAAGGCTACTCTTCGTGACGGGGGGGGGGCGGTCGGGGGGGGGGCGAAGGTAAGATCGAAGGCTTGTTACATCGCTTATAGTTCGTGTTGTATCTATACAAAACAATCCTCCTAGAAATTAACGCGAGCTGATTGGTAGATTGACAGATCTTAAATTTCATTTCAGAAATGATCGAGCAATTATCTCACGATTGCGAAATAAGATCTCGCATGGCAACAATGGAACAACAGTTTAGCAGTTTGGAGACGGAAAATAATAAATTGCTAGTAGACCAAAGCATCAAGGAAACTCGAATAACCGATTTAGAACAGGTGACTCAAAACCTTCGAGAACAACGAACTTCGGCTACAGCAGAAAGGTGAACATTTTATCAGTGAGCCCAATATTTATATTTGATGGCTAGTTAATCAGATTTCAATTCATTCAAATTCGTGGACATGTGTGCGAATGTGTCCGTGGGCACTTCCTTTTTGTTACAATAAACAGTCCGGGATTTTAAATGAGGAAAACGTGAACATGTGTGCGAGTGTGCATATCGGGTAAATAGAACGGCACAATGTCAACAGAGTAGCTTCTTTATATCTAGAGCGACTTGTCACAATTTTTTTCTTTTTATTACAGATCACCTAGAAATGTACCTGAAACATTCAAGGTAACAAATTCCTTTAAACCTGCCTATTTTCTTGTTAGATTTTACTCACAACTCACTTCCTGACATTTCTAAGCAGAGCATTAGTGTCCACTGGACATTTTAACAAAATCTTTTCAAAATTACCGTGCCAATGCACAAGGATAAAAATATAATTATTTTAATATCCAATGCCCTAGCATATCAGAATTTTTGGCACACATTGTCAAAACTTTATCCATTCAAATGGATCAATAAATACAGAACTGTAATAATGGTTCCTAATGTGCTACGTTTACTAATGGTTCCTAGTGTGCTACCTTTGTGGTGGTAATAAGTCAATAAATGAATTGCCTTCAGTTAAATTCTTTCTTTTATTATTTAAGCAAAATGATATATACAGATGAAGTCGGAGCCCAAAACTGCTCCGCGAAATAACGGATCACGGGCTTATATACTCTACGAAGTGACAGCTGTCACCCGTCAACCAGCACTGTGATTGACAGCTTGTCAGTCAAATCATATGATACAACAACTATCACAACTACCCCGTGCTACACAGAATAATGCATGACCACATGCTTTTAAAACTAGATTTATTTATTCATTAACTGACTAGATAAATATAAAAATGGTAGCAATAAGCGGTCTCTTCGAAGACTACAAGTTCTTGCAAGTTTTTTTTTTTTTTTTTTTTTTTTTTATTACTATAAATGTGACATGTTCATAAATAAAAACCATAGTAGTGAACACTAGTAATGAACGCTAGTAATGAGTACTTGTGAAGAATAAATACTTCACAATCCGATCCGATGTTCATAAATAAAAACCATAGTAGTGAACACTAGTAATGAACGCTAGTAATGAGTACTTGTGAAGAATAAATACTTCACAATCCGATTTTTTTAAAGTTATTCTACTATAGCTCTACTAGAATACCGAATACCAACAGGTACTAGAGTTTTAATAGTTCATTCTGATATCACGTTTGTAAATTAAAACATGCATTGTGACTATCAGTAAATATTATCTACATTAAGATAATACTGTCTTACTTATTTATTCTCTGGACAGTAACAAGAACAAAGAACATATCCCACATATATCACATACATATCACATACATATTATATACATCCTATACATATCACACACATATCACATGCATATCACATACATATCACATGCACACAATTAAAAGTACATAACAAACAAAAGAATGCATTTGAAAATAACAAATAACATATCCCACATATATCACATACATGTCACATACATATTATATACATCATATACATCATATACATATCACACACATATCACATGCATATCACGTACATATCACATGCACACAATTAAAAGTACATAAACAAAAGAATGCATTTGAAAATATTAAAATACTTATTTTCAACAGTCTTTAATAAGAAACAAATACATTAAACAATTAATCTGAAACAAATGTTCATAGTATTGTTCTCCCAATCTGCTAAACTGTCCAATTGAGAACAATATTTTCACAATAGTCTACACAGGAACAGCACAGGAAACAGGAACGGCTCCGAAAACAGCGGCACAGGAACGGGAACAACGGCACAGCAATACGATGACGACATGAACAGCGGCGACTCTAGATTTCCTGTAATAGGTTAAGTATGAAATCATACCCAGTTTAATATAACTGGTTGTTGCTGGTGCTATGGTAACTGAATGTAAAATAAAATCGTCGATTAGTTTGACGTGCTGAATCTGAAATAAAACTAAGTTGTTGTAAATGTTGATGTCAATCTACATAGATCATACCTGGTTGTAATACTACAACAAACTGTCAAGCTCCATATGAATATCAGACCTCCTGGAATCCCCAGACACAATAGGCAGATTTATACCCAGGACAAAGATATTACATAAGCTGTGAATGTATCAGACCTCCTGGAATCTCCAGATACACTAGGCAGATTCATACCCAGGACAATGATACAACACAATACTATTTTGCCGGCATCTCTCAGCTAAACAGATGTAGATTAACATAAGGATAACTGAAATTTTGGTGTAATAATGAACTCTCTTGCAACTCGCAGTACTCTCTCCCTCCCGATTCAAATGCGCGCGTCCAACCAAAATCGGGACCTAGATTGTAGGCCAAACAATCTACAAGCCTACCAGAAACCGGAATAATAAACAATTAACTGTTCATTTTACATAAGTGTATAATACAGTAGCTTCTAATACTAAATGTAGCTATTTGCTGTTCGATTACCCACATCATTGACGACAAAATTGACGACACTTCAAAAATAACATATTCGCTTTACAATACGCAGCTGACGCTTGTTGATATTTACACTAAAAGTTATTAATGAAAAATATTACAGTTAAATGGATGTTTGTAGAATAATCTACAATAAAAATATAAAACCATATACCTAGATTTCGTTTAACAGACGATTTTCGGTATCTGCGGATAGATCAAAATCGAGATCTATTGTTTCGTTTAGAAGATCATCTTCTAACGAGCCTAAAGAAATACTGAAGTCTTCCATGAAGCTCTTCAATTCATTTTTGATTTGCTTCTCTGATTTGGTGTTTCCCTTCTCTTGTTTTCGTTCCTCTGTACGGGAATGTTTCACGGTTCGTTTGTCATTGTCTAACTTGGTACGTCTTTTTTTTGCTCGAGGCAAAGAAGTTGCAGATGCAGCTGGAATATTTGAAACCAATTTTTCCAACTTTTCCAATGGAGAAGGAGAACATAATTTTGCTTTTTGAGCTTTCGATTCTGTGAAAAGATTAAGTTGCTCTATTTCACCAAAACGAAAGGTTTGGTAAATTCAAATCATCAAACGTTTCACACTCTTTTGCATTGTTTGATTTTATTTTATTATTTATGTCAGAGACCAGATTTGCAGTAGTGCAAATTTTCCTACCCTGTTGACGGTCTGCTTGCTTGATTTCAACACACGGAATCTTAGCAGCTGGCTCTGGTAACCAATCACTGGAAGTACCAAAACTCGGTGACTCTTTACATTGACAGAAAGTCATTCCAAAAGCAGCGAATCTGCAGACTTTACAAAATGGAATTATCTCAAAATTCACTAAAACACAACGACAAAAATAAGCTGATTTGGAACTGTGATTGTGTTTAGAGCAAACATGGGCAAACATTTCATCTGCGGTGATTGTATGATGGTTGCAAATATTGCAAATAAATGCCGCACATTTTGGCTTGTGAGTATATTTGATATGTTTTATCATCAACTGCGCATCAGCTGTGGAAAATTTGCATTTGGAGCATCTTTCTTTCTCTAAAACCTTAACAATATGAGGTCGTTTATTTCCAGGTAACTTTTTAATGTTTTCTTCCTCAGATTTGTGTGAATTATCAGCAACCTGTACTAGTTTCAGGGGTGCAGTGATGGTCTTCTGATTCAGAGTCGGAACAGAGTCCGATTTCTGACCAGGACCACCTGCTCCTGACTTTGTACAAGCGGCCACTGTTTGGGTTATGATTTCCTGAATATTTGGGAAAGGAATAAGTGAATCAGAGATGCTGCTGTGCTTAGCTCTCATATGTTGTTTTCGGGAAAAATCCATCCCGAAAACTTTGGGACAAAAATCACAGCGAAAAATCTGTGATTGATCAGACATCATAAAGCAGTAGCCAAAGTAAAATGCTTTTTGTTAAAATCAATAGAAATAAAATAAAAATGCCGAACTGTAGCCAAAGTGTAGTAAAATCAAGCCAAACGATAAACAAATTCGAAGTCGAAAGCAGACGATAAAATATCAAATTCAATTTAGTTTGCGAAAACACATGCGATTTATAAATTACAAGTTTTGAAACAATAATAGTGCTGCACACTATCAATCCTTATAAATTTTTCATCATAAAGTTATCTTTATCGCAAATAATCGCATGTAATTTTGAATTTTGAAAAGTGACAGCTGTTTGTTTACATTCGAAACAACTGTCCAAGAATGTTTACATCCGTTGCTGTGGTTATCGAAGATGAGACACCCGAAGATTTTAAGAGCCATAATAGTAAGTGGTTTTAATAAATATCTCGGGAAGTTGAATTTTATTTATATATATAAATATATATTTTGAAATTAAATAAACAAGTATTCAAAACTTATTTAAAAGCAGTGTGAAAATATCCCGAAAAGTGAATATGACCGAACATATGTATATAAGCGTTTAATGTTTATTTTGAAGTCTTTTGCTTCGACGAACTGGAATTTCAGGGAACTTCTCTACTTGTTCCCTACTCGGTAAAGATTCCTTCACTCCCTTTACGTAGCGTCTTACAGAAGTTTGCACCCAATCTAATTCAGGAATAAGATCCTCCCTAATAAATGCAGGCTTTAACTGATTGTGGTGAACGATTTTTGTACTACTTCTAAAATGTAGCTGTATTCGATATACAACGTCGCTAATGATTTGAACTACGAAATAGGGTCCTTTCCAAACATTTAGTAGTTTCTTGCATTCTCCACGCTTAACAGTCGAATTCCAATAATATACAGGATCACCCAAGTTGTATTTATGACTTCGGATTCTGCTTCGATATGCTTTTTCCCTGTAATTGAACATTCTCTGGAGAGTTCCTCTAGCCGCTTCATGTGAGTCAGCCAACATATCTTTCAATTTTAGAAGGTAATCATCTGTATTTACGTAAAGTTCTTTTTCTCGTGGTGTCACTGCATCGAAAGGCATCATAATTTCTCTTCCAAACACGAGTTTATTGGGAGAAAACCCCGTAGAAGTGTGTTCTGTGCTCCTCATAGCCATTGTCAGAAATGGTAAATATACATCCCAATTGTGTGGGTCTAAGTTTTCAATCTTTGATAGCATCTGTGACAATGAGAAGTTGATTATCTCAACAAACCCGTTGCTGCTTGGTCTTCTGATTATGGCTTGGAATTTTTCAATCTCTAACATCTTGCAAATTTCTTGAACAAGACTGGAAGTGAAATAACTTCCCGCATCTGTAAATAATTCCAAAGGTGTTCCATGCATTGTCACCCATTTACTGCAGAAAGCATCTGCGGTAACCTCCGCGGATTGATCCTTGATAGCAATTGCTTCTATCCATTTCGTAAAGTAGTCTACAATTACCAGA
Organism: Protula sp. h YS-2021; assembly: GCA_949752745.1. Lineage (NCBI taxonomy): Eukaryota > Metazoa > Annelida > Polychaeta > Sabellida > Serpulidae > Protula > Protula sp. h YS-2021. The sequence goes on along the minus strand of OX457032.1, from coordinate 36,303,856 downwards.
ATATAGCGATTACCATTGTAAGTAACTGGTAAGGGACCTAAAAGATCCATTCCAACTCTCTCAAAAGGGCTTCCAATGACAAATTTTTGAAGTTCTGCGCAGAAAGTCCTTTTAGGATTCTTCTTTTTCTGGCAGTTCGAACATGACTGGATATAATTCTTTACATATGACAACATTCCGGGCCAGTAGTACCTTTTTGTAAGCTTCTTGTACACTTTTTCTGAGCAAAAATGACCAGATACTTTATGATCGTGGTAATACTGTAACATTCCTTGACGAAAAACTCTTGGTACAACAATCTGATTGTTGATTTGATTTGTTTGAGTTATAAATTTCCGATAGAGAATTTCGTCTTGCAGGAACAAATTCTTCCATTGAGCTAACAACGCTTTAGTTGTTTCTCCATACACAGCTATTTCGTCGTAATTTGGTTTTACCCCTTTGTTTAGAGCACAAATAACAACTTTTATGTCATTGTCATACATCTGAGCGTCTTTGAGGCTTTCGTAAGTCCATGGATAAGAAAACACAAGATTTGACTGGGTGCTATCCATTGTTTCGCTTTTTGATTCCTCTCCTGTCTCCATAAACCTTACGATTTCTTCCCCTCTCCTTTGTGGACAAGGGTAAATACTAAAGTCTTCGTCAGTAGGGTCACTACAGTTGTATTTACAAAGGCAGTCTTTTGCTCTGCACCTGCTTAATGCATCCGCATTGCCGATCTTTGGGCCTGGAGTATATTCTATCTGAAAATCGAATTGAGACAACAACTCGAACCATCGTGTTAGTTGTGGGTTGAGTTCTTTAAAATTTAAAAGCCATTTTAAACTTTTATGATCAGTTCTTATCAAGAACTTTGTATCTACTAAGTACATCCTGAAGTGGTTAATGTGGTAAATGATGCTCAAAAGTTCTTTTCTAGTGATGCAGTAGTTTTTCTCAGACTTGCTTAAGGTTTTTGACGAATATGCAATTACTTTTTCCTCACCATCTTGAATTTGACTTAACACGGCTCCGATTGCAAAATTTGAACTATCTGTAATCAAGACATACTTTCCACTCTCTGTCGGTAAGGACAAAATAGGTGCTGACACAAGTCGCTGTTTTAATTCCTCAAAAGATGTTTGCTGATCTGCGGTCCATTTAAACATTACATTTTTCATCAAGAGTTTGTTCAAAGGTTGTGCGATGTTGGCGTAATTTTGTATAAATTTCCTGTAGTAATTTGTTAGACCCAAAAATTGTCGAACCTCCTTTTCATTTCTAGGTGTAGAAAAATTCTTGATGTCACTAATTTTATCCGGGTTAGTCTTAATTTCTCCTCTACCTATAATGTAGCCAAGGTATAAAACTTCGGTTTTAAAAAGATGACACTTCTTCGGTTTGAGCTTTAAGCCAGCTGTTTGTAGCCTGTTTAAGACTTCTTCCAAATTTTGCAGAGTTTCATCTATCATTTTCCCATAAACTAAAATATCGTCGAGATAAACCATTGCTATAGTCCAATGGCAGTTATGCAATACATATTCCATGAGCCTCTGAAAAGTAGATGGAGCATTTACCAAGCCAAAACTCATTCTATTCCACTCGAACAGCCCCGAACGTGTTACAAAAGCTGTCTTTGCTTTGGAGTTTTCATGCATTGGCACATTCATGTAACCGGCACTTAAGTCTAGTGCACAAAAATACTTAGCTTGCGATAAAGCATTAAGAGTTTGACTTATTGGGGGTATAGGATGAGCATCTGTTATGGTTACTGAATTTAATTTTCTATAATCGATGCACATTCTGTAAGAGCCGTCTTTTTTCTTTACTAACAAAACATTACTGCTCCAAGGTGAGTTTGAACGTGATATGTATCCCCTTTTAAGTAAGTCTTTCACTTGCTTGTCAATCTCCTCCTGTTGATGTAAGGGAAAAGGACGCAGTTTCTGTTTGATTGGTTTAACACCTTCTTGTATTTTAATTTCATGTTGTGCAGATGTGGTGTAACCTACATCTAAATCATCTCTCGAGAATGTTTCTACATATTTCAGCAACAAAGTCTTTAAATCATCCCTCTGTGTCATTGTTAAATGGACACATGCCTCATTAAACATATCTCTTATATGATCAGGGAGATCCGTAAGGTCGAAATCCATTTTTGGTTGCTCATTTTCTGTTGGTTTTGTTTCATTTGCATTACTCTGTAAATCGTCAGTCTCTTCAGTTATGTTATCTTCATGCACTACTGTTACAATTTCTGATGGTTTTAAAAACCCAACTAGAGTATTCGGGCGAAGAATAACTTTCTTGTTGTTGCAATTAAGGATTCGTATTGGTATTTGTGTATCACCGTTTACACATGCTGATGAACAGGGAACAACTCCAAATTTTTCTATAAATCCTCTGTAAGGATCCATTACCATCGGTATTGTTGATGTTGATGTCTGAGCTTGTTTATTGTTGTTTGGATAGTTGTTAACTTTGCCAGAGATAATATACTCCTGCGCTGGTTCCAATTCATATGTCTTTGCTACGGTTACACGTCTTATTGCAGGCAATCCATCTAAAACAAAGCAAGGAACCTTTGTTCCATTTAGAATAACCAGGTCTTTTCTTGCGTTAAGTTCTCCTCCAAACTCTTTTAACCACCTAAAACTAAGGATAACGCTTTCCCCTGGGAGATCTGTGACATGAAAAATCACTTCTTTTGTTGTATTTTCCGCCGTCATTGGCAGATGAATCTTTCCCAGCATTTTCATTTCTTCTCCAAAAGCAGTGAATATCTTACAATTTGATTTGATAAGTGGCGGTTTCTCTTCAAAAGCATCATATATTGCTTTGGATAATAGACAGACAGAAGCCCCAGTATCGAGTAACATTGGGACGGGTTTGTCTAGAGCAAAAAATTTTGAAAACAAATAAATTCCTTTTGATCCTTTTCGGTAGAGATTCATGCCAAGTTTACACTTGTCGATAATTTCATTTTGTAGAATAACGTCAATTCCTGTACTATCTGAACGATTCTCTAAATCCAAATCATGAAAATCAAATTCCTGAACTATGTCACTTCTCAGTCGGCAACAATCTTCTGTGTCTACCTCCGTTGCTAATTTTGGAATAGCTTCTGTTCTTAGCTTTTGTTGTTCATTCTCCACATCCTCTTGACTGACATTGTTGGAAATAAGCCCATTTGAGGAATCTAATGAGGCAGTTTGTTCGATTTTGTTGGTTTCTCCTCTTGCGTGCTTCCGACTGCGGGCTTCAGATCGGAAGTCCACGCGTTTAAACATTCAATCCTCGTTTTAGATGGACACTCGTTTTGATAATGTCCTTTGCCTCCGCAGTGATTACAAGTCACCTTGTTAAAGTCTCGCTTTCGGTCCCTAATAACATCCATTTTGTAACACATTTCTTCCATTTTCTGTCCTTCATCGTCCTCATCGTACTCATAATCGTCTTCTGGATAAGGGACCACCATATTGACACTATGAAATGGCGCTTTAAACTGTTTCTTTTGATCTCTGTCTCTTCGAAACATACCCTCCATTGTTTCTATAGACTGATAAGCCTGAATAGCTTTTAATATCTCATCCACTGTTTGTAATTGTTTACGTTGTGTTGTTAAATGCTTTGCTAAATCTTTATCAGTGACACTTCTAAAAAGAGCCGTCTTTGTCATTTCCTCTATGAAATGGTAAGGTTCTCCAGGAAACGCTTTTCTAGCGAGCATTCTTAAATTATCAGTATGAGAAATGACATCATCTGATACGTGAAGTTTCTGACTGAATAACATGGACCGATAATGGTCGACATCTCTGTCGCTAAATCTCTCATCCAGTTTCTTTAGTACTTGATCCACTGAGATTTGTAGCAAACTCTCAAAACAGTTGTCAATATATGTACGGGATTTTGTATCCAAAGCAGTCATTAACTGCAGTAATTTCTCTTTTTCAGACCAATCTAAAGAATAAGCCATCAGTTCGTATTGATTTTTAAACGACTTCCATTCCTCCTCTTTCCCTGAAAACTGGGGTAATCGTAACTTTATGTTGAGTTTTTCACTGGTGATTCGATTTCCTACAGAGCTGCTTCTTTGAGAGTGAACTCTATGATTTGAGTGATGGCCTCTTGACATAGACCGACTAATTCTACCACGCTCTCTTCCCCTTCCACCAAAAGAAAATACTCGAGGCTGAGAAAATGTGTGGAGATTGTGTGAAGAACCATCGACTGACCGAAAATTTTGTCGTAAGTTACCAATTGATGGTCCACCTAATGGCTCTGAGTAGTAACCGGTTGGATCATAATATCTGTTCGTGTCATCACTACCATCATGCGGAAATTCTGAATGATTTACTCGAAAAGAAGCAGGGATAGAACGAATTGCATTTGTTCTTTTGAAATGTGGTGTACGTTGAGGAACCGGAGTGCTATGATTCGAAGGGCCTTTTGTCGAACAATTAGCTTGTTCGTTCTCTAAATCAATTAACTCTCTGCTTTGATGAGGCTTTTGTCTTATATCAACGTCTTCTTCTTCATCATTTGTACTTTGTGAATCGTGTAACTCTATCGTGCCTTGTATACCAAGTGAATCCTGGCTGTTGACAGTCTCGCCATCATGTTGGTGGCGTTGTCTAACTAAAGTAGGTGGTGCTTCATATGCCTTTCCATTTCTTAACACCAATTTGTTCAAGTCAGGTAAGTCTCCGGTTGCTCCATTATTTGTGTTGTCTTCCATGGTGTAAAATGCTTTAATTGCAACAGCCTAACTGTATTGCAGAAATAAAGCACAATTTGGGATTAAATAACAAGCAACATATCTACGCAAAGAGATCGAGAACAGAATCAATGTTTGCGTAAGACTTTACAGAAACAAGCGAAAGATTATGGTAAATTCAGGCAATACTTCTGATACCCTGATAACATACAAATATGAAATATCAAAGTACAGAATAGTATCACTGAATAACAGTAATTGTACTTAATATTCAATTAATACTTCTGAAACCTTGATAACATACGAATATGAAATATCAAAGGACAGAATATTACTGAATAACACTAGTTGTACTTAATATTCAATTAATACTTCTGAAACCTTGATAACATACGAATATGAAATATCAAAGGACAGAATAATATTAATAATAAAACTTCTTGAAATTTAATTATTTTGTTATATTGAGAAGAATAATCTTAGTGATATTCCACTTGAAGAAAGTGGCTCTAGAAAAGTCCAGTAGGCCCAGCGGAAGAGTTTCGAATGTAAACAAAAATGTTCGATTCAATCTTGACGCTGACTACGAAATTTGAAAGCAATATTTTTATCGGAATTTAAGAGATTCTGGTAAGAATGTTGTGTTATTAATATCTACGTATAAATATCTTGAGAGTGAGTAAAAATATTTGTATTTTCTTAAACGTAAGAGGAGAAAACAAAGTTGTCTATATATCGCTCAAATTTAGACTATTTTCAACATATATTTTTTTATTATTATTATTTACATTTGAACTATTATCAGTGATTCTTAGTATAATGCAACAGTTTATAACTGAAATGCAGATATACGAGAAACTGTAATATTCAATGTAAAATAAAATCTTTGCAACCGAGGCTGCCACCAAGTTGTAATAATGGTTCCTAATGTGCTACGTTTACTAATGGTTCCTAGTGTGCTACCTTTGTGGTGGTAATAAGTCAATAAATGAATTGCCTTCAGTTAAATTCTTTCTTTTATTATTTAAACAAAATGATATATACAGATGAAGTCGGAGCCCAAAACTGCTCCGCGAAATAACGGATCACGGGCTTATATACTCTACGAAGTGACAGCTGTCACCCGTCAACCAGCACTGTGATTGACAGCTTGTCAGTCAAATCATATGATACAACAACTATCACAGAACCGCCTAATCCCGTCTTGTTTTAATTTGGAGCATTTGTTGTGTGTGCAGGCACAAGGCCCTGGGGCAGAGACACAGATCTTACGTCGTTTGTTATCCGGCACGTTGACAATATAGGAAGTGGTGGAGCTACCCAACAAGGGATGGGCAGTAGCACTGGTGCGAGGAGAGCTGTGGTGCAGCTGCTTCACGGGCGGCATCACAATACACACCACGGAACTAGAGCAGCGAGCACATATAGGGTGCGGTGATATGGGTGGCATCTGCGCTGTAGCGGATGTAGGCGACGCCGTGGTGGTCGCTGCTGAAGAAGGTCTCTTGTTACTCTCTTAATCAGGTAGGTTACCACTCGAACATATTTACTACACGTCTGTATCTCAGATGCAGTTTACACTACAACACCATAAGGTGCTCCTTGTTTCTTGCAAAGCAGCAACAGTTATATCTTAACAGTAGTGACAACCAACAGTAGACCCGTACGAAAGTAACATTAATGCAGAAAAATCTGCTTGTTAACCAGGGAAGCTTGAGAACACAATCAGCAGAGGATGGTTCACCGGTGTGTGCCACAACAACACAGAGCTGTATGCCGCCTGCATGGATGACTCATCCATTCACAAGTACGACATGCGGGACTGGCAGGAGACAGGCGTCATCGAGACTCCGTGTAGTGGTGGAGACTGGCACACTGTGACTATACACAGTGGCCAGCTTGTCACAGCATGCAGGAGCGAGGACTGTATATACACATACAACGCCTCACACAAGCTGGTGAATACAGACGGAAAGCGTGGTGAGGGTGTGGGGGAGTTTTTTTACCCTCATGTAGGTGCGTGTGACGATGATCACATGCTGCTTGTAGCTGATGAAGACATTCACCGGCTACAGCTGCGTGATGAGAAGCATCAGTGGCACGTGTTAGCGTTACAGCCCCGACCACGTGGGCCTAGAGGTGCTGTGTATACAGGCGCCGCACTCTATGTGTGCACCTTTAGTAATAGACTGATTAAATACGTGCATAAATAGAATAACACGCACGTATTGATGGCACTTCCAGCCATCTCACCATTAACACCATTCATTCGCTTATTGCCAGGTCTGTTGCACTGTAACAGCCCCCCACCCCACCCCCACCCCCCTCACCGTGCTATCCTGCGGATGCTGTGTATACAGGCATCACACTCTATATGTGCTGTCTGGAACGAAATCTTACTAAATATGAAACAAACAAGTAGCTCGTTCCACTTTGATAAAACCCACATTGGAGATCACACAGACCAGCTAATACACGACAAGCTTCCCCAAAACAGAAAGCATGCAAACCCGTAACATATATCGCACCGCACCACACACCACATGCCTAGCGATACAACGTCACTTGTATCTCATACCAGTTGTATTCCTAATGTTGTTGGTTTTTTTCCTCACTCTTTCCCCCTCGTTGTTTTACGGTCGCCAGACTCGGGGTCAAATTCAATCTGGGTAATCGACCCGCACGAGTTCAGGCGTTCAGTTACTCTCAACCCCATCCCCCACCCACACGAATCTGTTATAGACAGTTAAAATCGTTACGGTTTTCTTCCACACTATAATCCACATTGCCCCCCTCCTCCTGCTTTTTTTTCACATGGTAAGCCTAAAAGATTTACCGCAAGCAAACTCCTAAGACCAAACAAAATAAGGTTGAAAAGTAAAAAAAAACGGAAAATTAAGGCAGTGCATGGCTCTATGTCCAATGTACTCCCCTTCTCCTATCTCATCCAAGTAACGGTGACGTCTTCCATAGAAGGAACAGAGGTGTGTCTGGCCTGCTCGTGATGGGGAGTATTTGCCCAGAAGTCTGGCTCCCTCTGTCTGCTAACTGACACCTGCCTGTGAGGGAGGGTGGTGGGGGTGTAGGCAGTGTTGGTGGCCAGATAATGATGACGAGCACTTACCCTGAAATCTGGCTCCCTCATACCGCTGGCTGACATCTGCCTGGGAGGGTGTGGGTGGCCAACTCGTGATGGCGAGTACTTACCCTGCAGTCTGGCCCCACCCTCTTGCCCCTGGCTGACATCTGCCTGGGAGGGAGGGGGTAGGCAGTGGGTGTGTGGGTGGTCAGCGCGTGATGACGAGCACTTACCCTGCAGTCTGGCTCCCTCTGGGCCCTGGCTGACATCTGCCTGGGGCGGGGATATAGGCGGTGTGAGTGGCAAGCTCTTGGAACAGTTCCAGCATGTTGTACTCACTCACGTGCTGCTCCGTCTGTAAGAAAACATACACAGTACCTTATGACTAAATTTACCACAAAGAACACGTTTTATCCCACGGTAGTAGCTGTTGCCAGTCGGATAACGGTTTGGATATTCCGACTCTCAGGCTACGCGAATTTTAGAAAGTCAGTATTTGCGGTTGTTTCGTCACAACAATATTCTAGCAATAGGTAACACCATTCTCTTTTCCACTTTTTTTTATTTTGCGGTTGTTTCGTCATAACAATATTATAATAGCGAGTAACGCCAAGATCTTTTTCTTTCTTTTTTTGCGGTTATTTCGTCATTATGATATTCTAGCAGCGTGTGATTCTATGCATTTTAAGGCTCCGCAAAAGCTCTGAAAGATGAAAAATGCTAAGGAATGCTGTGCTTCTTTTTTGGATAAAATTAATACGCGTGTGATGACGGAAGGCGTGAAGAAGTGTTGGTATTTTTTTGCATAACACACCCCAAATAGATTCTAGAATCTGAAAATTTCGATTCGCTTCCTTTTATATTTTTTTTATTTTATTTATAATTTTTTTTTTTGGCTTTTGTTTCTTTGTTTGTCTATTATTGTTTGAATGAGCAAGACAGGTTTTAAGATCGTTTTCGCCACCTGAATATTCGCTTCTCTCCTCAGAGATGAATAACATAAATTCCGCTTCCCCCTTTTTTTGGTTGTTTTTTTTCATTAACATTTAAATAAGGTAACTTACATAAATATATTGATTGTTGCCCTTCTTATAGAACTCTTCCTTGTCGCACTCGATGCCAAATGTGATATGGGGACTAACCAGAATGTCACCCCAGTAGCCCCTCCGCGCCACGCTCTCGCCCTCCTGTGTCAACAAAAACGTGACGTAAGCGCTGACTATAATGCCACCCAAGTAGCCCCCCCCCACCCCAACCCCCTCAAGCCACGCTCTCGCCCTCCTGTGTCAACAAAAAAACGTGACGTAAGCGCTATCCATAATGCTACCCAAGTAGTCCCCCCACCAGCCCAACCCCCATCCCCCTCCGCGCCACGTTCTCGAACTCCTGTGTCAACAAAAAAACGTGACGTAAGCGCTATCCATAATGCCACCCAAGTAGCCCTCCCCACCCCAAGCCACTCTCTCGCCCTTCTGTGTCAAAAAAACTGATAAAATGTAAATGGAAAATCCACGCCAACACAAAATATAGCGCAAAGCTTTACGCTTGAAAATGCCACAGTTTTTATTTTGGTATTTACTCTACATTTATAAATGGAGTCAGCATCGTAAAGAACTTACATGTGATAGCGTGTACACATTTGTATGATATACAAACCTGTTAAAAGTAGACAGACTTCTAAGCGTACGCAGGAACGAAACAATACTATATTAATCTGTTACTTTTGTCCAAAATATTTGGTATTTGGTAATATTTACCCTTATATTTTTTATGCAACTTAAAAAAATCAATGGATAAACATTGGGAAGGAACTGTTTCTAATATGAATGATTATCTTCACTAATTATAGTTCTCAATTAATTTATTGATCAGCAAATGTTGCCATGGTTGTATTATATTTTTAACATGCAGGTAAAACTTTAATAAATTAAATTTCTAACTATGTGCACGTTTTATTTGGAAAACAATGTCCCGGGACATTGTTTCCAGCCGAGATCTAATAAATTAAGTACCAAAAGGCTTATAGTAGTAGCATTTTAACAAAACCTAAATTGACGTCAGAAGAATAAGACACGAATTGACATTGTATTTTTTCCCAAAACACGGCGGACAGTTAGCTATTGGACTGCTGTTATTAACTATTTTATGCATCCTCGACATCAATTTTGTTTCGAAAAAAAATATAACTAAAACTTTCAAACGGCGGCATGAGGCGTTTTTTTTGTCACGCCCAAAAAAATAATTTTTTAAAAGAAAAGATCACGTATAGAGCACCACTGTCAGTTTTAGAATAAATTTAATTAAATTATAGCAGGCACCGCATTTTGGAAAACAAAAAGAGGTAAAAGGCCTCCAACGCGCCAATTTCAGGCGAATCGCCAAAAATATGAAAAAAGTAAAAGCGGAGAATACCTGGGATCCATTCGTACAAAATTTGAAAGGAATGCGATCAGAATTTTGTCAGAATTATTTTGAAAAGTGGCTGACAAAATTTTTTTTGCAAATTGCCAAAAAGTAATTTTTCAAGAGAGCATATAGGAACCATTCGTGCAAAACAGGAATGCCATTACAGTTGTGAAAAAAGCAGCATTTCGAAAAATGGTGAACGAAAACTTTAAAAAGATGACACTTTCATATTTTGGCGAAACGCCAAAAAGGTAATTTTTCAAGGGGAGAGCACCTGGGAAACATTCGCCCCAAATTTGAAAGGAATGCAGTCAAAATTGTTGCAAAAAACATTTTTAGTCAACGTTTACAAATGTTCATTAAAACGAGGGATAACCCCCCACAGCACCCCCCCCCCCGCCAACCAGAAGCCACACGCTCAAGCGGCCCTCCCGGAAGTGACACGTCTGGAAGTGACACACCGAAAGTATGAATGCACTTACACGCTTGAGCAGGACGCCGTTGATGAGGGTCTTGTTGGCCGTGTCGTACGTGCCCTCCCGTATCTCGTAAGCCATGCCCTTGTGGCGCCACGTCTGGTAGTACTTGCCTCGTATGATACCAGCCTGCAAACGCCAGTCATTTAGTAAACAAATATATACTCAGCCAGTTTGATTCTGTCTGCTACAATTCCAAACCCATTAATTACGAAAGAAACGAAAAAAAGAAGTAAAATTTAGTAATACTTTACATCTTTCCCCTCTCAGACATAAGCAGCTAATTTCGTAATTGGTCATAAAGATGGGAAAAGTAGCTAGCGTCTTTAGCAGAACAGACAGAAGATATTGCCCAATATTTGCCTTATTCACTATTTTGCGGCAGTATTTATTTTGTTAATCTTTTTTTTCTTTTCGTTTATACCACTGACGGAATTCTTACCCCCTTTTCACAAAGTCGAATGGAGTAATCCCAGTCGAACACATTGGGTATGGCGTCATAACGCACTCCTAAGTAACTGCGCACTCGCTGGTCCCTGTAAGCATCGCCATAAAGAAAGAGAGTGAGCGGCCCAAGAGGTCACGTACTTTGTCATAACGCACTCCTAAAACAAAGAAATTCCGATTAGTCGCCTCTTACGCCATACACGGAACAGAACGTAGTTAGCATTTTCTTAAGAATCCCCCAGAGTGAGCTGCCCCAGAACGAATGGCGTCATAACGCACTCCCAAGTAACCACGCACTGCTGGCCCCTGTAAGCGTTGCCATTTAGAAAGGGTGTGACTTACCCCAGAGCTAAACACAGGGAAGCTTGGAGCAATACTAATTCCTCCCACAAAAATGTTTTACTGTAACTAAAATGCCATTTTCAGTACTTTGTGTTACTTCCAGGAAAAAAGATTCAGTCACGGTGAACTTTTTCAACACATCAATGACCCGGCAGTGACTAAAATTTTTATGTATTCTCGGGGGATGGGGATTACGTTGGCGCAAAAACATTTTAAAATTTAAAACCCCGCAGCCGGTCATTTTTTTAATCTAAATATTTTAGACCCGGCCGGGCTCCTTTTTGGGGGGGGGGGGATTGGATTTTAGTGACACAAAAGGAGCATGAGAAACAAAGTAATTTTTTTTCCTCGTTCTCTGACGAAAAATTCGTCAACGAAACTTAATAGGACCATCTTTGGTGGCCATAATTAATTACTGATTGTGTTTTAATTGCGATTAATTAATACCTTTGAAGTTTGATTTCACACACATCACAATCACAAACTTCCCATACCAATGTTGTGCTATGTCAAACTTCCTATACCAATGTTGTGCTATGTCAAACTTCCCATACCAATGTTGTGCTATGTCAAACTTCCCATACCAATGTTGTGCTATGTCAAACTTCCCATACCAATGTTGTGCTATGTCAAACTTCCCATACCAATGTTGCGCTATGTCAAACTTCCGCGTTTCCTTATTCCTCCAAAATTTAAAGATTCCCTCCAGCATGTCTCTCTCCTTGAACTAAAATAAAAAAATAAACAAATAAAAGGACATTTTATTTTCAAGCTCTACGTTGTATCTACAAATCAGCACACTGTTATTTCTTCTCTGCTACTTTTAGATATCACTCAAAATACAGCGGCATTTCTGGGTGTTTCCTTTTTACAACAAATTCATTCCATGCAATCACTGTACAAATAGTCTACCAGTGTAATGTTCTGCTGTTTATTTTTTCCCAAGAATCGACTTTTAAATGAGTTTAGTACCACGTGAACAACTTCAAGTTGAATCTTTTACCTTACCTTTAACTGTGTGAGATCAAACAACGGAAGCTTTTCTTGCAAATGATCAAAATCCGTTACATATCTGAAAGGAATCAAACACAACCCATATATCCATTACGATCACTATCTATATTTTGCTCAAAAAAAAGCAGACACACTTGGTGAATATAAACTACATTTAAATCATGAACCTGTTGACTCCCAGTCTGGTTATTTATCCTTTATTCAAAACAAAATTTTGGCATAAAATAATAAATAAAACAGTTACTTTATAAATTCGTGCGCCAGTTTCTCCACATACTCCATGGACCGCGCCCTCACATGGGTATTACCAAACAGCTCGAGGAAAAATTCTGTCATCTCTGGAAAAAGAATATAAAACTTAAACATTCTTCAGTGTCACAGCTGAACAAAATTCACGTCGAGAATGCAATAAAATACAGAGTAGATTGAGTAAGATAAAAGAAAAAATGTTTGTGAATTGCTCGTGGCAGTGCGTGCGCAAGTTTTATTTAACATGAATAATACAGCGAAATTTTACGCCTAGTAAAGCAACGATCGAATTATTTTTTTAATTCAACGCACGAAACTTCCCCTTGTCGGCGGAGAAAACAGAGTTACCTTGCAGGCCCATTCTCTTCTTGTGTTCCAGCGCTAGGGTCAGGAAGAGCATATGCTTGGCGTCCAGATGGGTCTGAAGAACATAGAACTAAAAACACAAATATCACACTCTGCCCACAGCCACACAGCACCAACCCCAAATGCCCACAGCCACACAGCAGCAACCAAGACACAAACACAAATGCCCACAGCTACACAGCATCATACCCGATACAGCGACGCACTCAAAAAAAAACAAAACATAGCCTGTGCATTCAATTTTTTTTAAAGTTTCATTGTGTCATGTGACTTAAAATACGCTACAGTATGTTCACATACTGAGATTTTCTTTCTTTTTACAATTAATTATATTTCCAGTAGACACGAACGTCTTTTTTCCATTCTGTTAAAGGCTTTGTGTTTTGGTGTATCAGGAATCGCCTGATTTCTAATAAAATGACACCTTAAATTTAAATATGATCAAACGTATTTCTATTTAATAAGAACAGCAAAACGGTAAGGAAAACAACGAGGTGTTCGATGCTTACATGAAGTTTCTTTTTGCAATATTTATACGACTTGGCCATAGGTTTCAGTATATGTCTGCAGTCACCCGCTCCTAAAAAGCAAGATGTTCAACGGCTCGGAAAAAAACAGCAACTGGCAGAATATTAAACAAATGATGATGCAGCAACCAGGCTTTCTCCCTCTTCCACCAAACAAAAAATTCTAATGTTTTTCTGCTGAAATAGATGGACCAGTTACAGCCATGGTCAAATTACAGTACAGCCTTATGTATTAATGCTATTTTATGTTAGCTGTTCTTTTTTCATTACTTATATTAGTAATCCTGCATTTCTTTTACAAATCAAAATCAAATCTTTAATATGGGTTCATATACTCATATGTGATATTTCTTACCGCTTGACATTTCGCTTGAAGCAACATTCATATCTGAAATACAGTAAATAAAATATCACAGTGCAGATTCGCTCTACTTGACATGTTCTAAAGCAGTCTGGACATTAATCATCTTCCTTTCAGTCATTGATTTTCTCATTTGATGTTTTTCGTTTCCGGGGCTTCAAAAAAAAAACAGAGAGAGAGAGAGAAAGAGAGAGAGAGGTGGGTGGAGAGAGGGAGGCGGAGAGACAGCAAAAGTGTAGCTGATGGTTCGTGGATGTTAGGTCGGGACACTGGAATCCACTCCCTCTCCCCGAAAGCTCTGCGGTTTTTTTATACACTCAGAGAAAGTATCTGAAAGATTTCAGCTCAAACCGAACAACCCTTCCCCAGCTTTTCCCACCCAAAAAAAATACAGGCATCAGAGATGCAAATCCACAAGCAAAAGCGAAACTTAGTGCCGTAAACACTAAGTGCCTGGACAGACTGCCAGCGTTGACAGGTATGGTTGCTGTCACTTACCGAAAGCATCAACAGCATCAGAATCGTCAATATCAGAGCCATTTCTAATGAGCTATGCGAAATGTACAAATAGTGCTTTAAGTGTGCGGATTTCAAAAATTTTCACCCGATGTCATTTCAACGGATCAAACCTGCGATATATATTCTTTCACTGTATGACGTTTCAAACTTGCAGCTTAAAAGCTTCACACAAAATTGCCGTGAATAAACTTCTTAAAATCTTAATCAATATTTAATGTTCAACAATTTTCAAGGTGCTGCTATTTCATCAATTTGCAGCCGATCCATAGAAACGCATGGATTTGTTCTATGTTTCTGTCGACTTGTTTTATGGAGGGCAGTTCGACATCACCTCGAGCTTACTAATTGATACACCCCCTGCCAATTTAGGCCAGCATTTATGCCGACCTTGCCTTTTAACGGCTAGTCGCGGGGATTTTATCTTGCAGCAACGAGGTATAATGTTTATAATCATTACCGTACAAACTTCCTGCAAGCTCTTGTCTCATGCAATTTATGCAATAACGATAAATAACATTTGCGGTGAACAGAAAGGTGAATTTGGCAAACCCTAACCTCTAATGCAACTGCGATGCAAATTCGACTTCATTGTGTGAAGCAATACTTGAAAGCTTTGAACAAAAATACTCGAATTTCTATCAGAAAATAAGGATTTGGAGTAAATTAAAGTAAACATTTTAATATTCGGTAAACATAAATTAAAGTAAACATTTTAACATTTGGTAAAAATAAATCAGCAAATTAAGAAAGACCTGATTTTGAAAAAAAAAATCAGTTTAAGAATATTTGTACAGCCTTCCATAAATTCTTTCTGTGTGGTACAGTAAGATCCCGGGTCAAGAGGAATGATTGGTCTTCAAGTAAATATTTTGCATTCGATCTGATTACATACAATATGTAGGCCAGGGGTCGGGGTTTCACTCATTCCCGCCTTGGGAAGGGGTGACCCGCCCATTTTTGTGGCAATTCTTACCTATTGCTCGTATAGGGTCCACATTAGTTCTAAGTTTTGTCTTTTACTACATGACTTTTACTTAGTAGGCGTAATGGCGATCATAATAGAAAAGTAGCTGAGGTATTTTGTTAAGTAAGGCATATGTGAACAATGCATTTTTTATCACTATTAGGACTGCAAAGTAAGAGTGATTCCCTACGGACATGAGCGCGCACGCACCGATTAATGCGTATGGGCACTAGAAAGGAAAACAGACACATGAACTCGTGTGGGTCGAGCTGAATACATACAAGCTGCTTCACACACGTATGTTAACGGATCAGTTTATCCCAGCAATCACTTCTAAAACTAACCTGGGGTTATTATAACACTAACCCCCACTGATTTCTCTCCAGGAACTTTAGCAGATCACATATGTCACATCACATAGGTCACATATTTTTACTTTGACTGGGTTAAAATCGGGATGTAGAGATACAGCAGTTTTGTATATGGAACTCAAAATGGGGGTGTCGGGGTGTCGGGGTGGGGTGTTGCATATTACATATTCTTGTTTTGAATGGGTTGTAATACTTGTGTGGAAGAGATGCACAGCAGTTTTTATATGGGACTAAATTAAGGCTGAGGGACGAAGGCGGTTACCTTGAGCATAAATGAGTATTCTTATTGGTATCGATGTCAATAATTTTCGATGTTGACCAGAACGTAGAACTTGATTGATAATGCAGTTATTTGTACTGAAAACGTAAATTAAGTCAAATAACAAAGCATAGATTGACATTATGAGTCAGCATGAAAATATTATTGTCCAATTACGGAAATGTTGACTTTAAGGTCTACTTTTCTTACAGGTCAATAATACTTCATGATAACTCACAAAATGTCAATATCTGCTAATTGTAGTTGGGAACTGTAGAGTGTAGCTGTTTTATAAACCCTGTATTCTATTTCGTTTCATACGTTAAGGAACTTCTGAGATACTTCATCATTTGGCGATCCGTTGACTCTCGGAAAGCTTGAAAGTCGTGTAACAAAACTTCTATGGATTTGGGTATGGATTTGGGTCACACGAAAATAATATGACAAATTACGAACATTTTAACAACATGTTTGGAATGATGTCAGACGTCTTTGCTGATATGGCGAATTACTGCACTGCATACACACCAGGTATGGGGTGTTGATGATGGAACCACTGATGCAATTTGAGGAGGTTGTTTTGTGGAACAGATTGGATTGAGTCGGGGAGAGGGAATATGGAGAGAAAGAATTACGCAGTTCCTATTAGTGAAGTCTGGTTTTGCATAGCCCAGGAGTAAATTCTGATTTCCTAAACATGTATGAAGCAAGGCTGAAATCTCTTTTCCTTAATAAAACATCATTCTTTCCTCCATTACACAGTAGATCGACAATGAAAATTATTTCCATAAAAACTGCCAAAAGGTTCAAAATTACGCGAGGCTAAATGGAGGCAGGATTCTCTGGAGAAAATTAAGATTATAAATAGGATAAGTCGTTTTATACAGTGACAGCTCACTGGACGTAGGTTATTTAAAGGGTTACGTGTCACAGCAAGCCTCAAGTAAAGTCCACGATCAATATTAGTATTTTTCATATCGCTTATTCTACATTTAGTTCACTTATATTTTGTTTGATAAAGACAGTTTTTGGGCATTTCTCTTCTTGCCTCATCTATGTGGAGCTTAAAAAATCAATCAAATCTTCGATAGTCTATTATTTTGCTGCAGAAACACGTGACTTGGTAGTGTAGCTCCGCCCACCGCGGCAGATTGCCTAAACAGCCTAAGCGCCAGTCATACTGTAGTTAAGCGTATCCCAGAA